>VXAK01004799.1:0-66382 GCA_013399435.1 Arenaria interpres
TTTCCAATAATAATTTTTCCAAAAATATCTTGCAATCTTGAAAGTCTGTCAAAAGGGTGTGAAGAAGATGTAGTACTGTTATTTGTCTGTTCAGGTGCCTATTAATCTGCCCGAGGACCGGAGTGAAGGAGAATCAGATAAAAAGCGGTGTAAGTAGGAAACACGTAAGAACTTCTCTGAGAACAGAGGATGGAGTTTCATTCTTATCAGTGCCCAATGTTTACAATTAAGGCAAGCTCATTAGCATTTTGGCTGTGGCTCTCCTTCTAAATGAGATTTAAAGATGTAAGGGCATCTTCGATAATTGCATTCAGAACGCTACGCTAGCGAGGAGGAAGGCTGTATGATAAATAGATATGTTATTCAATAAATACGGCATGGTATTAGCGATTAGATGAAGCAGCCACCAGCATCGCTGCCTGTTCTACCCATGGGATTAATGGGGAGTCCTGGGGGGCGGCGGGGCTGCGTGAGGCACCGTCGCTTTATTCTCTTTGAATTTTTTTCTGTTTCAACAGGCAATTTACACCGAGAAAATAAGCTGTAAACCAGCAGCCTAATCAGCAGATCTGCTTGGTCTGCGTGTACGCCCTCGTATCTCCCGGCAGCTTGGTGACTTAGTAACTCAGAAAAATAAAACTCTTGCTTTTTGCACCTTTGGGTCCCGCAGAGACGCCCAGCCTTTGGAGCTGTGACTCACAACAGACTCCTCGCATGTCTCAGCATCAGAAATGTTTAATAAGAGGCGATGGTAAAAGCCTTCGCTGCCCCGTAGGCAGCATCCCGTCACAGCAGGGGAATCACCATGCACCTCCCCTTGTTTGGGGTGGCTCTGCTGCTGCAGACCCCACTGCCCGCCCTTACCCTGGGCACAGCTGGTGCTGGAGCCCAAGGATGAAAGCTCCAGGCCTGCCTCACCTTTCCCAGCTGCAGTTTGCAGAGAGATGGCTAAGGAAAGGAAACCGATTTGTCTTCTGTGTGAAGCAGAGAACAGTCCAAAGTGGGAAGAAGTGATGGAAAATGGATCCCAGGTCCACCTTGGTGGTTCACAGGCTCAGCATTCAGTACCCAAAGGGGGCTACAGGAGAGATGGGGAGGGACTCTTGATCAGGGATTGGAGCCATAGGATGAGGGGTCATGGTTTTAAACGGAAAGAGGGGAGATTGAGATGAGAGGTCAGGAAGAAATTCTTTCCTGTGAGGGTGGTGAGACTCTGGAACAGGTTGCCCAGAGAAGTTGTGGCTGCCCCATCCCTGGAGGCGTCCAAGGCCAGGCTGGATGGGGCTTTGAGCAACCTGGTCTGGTGGGAGGTGTCCCTGCCCATGGCAGGGGGGCTGGAACTTGATGATCTTTAAGGCCCCTTCCAACCCAAACCATTCTATGATTCTTAACAGAAGCGTACTTTAACATTGCATCCACAAATAGTAGGTTTTCATTGATGCCCCACACGTAGGAAACCACATGAAGCTTTTAATTGGGAATCCCTGTGTTTCTCTGGGCTGTAGCTTATTCTCTTGTGAGTCGCTGCTTGTGGAACCCAGCTGTGACAGTGAGCAGGTACGAGACGTGCACGTTCCAGGTACCCAGTTACAGCTTGGCCGGAGCGTGGTGACATCTTCCACAACATTTTTATCCCAACACCACTCATTCCATTTGCTAAGCACAATCCTATGTGCTGACCATGTTAATGTTTTAGGAAGGGAACAATCCTAGGTCAGATCCATCATATTCCCCCAAAATACATTAGGAAAGAAAACCCACTCACTCACACATGGGCAGGTTATCTACAGTCTGTCTTTGGAAGTCCAGGGCGGAACTTTTGGAGTCAATCTGGAAGAGCCTCCATAAGGAGCTAAGCACGAGGGATGAAGGTGAGTATGATTTGTCCCAGGAGCCTTTCCCTCATTCAGGATTGGAGGAGAAGAGGCTGGAATCATTCCTGGGACACCAGGGCAATCAGAGCGATAGTCCAGAGCACTTTTCAAGCATCCAGCACAGATTCAAAAGGTGCTGCTGCCAAGGAAGAATAACCCAATGCTCTTTCTTCCCCCTTCAGAGTTTACTTTGAAGCAACTGTCCTGATTTCAAAAAATACCCTTGGGTAGGGAACATTTAATAAAACAAAGCAAACAAGCAAATTTCAAGGGTCCTGATTTCCTGCCGCAAAGGTGCTGGATTACTCTGCAGCTACGTGGAATGGTACCTGCGACAGCCCAGCATTTAGCAGGAGGTGTAGCCACAGAAAACCTCTCAAACACAGAATTAGAAAAAATTCCTGGCATGTGCAAATTCTGGGAGAGGTGAACTCTGTCCGGTCACGGTTATATGTTGCAAGAAGTTATAACAGAGGCAAGAGACATAACAGAGATCTGTGCTATGAGCTCCCTTACACATCTCCCACGCAAAAGGATAAGTGGACTAGCTGATCCCCAGAGATCCCTTCCAACCCCATATCATTCTGTGATTCTGTGCTGTACAAGTGCCAAACCTGTTCATCTTTAGGACCCAGGCCCTAGCACAGGAAACCAAGTCCACTAAAATAAACCAATAAAATAAAAAAATAATACATAAAATAAAAATAATGAAAGGGAAGTAAAATAAATGGTCATCCATCCTGCAAAGGTATCGGAGCAGCCCAAGATATATGTTCACTGACAATAATAATATTCACATGATGAGGTTTGCTCTTTTAGTAGACAGAGCTTCAAAAGACAACATGCATGAGCAGGAGTCTCAGCTAACCTCAGGAGAGAAACCGTCTCTCTTACAGTTTAATTTGGTTTTCAATGTTCCACAGATCCAAAGAATGCACAGCTAAACACTTAACTGTGCATTCAAGATGTTGGGACTCTAGAAGAACCATTCAAGATGGTTGGACTCGATGATCTCAAAGGTCCCTTCCAGCCACGAAGATTCTGTGATTCTGTGAAAACAGCTACCCGGCTCTTTACTGAAGAGAATCACAGAATTGATATCGTTTCTACCATTTGGAAACAACACTGTCTATTTGACCTGTTCAGAAACCTCGAACAAATCTAGTTGTCTACGTTCCGGAACTGCGTTAGCGTAAATTAACCTTCCCTCTTCCAGACATGTAAAACACAAAGCCTCCACCATTAAAAAGAGTACTGATTTCAATATGAGTTCAGCCAGAATGGCTATTTGGTTAAGGGTTTATCCCTACTCAGCTGAAGAACACCTTCCTTCTTGCTACAATGACCTGCAAGAATGTAAGCCCTGGCTTTCTCTATTGTCTGAAAACTATTCTGAGTGTAAACATTTTAGCCATGAAGTTTCTTAATGAAAGCACCCAGTCAGATGTGTTTTGTGAATATTAAATTCCATGTTGATATACACTTTTTGCTACCCTGTACTCTTCTGCTTTAGGTGGGTGAGGCTGCAATGCATCCTCAAGAAGAATTTTTTGCCCAGTATTTCTGTTATAGTTGGGAATAGTGAAGAACTACTGAGGCAACTTTGACAGCAATAGGAAAACACCTAATTTAATGTACAAATTTAATGTATAAACCTGGATCCTATTGCAAGGTTCTGTACTACAACACTGTGCATTTCATCTCACATAAATGATATGCAAAAAAAAACTTAATAGAGTTGCAGCAGTTAACATACTTCCAGAGCTGAGTAATGAATGAAGTCATCAAGAGGCATCATTCAACAGAGCCAATGCCCAGAACAGGGGCCGGGCCGGGGAATAAAATGTGAAGGAGCCACAAAGACAAAAACTACAGGAAGGGCTTTCAGAGATGAAAAGGAAAAGAAATATTTAAATACAGGAAAGGCAGTTTTTATGAGGGAATAACCTGGCCAACAATTTTAGACAGATAGCTGTGTTTGAAAGGCAAAAAGGTCTTATAGCAATTGAGCTGCCCCTTCACTACGGAACTAGTTTATTCTAATTACAACCATGCCTCAAATGTTTTTGTCAGCACAAATGCATCCTTGGGATGCAAGTCAGTGGGGTTATTCTGTTCACATCCTCAGTGATAGCTACATTTTCCATTAAAGTCACATATTACTATGGTTTTTATTCTTCCTGGAGTGTTTTATGTTAACGTCCTCTGCAGTCGATGTTTTGCTACTAACTTATACCCAGTCCCAACACGTCCCAGAAGGTTCCAGGGCTGCTCAGCCAGAGCCTGTGGCCAGGAGACGGTGGGTTGGGAGCGGTGGGAGCCCTGGCACAGGTGAAAAAAACAGCACCGGCAGCAGCCTGAATTCGATTTCAGCCAGAACACTAAAAATAGGAATCATATCACAGGCTTTGACAAAGCCCAGATAAATTTTTCAAGCTTTTTCTTATCGTAGCTGCTCTAAACGTTTATTGTTTGCCTTGAATGTTTAACTGAAAGGTTTAAGAAACGTCCATTAAAATAAAACAACCCCTAAACAAAGGCCTGCTGCTGCTTTAGGGTGAGAAATTTTTAATCACGAAAGAAACCCAATATTATTCCCCTCTTGTTAACCTTTCCTTACTCTTTTTAGAGTCTCGCCCCTCACCTCNAACTTTATATTCCACATCCTCCCATTGCCTCCCACGTTGGACACATATTCATGAATGCAAATAGCATCTTCCCAACAAACAAGTAACGGGGAAGAGGAAGAAGAGAAGTGGTGAGGGGAAACGTGAGAGCCCTTAAATAAATAATAATATTTACACTCCTATGTAAACCTTAATTTACAGATCTCAAAGGGCTTTGGGAAAGTAAGAATTGTTGACTCCTTTGTTATTCACAGACAGTTGAAAGATTTATTGGGGTTTTTTTTTTAAGGAATCCCTTGTTTTCTTCCAACACAATTTGTTAACCCTTGGCTGACACTGGGCATGGTGTTGCCGGCAGCAGGCTGAGCAAGTATAATTACCAGCAGCCAGCCAAGCGTGTTTATGCTGAGGAGAAGACTCATCTCACATTTCCAACCTGTCCACTTCTCCTGCTGCTCCTCGGGCACGACAGCCACCCTTCGTTCTCCCCGACCCAAATGACTTCTGCCTAAAAGACAGAGTTGAGAGAGGCTTCAAATGAGGATTTTTGCCAAAATAAACCCTCTCCCACGAACATACTACTCTGTTTCAAAGGCCATTTATGCACTCATTCTGTATAGAATTGAACATTTTAAATAAAGCATTAAACACCTCCAGTTTAAAAAGTGCAAATTACTTCATCAACACTGTTTGCTACTTGCTGTTGCTAAAAGCTTGGCAGTGTCTCCTTTCTGAGCCTTCCTCCCTGAAACAGCTCTAGGTGAGTTACCTAAAGACGATCTGTTGCCATAAGGTGGAGAATAAATCTCTTTTCTTTGAACTTACCTTTGCATACAACCAATTATCCAACCCACTAATTCTGTGTATATCAGTAAACTAAATCTGCAATGTTAATGGCAAGATTAAGCCCTATGGTATTTAATAAATCTCAAATACAGTAACTCTTCTTAAAATATAGCTCATGAGTGATTACCCATAATTATCACCTAGTAATTCTCCCAGAATAATCAGGAAAGGATCTCAGGTCAAGACGGGTGTGGGGATGGCCCTTTCCAGAGTGAGCACTATGGTCATTTTCTTACTGCATGAGGCCAACTAGTTTTGCTGCATCGTTGGGAGATCTTGCACTTAGGAGACCTTTCTATGCCACACATGAGAAAAATCTTCTCCTTCTGTCACAACACCTTCTCCCACTGATGCCTGTGCCACTGAAACTGTCTTGGTCCAATCCTACTGCCACCTGTAAAAACTGTGGATCACAGAATCACAGAATGATATGGGGTTGGAAGGGACCTCTGGAGATCATCTAGTCCAACCCCCTGCCAGAGCAGGTCCACCCAGAGCAGGTTGCACAGGAACTTTTCCAGGCAGGTTTTGAATGTCTCCAGAGAAGGAGAGGAGGGCAGTCTCTTCCAGGGCTCTGCCACCTTCACAGGAAAGAAGTTCCTTCTCATGTAGGTGGAAATTCTTATATTCAAGTTTGGATGGTTTTGGAGCATCTCATTCTCGGAACTGTGACACTGTGCATGGTGCAGGAAGCTTCTCCCTGCTGTTTAAATTGGATGTTGGTCCTCAGCCTTCCCAACAAATTACACACGGAGCAATGTAAAGCTTTTTTTCCTTCAACGCAATTCTATTCTTGTGGACTCTCCACCAACTTCAGGTGCCCGTCTTTAAGAATCATGTGTTGAGTGACTGCGCTGGGTAAAGAAGACAGTCCCCATCTGGTAAAGGCATAGCTCCTTGTAAACTATTGAAAATTAAAATCTACCATGGACACGTAATTACAGTTCCTATTTACTTAGAAGAACTTACACGCACATATGTAAGGCATCATATGGACTAAGGCAAGCAGCAGACAGTAGCTGCTTTTTAATTGTTTACAGTCCATCCTTTTACACAAATACTTTTGGCTTTATAGGGGGTAATTCAGGGAGCAACGAGATCAGTATTTGCTTTTCCAAAGGAAGACTGTAATATACAGAATGTACAACTTAAGAAGAATCCAAGACAAGAAAGCATTTCCTCGCAACCCTCAGTCTTGGCCAACAAGCAGGGCTTCCCCTGCCTGTTTCCATGAAAAACCAGAAACTGATGTGAGTGTTTTTACTGCAGTTATGTCTCTTCACAAGGGAAAACAATAACAGCCTTTCATGTGGGGACACAGGAAGGAGAACTCAAAGGTATTGAATAAATCTCTGAACCTTTGGGCTCAGCGTAGTGGGCTCCCTCAAGAGACCGAGGGATTTAAAAATCAAATCACAGCAAAATAGCCTCAGTCCTGTTCTTAAGCTGGATTCATGGAACAGGAATTTGAACTTTTCTTGGAAATACAGAGGGATACTTCAAGGATAACTGACTCCGTCATCAACTTTTTTTGCCTAAAGCAAACAGTCCCAACATTTGGCCAATCACTCAAGTCCGAAAAGGTAATACTACAGCAGAGACCACGACCTTGCTGTAAAAGGCGGATGTTAAAATTATTATGAAGAATAATAAAATATTAAAATTATTATGAAGAATAATCTCTCTCAAAAATTATTATGAAGAATAATAAAATAAAAATATAATTATCTCTCTCAGATCAATTGATAAAGCTCTGGATATACAGCTTGGCTGCTCTCTGAAATCTCTTCAAACTTAAGTCCAAATATTATGCTTAATCAATGAGCACAAATTTCCTGGCATAATATGACCTAATTAAGCCGTAGCTGAGCATCTCCATCACTCTTTAGGAGCATGGTCTTAATAATCCATTACTCAGTTCATGCACTTTCATTAAAATTGTGGCACTATCAATAAAATGACAACATCACAAAAATAAAACTTCCATTACTTTAAAATTAAGTGTTTCTTTGTTTAAGTAACAGCATAAATTAGTGCAGCAAGAAGACAAGAATTGCTTCTTAATTGTACTGGAAGGACTTTTTTTTTTTAACCCGAAGGTAACAAGTGTCATTTTGCATATATTAAGATTTAAAGAGGTGTCTCTGTTACAGCTGATGTGTAACTCAAGATTCCCAGAGTTGTAAAACTGTAACTTTATGCTAATTTCCATAAATTATGTATAGCCCATTTACAAATACGTTAGGTGCTGTCCTTGATCCCCACGCGGTGCTCGGATTGGTCTGCTATTTATCGCCTTGGTCTCCACAGGCCTCATAAACTGGTTACAGGAAATAAGATTCGACTTATCAGCATTCTCCCCTGTCAGTCCCAGCAGGGGTTTTCATGTGCCACGTACCACAGTAACACTTTGTTTTGTTATCATGTGAGCTTGAAAAAAAAGTCCGAAGAGCTGCTTTATCTGCAAAATATAGTTGAATAAAATAAAGTATGATAAAGGTTGCACAAGGGGAGGTTTAGATTAGATAGTAGGGAAAATTCCTTCACCAAAAGGGTTACCAAACGTCAGAACAGGCTGCCCAGGGCAGTGGTGGAATCGCCATCCCTGGAGGTACTTAAAAGCCGGGCAGATGTGGTGCTGAGGGATACGGGTTAGTGATGGTTTTTGTCAGTGTTGGGTTGATGGTTGGACTCGAGGATCTTGGAGGTCCCTTCCAGCCAGGGCAATTCTGTGAAATACAGAGCTTGGGATATTCAGAGGTATTTCAAAACAGACATTTCAGATTAACTACCGTGTATGGGTTTTTTTTCAAAACACAGAAGCCCTTTATCAGATTCAACTGTCCCTGGTTTGCAGCTATTCTTTTCATTGAAACTTACCATCAGGAATAACAAGTGAGACTTCTTTTCAGTCCAGGTTCACTAAAGACAGCAGGACACCCAGCACCTGGGATGAAAACCTGGCTGGGAACAGCCAGGGACAGGTGGTGCTGGGGACATCCTACAATCCATTTATTTGTAATCCAGCACATTTCCATGTCTGTTTTATTGACTTACCGATATTTTTTCTGGAAAGTCACTGCTTCTTGGTGTGCTAGTCCCACCACTTTCCGATAGGTGTGGTATTTACTCTGTGGGCAGATTCAGCTACGGGTTTTGCACTTTGAAGATTAAAGCAGACTATAAGTGACACAGATGCAAAGCCAGCGCAATCTGTTCAGGAGGCACTTATAACAGTTTCCAGCACCTTCGATGTATTCTGTAAACAAAATACATAAGGCTCATTATGTCTGATAATGGCATAATAATAACAACATCTGATGTTTGCATAGCACATCTCACATTAAAGGTAAATAATCTGTTACAGCACGTTGAAGACATAAGATTAAGAGATACAAATTGTTAAGAGCAATTCCTGGTGAAGGACAAGTTAGTGCTGCTGGAGATATACATCATACCATACCATACCATACCATACCAGAAATACCAACAATTCTCTGTTTTGCAATCTTTGTTTTAAACTTTCCAGATGTCAGGTGGTCCCGAGCTTAAAATTGCCCTTTGAAGGGGAGGATGGGGCCCATTTTGAACAATCCTTCCCGAGAACTTTCTCTACTTGAAAGTGCTTTCTTAAAAGAAGTGGTTTAGTGGTGGTTTTACCCTTCCATTAAGCACAACGACATTGGAGAAAGCTGAAAAACCTTGCTGGGATGCTCAGACCCCCCAAGGCTGCCATCAGTGCAGAGCATCCCCCACCACCACAAGGGGATGAGGGCTGAGGTCTTCTCTGCACAGTCACACTTGTTAATGCTCGAGCTGGTTCCCCTCCTTGGGCCACCAGCAAACCCAGCTGGGCTGCTATTTGTGGCCAGGCAGAAATGTTCACCAGCTCTGACACAGATGGGTCAAGACGTACAGATCTCATCCTCCCCCCAAGAGTTTACAGCCGGCCAGAAGGAAAGTTCACAGACCTGTGAGGCTCGAGGCGTAACATGCTGATGTTCTGTCTAGTCCACAGATCCTGGTGATACAGCAGAACCCTTCACTGATAAGAAAATGCATAGTTTTTTTGTGGGCTTTGGATTGCAGGTTTGCGAGAAACGTTTGCAAGATACAGCTCCACCTTTTGTTTTTATTTTATTTTTTTCTGTTCTGAATTTGGACAATCTGGATGCTAAGGCCATTTCTGCCACAGTGTTGACTCTGGCAGGTGGAACAAGTCTCACTAAAGTAATTTTAGCCTGGGCTTGAGATTCAAGAAGTTAAAATGTGGCATTAGAGCTACTGTGGAGTTTCTAGTGTTGGAAGGTGACTACGGAAGGACAGAGAGCCAGAATTGGCTAGATAAGCTACTCTCCCTAGACTTACCCCTCCAGCTAATGGAAACAACAGTTGACTGCTCATATTCTTGCCATACACCCATTTTGTATTTAATATATATTTAGACTGATTTCTAAAACCTATGGGGTTTTTGGTACGATACTCTGAGCCTTATCAATACTGACTGACAGACAGACATCTGTCAGATGGCTCCTCACCAATGTCACACTTCCCACATTAATACTTCTCCTCCAGATTTAGATATTGCTTCTTCTCTGAGAGTATACTCACAGTTTCACAGGAGCACAGATATGGAATTCAGCAGGCCTAGAAAATGAAGAGTTTTATTAAAATAATTTGTGGGTTAGCACAATCTACTTGCACTTGACTCTCTGTTTTACCAGCCTCCATATGTTAATAATTCTGGACATGTTCCTCTGCAACATGCTCTAGGTGGACCTGTTTTGCGGGGTTGGACAAGATGATCTCCAGAGGTCCCTTCCAACCCCAAATCATTCTGTGATTCTTACCTTAAAAAGGTAAGAGACCTTCTGAGACCTTCCACGTGCTACCTTTGCTTTTTTCCAGCCCTGTTGTCTCCCTCTTGGACTGGCAGATATTTAAGCCATCAGACCCACAACTCCCTCTGCCCATTGTTTCAGAATTTTGGCTCACACGTAACCAGTCTCCCCAGCACTCTGCAGCTCTTGCTGCCATTTCAGGTAGGGTCCATATATTCCCACACCTCTGACCCCAATAGCTACCCTACGTTTTCCCCCAGGAAGAGCAGTCTTTTTCTTTCTTCCCCTCTAAGACGCCCTGTTGACTCGGTGATCAACAGGAGACAGAGGTACCCACACAGCCACATTTTTTTCAGTGGTAAAGAAAGGAAAGAAGCCATTTGAGCAACATTTAACAAATCCACTTACCTAAAGCTCACCATGGAGTAGATCCTCCCCATGCTAGGTGTGTATAAACAAAGACAAATTATCTGCTATCTAAAGACAAAACACACACTTATCATTTCCACAGCCAGAAAAGGGTTGTAGGGAAGATTTGTTCTGTTTTACACTCGTGAGCCTTTTGAGGCTCTAGGTTTTTGAATGTAATATCACTTTTTAAAATTATCTTTTCTCAGGTAGATCTTGGAGGTGAGAACTGCCTTATGGAGTGTGTCATCACCTCCGCTGCTGTTACACCAAATAATAACATAGAAGAGCACGCTGTATCTAGGATTGCACGTGCAGCATGGGAGCTTATTCACCAAATCCAGCAGTGTCTCAAAAATGCCTGAGAAACAAAATTGGGGGACGCTTTCAGTCATCACAATAAATACTTTCCTACCTGACAGCAGAGAAATTTTACTTAGTGTGTCATGCAGAGCAGCTGGCATAGCCTTCATCTGGCGCAGCCTTCATCTGGTGCCAAGTCACACAGCTTGTGCCTCTGAAGGGTTCTTGCTGAGTTCAGAACTACTGCTTGCAGCCAAAGACACCAGCAAACAGAGCCAACTCAGGGTGGCTACTAAACTTGGAGTGGTAGGTCTCCTATACCCACCTTGAGATTAAAAGGCCAGGACAGAGGAAGCCTCCAAGGAGGAGGAAACCACTCTATAGCCCTTGAATACAAAACTAGAGCCTGGGAAAACCCACAGGAAAGTCCTCTCAGCTTTCCTGAGAACTTGGTCAGGCTGGTCAGAGCAGCATGAGCCTTGCCCAATACAGAAACCACTGAGTAGAACCTGGAGAAGAAGGAGGCTGCTCTACCACCCTCCACTTTTAAGCCCTTTCAGTTAACTTCGGGTTTCTGACATTTGATTCAAAACAGTTTGTATGATTTACTACTTTTGTGGAAGGCCAGCACAGTAAACATGGGCTTGTACTGAACAATAGTGTACATAGAGGTAATCAGAAACTTGGAATGGAAATTAGATATGTCAAGCCACTCATCATGGCTTGATGGAGCAACATAATACTCCAGTGTCTCACTGGCCATATATTTAGGATTTTGTCACTTAAGCACTTCAAGAGAAATGGGACCAGATCCCTCAAGCTGCCTTTTTGAAGCATTGCCTAAAACCGCAAGGACTCAGGAGAGGAGGTGTTTGAGACCTTCCACATCTTGGGAATGCTGATTTGTCAAAACTCTTTGTGATTCATACATTTTTTAACAATAAAACTGCTGAATGAAAGGTTTCTTGGACTGGGAATTGGACTGTTGTTCAAACAACAGGAAAGGTTTGAGGGACGCAAGCCCAAAAAGTTTAATTCATAAGTAACTGCCAGTAAGGCTTGACTGTACATCCTCTTCCAACCACAGCCACTCCACGCAAGCACCTATGGACAGGGTTATTTGAAGAGTAATTGCTGGGGTCAAGAGCTACTCAAGCTCATTTTCACTCGAAAAGATTAGGAATCGGTAACCTGAGCAACTTGGCAGCAGATCTGGCTTTGGAGGAGAGGTGGCCATTGGGCAGGGGCCTGAAGATACACCTTACTTAACTAAAGCAGTTGCACTTCACACAATGAGAAATGTTCAAAATTTTCAGTAGCAACCAGCCTATCAAATTTTGTATGTTTAATACCAAGTACCAATTGCTTGGTGAGTAAGACTACAAGGGAAACATTGTGAGATTGCAAATGTATATCTTATATTCACCTAGTGGTCAGAAAACAGAGTAAGCAATAGCCTTTTTACGGTTGCCCGTACCAGGTGCATCTCACTCTTGGATGCAAAAAGAACTGGTGGCCCACGTGTGAAAGGAATTTTGCATCCTTAATAATGGCAAGTCACAGCAAAGCTCAGGAAATTTAAAAAAAAAAAAATAATCAAAACAAAACATAAAGGTCATAATAAATGAAGGTTTAAAAGTTAGAAGCGGAGGAGGAGAGAAAAAAGATAATGGGTACAGACAATAATCACAGTACCATGGAAAGAATGTAGTTAAATACAAAGCTTAATATGCTTTAAAAAAACCAACCAAACAAACAAACAGAAAAACCCGTATGTACAAAACAATTTCCAATTTTGATAATTTCCTTAAACACCTCTCTTCTACTGACTCACAGGAGTAATTTGAGGACAACACTTTTAAGAGGTGCTCCCATGGAAACACCTCCCTCATGCTCCTGTTTGCCGTACATCCCAGATACGTAAGCAAACTGTAAGATAAGTCCACCTTTCTTTGAACATTAACTCGTGTTAAAATTCCCTTTTCTCAACACTACTGCTTTTACATTCATATGATTCAGATGTTTAAATCTGATTAGGTCTAACAGTAACTGTTTAGAATAACAAGCAATTGCCAAGAAGAGGTAAAAAGTACTTATGGATGTGATGAGTATCATCAAAGAACTTGGAGATCTGTAGAGTTTAATGGCATTATGAAAAGCTGGCATTTCTAGTGATATAGACCAACAAGAAAGTACATGACCTTTCCAGTGCTGATCTTAACTTTCTCTGTCTAGAAAAATGCAGCTTCTCTGTAAATCCTTTATTCCCATCAGAGAAGAAGAAGAAAAAAAGCTATTTCTAAATCCAGTATTCATCCAAATGCTAGGTAATGAGACAAAGTGAAATCAGTTCTAGAAAACCTGAAACATGTTAAGCTGAAGAGAGGAGAAGGGCAAGGTGTCAGCCAGTCCTTTCAATACTGGAAATTGTCCCCTAGAAGCTTCCACCCCATAGAACAGAAATAAAGGACATTGTTTTTACATGGAAACACTTGTAGAGCACCCACCCTAAAAGCAGGATTTTAGTGGTAAGATCTGCGTTCTTGTAAGATCTGTGTTTAGTTGTAAGATCTTTAGTTGTAAGATCTACTGATCTGTGCTCAGGCCAAAAGAATTACGGGTTTCTTGTCACGTAGGGTTTGTTCTGACAATACATACCTTCCCTGCAGAAAGTCTTGGGGGTAATTTGGAAGATGCAGCAGACAGAAAGGCACAGCAAGAATATCTGTCAGCCACAAAGGAGAGAGAAGCAACTGGGAATTGCAGAAGAACATGCAGCTGCATATGTGTGTTAAAATGATTATTAGACAAAAGATGCCAAAAGCCTGAGAACTGTTAACCAAGAGAGCTACTGAGACATCTTGATTTAGGCTCATGAGCTTACTCTTGCTAGTCTGCAGTCAATGACAATCAATGGAGAAAGACCTGCTCTTCCAGAAGGTGTTCAGAAGGTAGTAACATACCACTGTACTCCTGCAAAAACAGGTTTTTTTCTCTGCTAATTGAAGAGACAGCCTACAAACGTGGCCTCATTTGAATTCTTTCCCTAAACTAATTTTCTGAACTAAATCAATACACTGTGACCCCTACTGACTGATGGGTTACATCAAGGGAATAACCTGGGTATCTTGAGCTGCCAGAAGGCAGTGATAACCATCTTTCCTGTCCACTGGACTAAGCTGAAGGACTTGATGACTTTGGACTTGATGACTTTAGACATAGCAGCAGGGAGTCTTCTCCTTGGGAAGATGGGGTTTCCTGAGCAAAGGCAGTGGGGTGAGGCCAGAACACAGGAGAAGGAAAGCACTATGAGTATTAAGGAGTGATTGCTCAAGAAGGAGAAGCAAATGGCGGGGTAGAAAAGTCCACAAAGTTGCCAGTTATGACGTAGGCTGGGACACAGTCTGAGCTTGCTCTCCACCAACAACGTTTACAGAGATTTGAGACATATTTACGCACCTGATGGAGTCAGTATTTAGGTTTGTTGATCCATTGCCAAACCAGCTCCTGAAATGAAAGAGTGTAGCAGCATCACCTAAGCAGTGCTGCAGAGAGGACACTGTTAATTAGTCTGAAGATACCTGGAGTACTGTGTCCTGCTCTGGAGTCCTCAGCACAGGAAGGACACGGACCTGTTGGAACAGGTCCAGAGGAGGGCCACAAAAATGATCAGAGGGCTGGAGCCCCTCTCCTGTGAGGACAGGCTGAGAGAGCTGGGGCTGTTCAGCCTGGAGAAGAGAAGGCTCCAGGGAGACCTTAGAGCCTCTTCCAGTCCCTAAAGGGGCTACAGGAGAGATAGGGAAGTACTCTTGATCAGGGAGGGGAGCAATAGGACAAGAGGTGACAGTTTTAAGCTGAAAGAGGGGAAATTTAGATTAGATATAAGGAATAAATTCTTTCTTGTGAGGGTGGTGAGACACTGGAACAAATTGCCCAGAGAAGCTGTGGCTGCCGCATCCTTGGAGGTGTTGGATGGGGCTTTGAGCAACCTGGTCTGGTGGGAGGTGTCCCTGTACATGGCAGGGCATTGGAACTCAATGATCTTTAAGATCCCTTCCAACCCAAACCATTCTGTGATTTTATGATAGTGCCATCCCACAGCAGCAATACCCTTCAGGCGCCCTTGTGCTGTGACCATGTTAGTGCATGGTGCCACACTCACCTGTCTTGGAGATTTCAGCTGGGAGGATACACAGGGCTTTGCAAACACCAGCAGTTATCACCAGGGTGGAGAAAGACTGGGTGTTGACTTTTGAACAGTTCAGGAAAGAAATGTCATGGGATATTTAAACATACTAAATACTCTAATTTATGTCCAGCTCACAAGAAGGAAGTAAGTAACAATGCACCAAACCTAATGGCACGTAAAGTACAACAAAGGGAAGATCCCCCGTTGCTCAACTGTTCATTGTACCTGCTACAGAATCCTCAGCTTTGCCTCTGCTGACAAACAGCATGCAAGGTATGAGATTACAAGCCAACACTTTGCCATTGCAAGCCAAAAAAAAAGTGAAAAGAAAGGATAAATTAGATGGTTCCTATCAATGAAGAGGTGCAATAGCGCTAACTCCATAAAACTTGGTGCAGCACAAGTAGCCATGAAGCTCTTTTTTCCCTTATGAGTAGTTGGGGGATTACATCTCTGCACAGTTAACATCCAAACCAAATCCAAATCCAAGCAATATTGCTTGACTTCAAACAAGTGAGAGGAAGACTGAGTTTAAAATAAAGACACCCTAAAATATACGTGTCTCATCTAACTCCACTGTTTTCATCTTTCCACAGTAGTGGAACTTCTTAGGATTATTAAAAAAAAAACAAAACAAAACAAAAACAAAACCAGAAATACCCAACCCAAACCAAACAACCAAAAAAAAAACAACCACAAAAAACCCCACCCACCCAAAAACCTTTACAGACGACTAGCGTAACAGACTCCTGTTCAATATAAAGACTAGTCCAGCTTCACAATTCCCATTAGCTCATTTCAAGCTGGATTTTCTGTAGTGTACTTCTGGTATTTCTAAAAGAACCTGAAAGAGGCTGCATCAGCTTCGTGTTCTAAGGAGTTAATTAATGCCTATTTCTCTGGATCTATGTGTATGGTGCAAACTTTTTATACTTATTTTAACTTCTGTTAAAATCCAACACTTATTCTAAAGCAGCTTCAGTTATTCCAGAAGTAACATTAAGAATTTAGATGCTTTTACCAACTTTGTACACCATAGTACTGATTAAGAAATACTAATATACGTAAGCCTAAATATGAAAATTTCTTCCCCCTCCTGTAATCCTCTAAAAAAAGTATAGTTGCCCAATATATGACACCCAACCCTAAATGTGTGTCTTTAGCCTATTTATTCACGTACAAAAATCTAATTATTGGTTTCTGTTAGACTTGTGCTACATTTATAACTACGCTGAATTGATCCTGTACCCAATTGCCAAAATCAGATAGAAACCGTACAACTCTTTCCATTGCCACCGGTGGGAAGGGGTGTTGACAGCTTTTGGATGAGCAAGTGCTGGCCAACGTTAGATGGAAACTTCATGGAATTCAATACAAATATAAGACATTTGTATCCACAAAAGTGGGAAGAAAATGGGCAAGTGTTATATATCTGTGGCTTTCTGTGTTAATAATAACTAATAACTAAAGAGCCCTTCTTTTTTTCACCAGAGTTTATTCACTGAAAGCTCCATCCTGCTCAAATTTTTCAAAGGGACTCCCTGACTTCAACAGAACTAGTCTTATGTCTAAAGCAAGTAGGACTGTAAGAAAAATTGCTTCTTAGGATCACAGTGAAAGTGCCAAGGAGCACATCTTGTCGAACATCACTGTGTGTCCCAGGCTCTTTGCTTGCTTACCTTGGTCTCCATGAACTGCCGAAACAGAGCACAGGTACCTCTGAGGGAGCAGAATTCAGGGGGATTATGTGTGCCACCACACTAGTGCGAAGCAGTCTCTGAACTACCAGGTCATATGTGATGGGGTGCAGCATTCTCTAATGCAACCGCCTTGATTTTGGATCCAAGCATGCAGTTCTGGGCAAAGGCAACGTTTATGAAGAGACGAGCTTGAATGGGCACTACTTCAGGTCTTTCTTGTGTCATCTTCCAGTGGCTGGTGCTCACCTGTCCTCTCTGAATTAGAAGCCCACATTCCACAGATGTCTAATGAGATTGTTTTTGACGTTACCAAGGGCTTCATTTTACTGTGACAAACGCTCCTCTTTCTTCTGGCCAAAACAATCAAGTTGCAGGCACACATGAGGAATCTCAACGCCCCACATTTCAGGGTACTTCTTGAGTGCCCCTTATTCTCATAGTTGTTCGTATGGTTGATCACCAACAGTCTTCACACCTCTGAATTAAAAACATATAATGAAACGGTATAATAACAATAATATACATACAGCATAATAAAAATAGTTCATTTTTTCAAAAAAAAACAACAATAGAAGCTAGCCTTGTAAGAGGAGAGGTATGGATGGAACTGCAGGCTGTGAAGGACAGCTCTCCACACCTCTGTCCCATGGGCAGCAGGACTCCAGAGTCACACTTTGCAGCTCTGCAGTTTCCAGAGACAACGTAGAGGATGCTCACAATTAGCACCAACCCTTGAGGCACTGGTGGTGTTAAATACTAAAATCCAGGCTCAATGCATTTTTTTACACTGCAACCCCTGCAAGAACCATCCCTCTCCTTTCCCGTGGCCCTACAGCCCTGCTACTCCCTTGCTAAGCTTTTCACCACACCCAGACAACAAATTTACTCCATAATACTCATATTTGGAGGGTTTTACCAAGAGCTATTTTTTTCGCTGTTGTATTTTATCCTCTCTGCTCATAGCCTTGCAGCCAACAAAGCAGATGGAGCTGAAATACAGGGGCAAATAAATAAGTAGAAAAGTTACATTAATGGATTCCTCCATTTTCACAGAATGGGAGAAGAACATGAAAAAGGTCTGCCAGAATATATTTGTTTTAAATCGGTTCTGCTTTTCCTCTGTTTCGCAGTATCTGCGTGCTCGGGATGTCTGAAGAGTAGGTCTTATTTTGGAAAACAGAGAAAGTTGAGAGAGTACAAACCAGGGAGCACTGGTTTGCATAGCACACGTCACAGGGAAGAGGGGCAAGTGAAGGGCTGCATTTTTGTGTCCTCACCCACAGTAAGCAGCACCTTTCTCACCGCAGTAGGCCTATTTCAATCACCTGGTCTGCAGAAAAGCTTTCTCAACATAAATATCAACGAACCGCAGATAAGACAGACAAAGAAGCTGAGAAGCCTATTTTTTTCTGGCCTCTGGAAACGTCAAATTCTGTGGGCCAAGCCTCTCTTGAACATTTAACAATGCTTCGTTCCTGCGAAGTATCGACAGAAGACAGCTTTATGACCCAATTAAAAAAAGAAAAAAAAAAAAAGTGTTTTGTTTGAAAAGCTTGTTGGCCTTTCAGATAAAGTCAGCTTAGCTGCAAAGCTATCTATCAAAGTTTCTTTTGATTACCAATTAAAAAAATCCAAACAAAAAGGCCAAACAAGCACCGGCCAAACAAGCCCCGGCCAAACCTGAAGACTTACATAGTCAGGGTTCTTGGATTCGCTCCTCGTTTTCTTTGGCTTTGTAGTCGTGATTATTCCTTGCTATTTTTAGCCCCAACCACGTGCTCCTCTGAATATTAACGAAACAAGAAGAGTCGCATTCCTGCAATGAAAGGAAAGTCAAATAGACAATGGAGCGCCCTGGCCTAGTTCCGGGAAGACTGTGGACTATGGAAAAGAGCAAGCCCAAGTCAATGAATAACACCCCCCTTGGAAGCCAGTGAGTTCCATGCCTCCATCAGACGTGTGCAGGCACAAGCTGGCACACAGTAGGACCCAACCATCTTGGTTCCCAGGCCGGCGATCAAAGGCGTGTTTCTCCATCAGCAGGGCAGTCTCACCACCCACGGACTTCTCAGGGAAGGGCCGGAGCTTCCGCCTCTACCTCCAGAAAGAAAACAATATCCAGAGAGATGGCTTTGGATAAAAAGGCCTTGATAGAGACGACTTGGCCTTGATGACAGACACGAAAAGCCAACTGCATCTTGGGCTGCATCAAAAAGCAGCGCGGCCAACAGATCGTGGGAGGTGATTCTCCCCCTCTACTCTGCGCTCGTGAGACCCCACCTGGAGTGCTGTGTCCAGCTCTGGAGTCCTCAACATAGAAAGGACATAGGCCTGTTGGAACAGGTCCAACAGAGGGCCATGAAAATGCTCAGAGGGATGGAGCACCTCTGCTACGAAGACAGACTGAGAGAGCTGGAGTTGTTCAGCCTGGAGAAGAGAAGGCTCCGGGGAGACCTTATAGCAGTCTTCCAACATCTGAAGGGAGCTACAGGAGAGCCAGAGAGGGACACTTTGTCAGGAAGTTTAGTGACAGGACAAGGGGTAATGGTTTTAAACTGAAAAAGAGGAGATTTAGATGAGATCTCAGGAAGAAATTCTGTCCTGTGAGGGTGGTGAGACACTGGAAGAGGTTGCCCAGAGAAGCTGTGGCTGCCCCATCCCTGGAGGGGTTCAAGGCCACGCTGGATGGGGCTTTGAGCAACCTGGTCTGGTGGGAGGTGTCCCTGCCCAGGGCAGGGGGGTTGGAACTTGATGATCTTTAAGGTCCCTTCCAACTCTAACCATTCTATGATTCTATGATGATTCTATAACTTACAGCCCCATAACAAAAAAATGTCAAGTTTAGAAGCTGGGTAACACCCAGAACGGCAGATATCTGCAATGCTGGTTGATTTAACTCTGCATCCTCAGAATAGGTCTTGGAAAACAGAGAAAGTAGAGAGAGTACAAACCAGGGAGCTCTGGTTTGGATAGCACACGTCGCAGGGAAGAGGGACAAGTGAAGGGCTGCATTCTCGCGTCCTCACTCACAGCGAGCAGCACCTTTCTCACCACAGTAGGCCTATTTCAATCACCTGCCCTATAGAAAAATCTTTCTCAACAGAAACATCAGAATCTACCGGATGCGTTTTCCACTTACAGACCTGGACCAGCTCCAGAAAGACAAGAGGAAAGACTCCCCTGATGACTCCAGAGAGGGAGAACAAGCAAATCATGTTCAGGTGCTGACCGAAGAAGAAGCAATGGCACTGGCATTAATTTGCCTATAGGCTGGAGACAGTTCTCCGCTTTGCTTCCTCCTCCAAGCCAGTGATGGCAGCTGCTATACCCTGATGCTTAGTTGTGATGTTGATTTTAATTTTTTCAGTACCTGAGAATGTGCACTACGTCCTCAAAATACATTTGAGACAGTGTAGGGTTCTATAAAAGCAACAACTGAGGAAAAATTTTGAACAGATATAAGAGGAGATGATTATTGATTATCTCCTCTGATTTGTGCAACTGCAGTTTCTGAATTTGACCAAGTTGCTTTGCATCAAACCCACAAATTTAGGAGGAGTTGAAGCATCCACTTTACAGAAAATTGTATTGGTTTAAAGAACTAGATGACAAGAAAGCCAATATGTCCCTGAATTAACTATTTCCAGGATAAATGATCCTCAGAGTTGAAAACGTGAACTGTATTCCAGGTCCTTCTCAGTCCCTCCTTAAAATCTTGAATATTTTCTTGATGCAATGAAATTAAATATCTGGTACTATTCAAGTTCTAGCTTGAGCATACTTAAAATAGTGTCTGCCAAAATGCTAAACTGAAAAATTCACACAGAAGTTTAAAAAAAAAAAAGAGGGATTTTATGCGTAGAACAAGTAATTTTTCCAAGACCACTTTTTACTTCAGAACTGCATGCTATAGGCAAATTCATGCACAAATCCATTTTCCATTTTCTGCATTCATCCTAGCATATTTATAATTAAACGATAAAATTGAATGGGTTTAAAATTGTAAATAGACATTCACACATAAGATTAATATAAATTATGCTATCATATGGAAGAAAAAACATTGCAAAAATTAATGAATAATTTCTATGTCTATTTGTTTTGTTCTATGGTTTTTCCTCCATTATTTACCTTGCACATTACTACTACCAGACCTTTTCTATGTCAAGTAAAATTTTAATTAATCTTGGTCATGTATTTACATGCAGCACACTGCAGTGGCTGAAAATCAGTATGTGTACTAACACACTTTTTCCATAGCTGGTAAAATGTTAATTCATCTCCACTGTGTATTTACATTTGAAAGAACATCACTTGTGACCAACTGACACCAGCAACGCTGCCTGATGGTCAGCAGACTCATTTCCCAATGAGCAAACAGCCAGACCACACAAACCCTGTTCTCATTCAGCTCTGCTCACCATCCCTCCATTATAATGTCACCAGAGATGCACCAGAAGACCTACCAGAGAGAGCAGATCAACATGAGCTGGTAATATGCACTTGCAGCTCAGAAAGCCAACTGCATCCTGGGCTGCATCAAAACAACTATTTTGATGGTTCTGGCCAGCAGATCAAGGGAAATGATTCTGCCCCTCTACTCTGCTCTGGTGAGACCCCACCTGGAGTACCATGTCCAGTTCTGGAGTCCCCAACATAAGAAGAAATGGAACTGTTGGAGAGAGTCCAGAGGAGACCACAAAGGAGATCAGAGGGCTGGAGCAGTCTCCTATGAAGACAGGCTGAGAGAGCTGGGGTTGTTCAGCCTGGAGAAGAGAAGGCTCCAGGGAGACCTTAGAGCCTCTTCCAGTACCTAAAAGGGGCTACAGGAGAGATGGGGAGNGGGAGGTTGCCCTGCCCAGGGCAGGGGGGGTTGGATCTTGATGATCTTTAAGGTCCCTTCCAACTCTAACCATTCTATGATTCTATGGCTGTGGCCATGGAGACAGTGTAGTACCTCTGCTTAACAACAGCTTTCTGTAAATCCACAGATGACAACGAAGCATCCTTCTTTGTTACTATTTGCTTTCTTATTCTTTGTTCTTCACAGAAAGTATTTAAATAACTAAATCCAAAAGGGAGTTCAATGATAACGGGTACCGTTTTATGCACAGATGCCCCAGAAGAAACAAAGGGTGTGAGAGGTCCCTCCCCTGCCCCTGTGCAGGCGGGTGAGAACCACGGGTGTCACAGCTCTGCACCCACCAGCACAGCCTGAGGCAGGTACCTGGGCTCTCCTGCCAAGGTCTGGGCATCTCCAGACACTGCAAGTGGGAGAGACCAAAAAGTCCCCAGCGCACACAGAGAGGAGCCACCATCCCCTGTGTAAACCCCTGCGAGGGGCGAGCAGGCAAAGGGGTCATCCAGGGCATCCCGCACTGCCAGTGCTGCAGCCCCGGCTGTGGGAAAGGTTGGCTTCCCCAGAAACAGGATTTCCCAAACTTGCTGCTGTTACGTCTATGCCAAAGGAGAGGTGTCGGGCCACACCCGATCTCATGCCAGCAGATATTCAGATATAATGCAATATTTAATGCCATCTAAATTGTCTTGCCAAAGTTTGCAATGACCTCAGCCTCCACGCCACATTCTCACCTGCCTTTGACTCGGGTGCTTGCACTCTCCTGCTCCGCGTGTTGCCTTCCCTCTGCTCCACTGCCAGCCTCCTGCTGTTCCTTTGAGTCCTCTTACGCTTCTGGTAAAAGGTGTTTGGCTTTCCGAGTCCTCTGCCACTCTCTTCCACTTTCTGTTAGCAACCTGCAGGTCTTGGACCTTGGTTTCTTTCTCTTCACCTTCAAAAATTCCTCCTAGAATCTCAAGGGCAAACAAATTATAGCCACAAAGTGGCAGGAGCGATGGCAGGTAGAAGGAAGGCAGAAGCTAGGAGTGGGGAATCATAGAACCATAGAATGGTTAGAGTTGGAAGGCACCTTAAAGATCATTGAGTTCCAACCCCCCTGCCCCGGGCAGGGACACCTCCCACCAGACCAGGTTGCTCAAAACCCCATCCGGCCTGGCCTTGAACCCCTCCAGGGATGGGGGATCCACAGCTTCCCTGGGTGACCTGTTCCAGTGTCTCACCACCCTCACAGGAAAGAATTTCTTCCTGAGATCTAACTTAAATCTCCCCTCTTTCAGTTTAAAACCGTTACCCCTCATCCTATGGCTCCCCTCCCTGATCAAGAGTCCCTCCCCATCTCTCCTGGAGCCCCCTTTAGGTACTGGAAGAGGCTCTAAGGTCTCCCTGGAGCCTTCTCTTCTCCAGGCTGAACAACCCCAGCTCTCTCAGCCTGTCCTCACAGGAGAGGTGCTCCAGCCCCCTGAGCATCTTTGTGGCCTCCTCTGAACCTGTTCCAACAGGTCCATGTCCTTCCTGTGCTGAGGACTCCAAGCCTGGTCTCTTACACCCGCAGTGACCTCGGTGACACTGCCCACCACCAGGGTAGGGAGTGCCATTTTACCTGAAAAAAGGTGTGTAGAAATGACAGATTGGGAGAGGGAACAGATAAGGGTTGGCAAGAATTGATTATCTAATAGTGAGGAGTTGCAGTCATAGCTGGTCATGGGGGTTGGCTAGATAAGGAGATTAGGGTTTAGAAATTAATGAGCTGTCTAGGATGAGCAAGGAGGGAGACAGATCTGAGGAGGAGTACTGGTAAGGGTGGTAAAGACTATGAGACAGAGCCAGGAAACAGGAAAGATTTGAATGCAGGGGGAGACTGGGGGAAAAAAATCATGCTTGAGAGGGAGGGAAAGATTAGGAAAAGGGGCAGTGATGTGCAGCAGGAACCAGCTAAACAAGCAAAATGGGGAAAAAATTATTAGGGCAGTGATGGGGAACAGGAGCAGGACACCACAGAAAGGAGAGTGGTGGCTGGGGAGGGGGAGAGGTTTGCAAGTAGGAAACTCAGAGAGCTTGGGTGACAATTTCCATAGTGAGGTCAGGGGGACATCTGGACATCTGGGACTGGCTGGAGGAAGAGACTGGTAGAAGATACCTAAAGAGAGCAGAGGAGGTGACAAAGCAGCCAGGTTGCACAAGGGACAGGGCTAGGTCAGGCTGAGGGGACCTCCTAGGTCAGGAGGGCCAGGGAGAGATGTGACCAGCTTGGGGAGAGGAGCAGTTGAGTCTGTACCACCAAGTTCACACTTTTCTTCAGCCTCTGGGATGCATTCCAGTGCTGAGGAGCCTCTTCAGCCTTTCCCTGCATCCAAGCCACATTGTGGCTTTCCATCTGGACCAGCAGCACTCTTGCTTTGAATGGCAGTGCCTGCAGGAATCAGGAGTTCAAGGTCATGGTATTCACCACCACCTAGCCCAGAAGCAGTTGCAGATCTGTTACAAGAAACCATAGGTTATTTCTACATCCCTTTCTGATCTTTGAGTTCAGGTGGTGGTTTTTAACCTAAGTATAATGCTGTTTATTACACTATTACTTATTATAGCAAGTGAGAACACAGAACTTGAAAAACAGTAAACAAGGACCATCAACATTATCTAATGATTCATCAAGCCTGATTAAGGAAGCTCATTAAGTGTATTTTGGGAGTCAGTTTTTCATGAGAGAGAGCGCCAGACAGTTGACTTCTACAAGGAACATTTTTTTCCTTATTAGCTTGACCTTCAAAATATATTAGAATTACAGAAAAGTGTAATTAATTAAATCTGTTTATAAATTTCACTAGTAATGAATACAGTTACCGAAGTAGGAAAGCACTTCTGAAGCAGTGTCTATCAACAAAGGTGAAGCTGAGATCAGGAGAGACGGTCTGAAACTGGACAGCTAGACATGAGCTTGATGAGTTTGTCAATTGCCTCCTTGGGCTGGCCACCAGCAGCTATCAACGGCCAGCTATAGGGTGAGAACACGCAGCCGGCGGGGAGGAATATGCAGCGGGGGGAGGACAGGGCTGCACCTGGGTGGCAACCCATTCTGGATCAATTTACATCGGCAGCGAAGACTGACCCCTTCAACTACATCAACCAACCACAGTTCCAATAACTCTTATTTGTACTCGAGGGAGCGGGAATTACATAAAACTGTTTCACTGGCTTTTAGGGAAAAAAAAAAAAAAGGTAAATAGAGTTTTTAAGAGCACACAATGACAATTTGAAGACTCAGGTTTTTCGTTATTCTTGGGATATATAACTTACATCTGGCAGGCAAATAGGAACAGGGCTGACAGCAAAGCAATTTATCTTTTTGGATATGTATTGAATTCTTTTTGCTATGCGTATGCTTACATATACATCCACAAGTAACCTTTGCAAAAGCTAGATAGAGCTGCACCTCCAGATTGTTATCACTCAGGAAGGACAAAACAAACTAAACCTGCAGCAACCATAAAAAAAGTATTTCCTCACTAACCTGCACTGGTATGTTTATGCCAAAACCAGATGAGGATCATGCACTCCCCTCAAAGGCGGTGTCAGTTATTTCAGAATGCCCTGTGAAATTGCAAGTTGTATCTCCTAGCTTATCTTCACGGACTTTCGTGTCCCCCCGCTACTTACCCCAATATTTAGAACGCCTTTCCTTGTGCAAAGCCCCTCAAAGTGGTGGTTTAAGGTTTCCCCCAGAGCAATGGGGAGTCACTCTCCTGTCTGTTTGGTTTTGGTCTACTCCAGTGCCGTCCTTTGTACCATGACCTAAAACCCCCTCAGGTCTTGTGTTCCCCACGCTCCCTTGACCATGGCCCTCTCACAAGAGTGTATGAATACATAGTTCTCTTCCTTTTTTTTTTTTTCTCCCCAGGATCTGCAGCCTCCGAAGTTCAATGATATCACCCTGAGAGTCTTTGTCCCCTTCAGAGCCAAATAATTAAGCTTAAAGACAAAACAAACAAAGGCTTATTCAGGAAGATTTCAGGTGAGACTAGGAGACCGAAAACAAAACTATTACCAGTGTAGAAGACAACCGAGCTGATATTTAGCTGGATGCCTTCCAAGGTGCTTTTGCCTCCCTGGCCTGAGAGTTCCCAGATGTATCCCATTAGCTGGAGCCGGGAACACAAGTTCTACAGCACCAGTGTGTCAGTCAGGTGTGGGCTGAGTTCTGAAATTTTCTGAGGCAAGTGAGAGGAGGAGGGAAGGTTCGGTCCCATCCGCCCCTCCCTCCATCAATTTTACAATTATCATTGCAATTGCAGTTTTCATTTAGCACCTTCTTCTCAGTGGCCTTAATATTGATAAAGCCTCTTGACTATTAAACCTACTTCAGCTCCAGTGTTCCCTTACTGTGTTTGGGGCTAACAACTTAAAAATAAGATGGACAAGTTGCTAGTTTTGCTCTGTGAGCAGGAAGAAACTCCCTAGATGACACCCTATCTCTACTTTATGACTGTTAACTCATGCCTACGCCTTATCATCATGCTGAACTATATGACGACTGAACTCTGACCTCACGTAGGAGACATTATGTGACTTAGCTTCTGTTCTGGGGTCTAATATTCTCATTTAATGGCAAAAATTCTGATATCCTAGATACATGGCTTCATCCTATGCCATTTGTTTATCTCACAGCTGTTACAGCTTCAAAACATCAGTAAAATTGCCTATGAATTTTCCCATCTTTAATAATTTTCTTCCAGTGACGAAGTTTTCAAACTTATATTTATTTATGAAAATATTGTTAAAGCTTTCATAATAAACCATTAAGAAAATTTTTTCCTTCAATGGAAACACCTGGGTTAGGATGTGTATTTCCAGCAGCAGATTCCCTCTAACAGCAAGTAAAATAAATAGAAATTAGTAGTACAAATTCCTAATTGAGCTTCCTTTCTGTGACGCTCCTCACTCCAGTCAAGTTCCTTCAGACTGAGACCTCAAAGTATGGGCTAACCCATAGTGGGCTTGCTCTCCCGAGGAGCCAGAAAATAGAAAAAAAAAAAATCAAAACCTACTCTCATTTGTTCATTCTGCTCTTATTTGCAGCACCCCCTTCTTCAGAAACAAAGCTCTTCTATCTTGTAGGAACTTGCCGTCATCCCTCCTACACACTTGAAGCCCCTACTCTTCCTCTGGTACCAGAGCTGCAGAAATCAAGTCATTCACAAGGAGAAGACCATGGAGCATTGGCCCAGACAAAGGCATCGGAACAAAGTTGTGTGCCTGGGCGGCCCATTTGACATGTGCCAGAAAGCTGCTAAAACATCCTAAGAAAGGTTAGCCACTTCTGGGTGGTATTACAGGATCTAGGGAACCAAGGACATGACTTAGTATTTTAAGCCTGTTTTATAATGAATAGAAAAATATTTTTAGGATACACTTGCACCCACATGTAGGTGGATTGGAATCCAAAATCAGAGGTAAAGAACATTGTTATCTTCAACATGCTCAACGCGGGATCAACAGTGCTTAGCAACTGCGGAAAACCACCCATGGAAAAAATGATTCATGAAGCTCGTGGCGTTTGGGGCTCCATATTCAGAAGGACACTGATTACTTTTATCAGTTACAGCAGGGACTAAGTGTATACGCTTGCCGAAACGCACGCAGCAAACCATACAAAACAGGTAGAAGGGACGCAAGTGCTGTGCTGACTGGTGTGCTGAAGATTTTAGTTTTACCTCTAAAAAATGAACTAATTTTGGTTTACTTCCCCAGCACAGCTACATTACTTACTGCAGAACAAGTCTTATGAGGAGAGGCTGAGGGAGCTGGGGGTGTTCAGCCTGGAGAAAAGGAGGCTGAGGGGAGACCTTCTCGCTCTCTCCAACTCCCTGAAAGGAGGGTGTAGCCAGGGGGGTCGGTCTCTTCTTCCAAGTCACAGACGATAGGACAAGGGGTAATGGCTTCAAGTTGCGCCAGGGGAAGTTCAGGCTGGATATTAGGAAACATTTCTTTACTGAAAGGGTTATCAGGCATTGGAATGGGCTGCCCAGGGAGGTGGTGGAGTCACCATCCCTGGAGGTATTTAAGAAACGTGTAGACATGGTTCTTCAGGGCATGCTCTAGTGCCCAAGACTATTGGTTTGTGGTGGGGTGCGTGTGGGTGGGTGATGGTTTTGGTTTGGCTGCTGTTGGTGTATGTTTAGGTGGTGGGTGGTGTTATTNCTGTCAGATAAAGAAGAGGGCGTAGCCTTCATGTGAACATGCTTTCCTGCTCTCAAATCAAAGGCCTCCCTTTAATTGGAGTAATCTAATTAATTTAGGTCCAAATGAAGCTTCACAGGCACAGGGAAATCCAGATGAGGCATCATAAATAAGCAATACAAATCCTCATTCATCCTATAATCATTAGATGTTTTCAAAACAGGTCTTACAAGGAGGCTGAGGTCCCCTGTTGTTTCTATCAGGGAAGGAAGAAAAAGCTTCTTTAATCACCATATTTTGAAATATATTTATATAGAAGATGACTAAATGAATAAATACAGTAACCTAAAAGGTTTAGAAAGCAATTAAGGCAGATTTTAAACTTATTTAAAACAGCTAAAGCTATTAGAATGATGGGTAATCAAATCCTTCCCCTTGAAACGCAATTAGTTTGTTTTTCCTGATGATTATGGGAAGAATGTTCATGCTTTTAATTTAGGAATTTCTAACAAAGGGAATCAATAATCCACCCCAAACATCACATTTCACTGTAGTCAGAGATTTGTACAGGATGAGTTTACATATCAAGTCCAAAACTTGGTGGTATTCTGGTACCAGTAATGGGTCAGCTGTCTAACCCATATTTAGCTACCAGTTTCCCATTTGCTTTGGTCCAACCTTTCAGTCCCCTCTATCCGCTAATCCTGGCAGGAAGGGATCGCAGAATGAGCCCAGCATTATTTTTCCAATCTTTCTTTTTGGGGGGGCAGCAAAGAGATGGCCTCTTACCACAAAAAAGACATTGAGGTGCTAGAGCATGTCCAGAGAAGGGCAATGAAGCTGGTGAAGGGTCTGGAGCACAAGTCTTATGAGGAGCAGCTGGAGGAGCTGGGGGTGTTCAGCCTGGAGAAAAGGAGGATGAGGGGAGACCTTCTTGCTCTCTACAACTCCCTGAAAGGAGGGTGTAGAGAGGTGGGGTCGGTCTCTTCTCCCAAGTCACAGACCATAGGACAAGAGGAAAAGGCCTCAAATTGCCCCAGATTCAGATTAGATATTAGGAAAAAATTTTACACTGAAAGGGTCATCAAGCCTTGGAATGGGCTGCCCAGGGGAGTGGTTGAGGCACCATCCCTGGAGGTATTCAAGAGACAGGCTGACATAGAGCTTAGTGACATGGTTTAGTGATGGTTTTTGTCAGAGTTAGGTTGATGGTTGGACTAGATGATCTGAAAGGTCACTTCCAACCTAGACAATCCTATGATTCTATGAAGCTGGAGGGCGCTTTACTCCTCCAGCTACACCAGCAAAATAAGGTGAATGAGATCAGGAGAAGCAAAGAGCCGCAGCCTAGTGGGACTTCTGCAAGAGGAAAATGGGCTTTTCCCTCCTTCTTTGCACCTGACCAGTGCTTATCTCCAAGGTACCATTGCTCACAGACTGTGGAAACATAGCAATTGCCCTGGAAAAAAAAAAGAGCAGACCTCATGCCACGGCTCAGACGGCAAAGCCCTGTGCAAGAAAAGAAAGTAGAAGTAGGGTCTCTATTCTCATATCAGGACTCCCACGGTCCATCTGCTGTAGTTTATCTGTGCTAGCCCATAGAACATCACTTTTCCTCAAGTCCTTTCAGGCCTCTTCTGAAAAGTACCTTGAGAGAGCAACCAGGCAACTGAACCAGACACAAATTTGGGACACGTGATGCTAATGAAACATTTAACAGCAACTCTGCCATTTCATCTGAATCCACACAGAGGTAAAATCATTCTCCTCTCTTCATCCGGTGAGCCCAGACAAACCCCACTTCCAGTCACAGCAACCATTTGAGTGAAGGAGCAGATCGTATTGACCTCAGGAGATGGTCATTAAGTTTTTTCAGAAGGCAGGTCGAACAAATTTTTAGAGAGAAATAATATTTTTGGTTTTTTTTCAACGAATCATTCACCGTAACAGACAAACTTTCAGAGACTGAAGCACAACTTTTCTTCCTTAATACAACTCTACTTTTCTCCAGCTACATCTGCTGGCCCGCTAAAATATATTAGCTATAAATATTGCCTTTCAGAACATCACAGATGAATCAAAACAGCCACAACAACTCACCGTGATAGGTTTGTACACTAATTTTTACAGTACAATTTCTCATTTTAGGAGAAACTGTGAGGGAGGATTAAACCTGTATTTCTGAAGCACAGCCCCAGCAATTCAGACAGCACAGATTTAAATAGGCCAAATAAAGTTATTACTAAGCAAAGTACACTTCCTCAAAAAGCCCTTTTAGGGTGAAATCCAAATGGTCAAAGCAGGGGAGAAGGTTACAGTCGCTGGCTGACTTACACACCTCGGTGTCAGGAGATTCCCAGGCGCAAGGACTAGGTCAATAGTGAAAGTGTAACGAAGCCTGCGGCAGGTCATTAAGCAGAAGACACTGGCATTCGAAGTGCGCATCTGATGCAGAGGAAAACATTGCTTGGAGGCTCCCAGAAATACATGTTTACTTAGGGTGAGGGCAAAGAGGAATTCAATAGCCGCTTTTACAGTTAGGGAACAATGAATCCTGTGAATATTTTCCACTCAATTAATTTAAAAACAAATCCACCTAATCTGCGTTCTCATTTTCTGCATTTGCTCTCCGTTCTTATTATTTCAAACAATTTGTCTAAGTGGAATATTTTTAGAAACTGACCATTAAGCAATTACTACAAAGAGATAACTTTGAACTTAGGGTGCTAAATATACACACTAAAGGCAAACTGGACAAACGCAGCCTAAACAAGCAGAGGCGGGGGGAGAAAAAGCAATTCTGTGTACTCACAATATCACAAGCAATAAAAGTAACACATAGAACTGGCTTCTTAAGGCCCATACTCACCCCAGCCACGTGCTCCCCCTGCTCCCAGTCTCCCCAGTAGCACAGCAAACCCAAAGAAGTGTTCTGAAATCAAACTTCACAGCATAATTCCTCCTTTTTTTTCCCTTCCTCCTGTTTCATACAAGAGGGTGGATCTCATGGTTTCTTCTTAAAAAGCTTCATCTACTCAAAGATGTCCTTCTCCTCCAGTTGGGCTCTCACACTCTTAACCATCCCAGATCAGTTCCCAGTTGGGTCTAACAACTGAAGTCAAGAAGGCATGGTAATATTCCTATAGAATCACACCATAAATAGTCAGAAATGGGAAAGGTACAGGTTTAATCCGATATCTTAAGTCACAAAGATGGTCTTCAGCTGAAGTAGAAATGACACAAAGGAAAAAAGGACAGATTCAAAAGCCTTCCATGGCTTCTGTTCCCTGGTACAGAGTTAAAGTTTGCCTTTCAGAAAGGAAAGAATGTGACAAACACCCAGACCTTTAAAAAGAATTAATTAATTTAAATAAATAAATAATTTAAAATAATTGTAGTGCTTTATGTACTAAAACATGTGAATTATCCAGCAGTCACGAAGGAGTGCCACCAAACTTCTGAGGGTTTCGTCCCACACAGACCCTCTTCTTGCCCTCTAGCTATTTTGTTTGGCCATTTCTGGGTATTTTCTGGGTGCTGGGTAACCACCGCTCCAATGGGGCTGTCGAGTATATGCTACTCTGCATATAGAGACCAACCCTACAACATATGCTGGCTATTTTTTATCCAGAGGCAGTAAAAATAAAAATCATGCCTTTCATCAAAATCTACACCGATTTGAGCATGTGTCAGATCCACATAGACTTCATATATGAGCTCATTAGGACAGGGGCGCATGCCCAAATGCTTTAGTCCCATTCTCAAGAAAATATTCCCAACTGAAGCCCAGATTTTCAGAGGCACCTGCCCAGTGTGCGGAACCTCTCACAGACACAAGATTTTAGTCCTGGTGAACTCAGAAACAACTAGAACCAGGGCAGATTTACAACATCTGATGAAACTTGAGCATTTTTTCCTGCACGTATTCTCCGTGTGCTCATTAGAATTATATTAAAAAGAAGGTTCAGGATGTTCTTTTATCAAAAACAATTCTACTTGACAGAACAATGTGAAGAAACGACTACCTAAATGAGTTGCTGTAAGCTAAGGCAGGGTGTGGATTTATGGCATTTCACAAGAACTGCCCTTGAGCATGGCCCTATCGCATGATGCCTCCACCACCACTGCGTGGTACCTACCTCACACGTGCTACCAAAGGAGAGCGGTGTGTGTAGGCACTCACCAGCACTCACATGCTGCTCCAGACTGGTGGATGAGAAGCTCTACACAAGCCAACAATGTACTCTGGCATCCCAGAAAGCCAACCGCATCCTGGGCTGCATCAAAAGCAGCGTGGCCAGCAGGGCAAGGGAGGGGATTCTGCCCTTGTCTTCTGCTCTGGTGAGACCCCACCTGCAGTACTGTGTCCAGCTCTGGAGTCCTCAGCACAGGGAGGACATGGACCTGTTGGAACGGGTCCAGAGGAAGGCCACAAAGACGCTCAGAGAGCTGATGCACCTCTCCTAGGAAGACAGGCTGAGAGAGTTGGGGTTGTTCAGCCTGGATTTAGGAGCAGGTCCCACCATGAATTAATAATGGCACAAAAGTTAGAAGTAAAGGATAGGGATAAGCAGATAGTGCTCAGAAGAATGGTAGAGTCCCAAGGGGTCTGGGCCATTTGACTTAAGCATAAATGGTTTGGAAAGGAAGTGAATAGTGAGGGGTTAAAGTTTTTCAATGTAAAATTATTTATTTGTGAGATGCTGCAGAAGGATCTTACAAGAGTGTTTGACTGGCTACTAAAATGTCAGATGAAAGGCAATACTACTATATGCAAATCAATGCACTTAAAAATACCAGTAAGAATACATAGAAATGGATAAGTGCTAAATTATCTCAAAAAAGGGCCCTGAAATCACTGAGGACAGTGCTATGAAAATATCTGCTCATTGCTTAGGCACCAAATCAAAAGAGTATTAGTGATTATGAGGAAAGTAATAAAGACATCCTTGTGATGATGTTTAAAGCCATAGGGTACCTTAATTCGAATGAATACGGAGAACAATTCTGGTCATCCCATCTCAGTAAAGATATAACAGAATTAAAAGCAATTCAAAGAAGAGTGATGATGATTAGAGACATGGAACAGTATCCATAGTGAAGTTACACAACAACATTAGGAGCCACTGTCCTAGGTAAAAATGATTGAGAGAGAAATGCAATAAAGAGCTATAAAAACATTAATGGAATAGAGCCGTTGAGCAGGGAAGTAGCTATTCTGTAATTCTCATACAACTGGGGCAAGAAGACACCTAATGACATAATTACACAGAATTAAAACAAATAATTAAACCATAGATAAAGCCTGGGCATGGATTTAGATGAAGTCTCAGGAAGAAATTCTTTCCTGTGAGGGTGGTGAGACACTGGAAGAGGTTGCCCAGAGAAGCTGTGGCTGCCCCATCCCTGGAGGTGTTCATGACCAGGCTGGATGGGGCTTGGAGCAACCTGGTCTGGTGGGAGGTGTCCCTGCCCGGGGCAGGGGGGTTGGAACTCGATGATCTTTAAGGTGCCTTCCAACCCAAACCGTTCTAGGATTCTATGATTTTGAAAGGATTTTAGGCAGTTAAAAGATTGGCACAAAGCAAGATTATGTTACGACACTGCACACACCACAACAAGGACAACCGTCTAGATCTTCTTTTTCAACTAACTGATACAGCCCAGAACTTTTTAAAGCACAGCCTCGCCTGCCTTGGTAAACCGCTTGAGTAACCCCGAGCTGAGCTAATAACAGAGAGCGTTATTAGCAAGCAGGAACAGTACTGGGCAGGTACTGGGAAACATCAAAAAGCCGTGCTCTCTTTTAATTCACATTTTTCCAGATAGGTATGAAAGTTCAGTTAGTTTTTAAAGAAAGAGGCATTACATATTTGGCATTGCATTAGAATTATCAGTATTTGCCTACAACACTTTGAAAACAAACCTTTCATTATGTCCAGACGTGATTTACAGATAAACTCCTCCAAATAGAAACACTGTGTTAATTTTAAGACAAATCCCCTCTTATGTCCAGATCTGATTTACAGTTAATTTCTTTCAAATAAAAATGTATGACGCAGATTTCCATTTGTTTTCTGCCAGAAACCTCTATTTTTAGATGCAGGGCAAATTTATACTCCTTCAATATGCCTACCACTCCTCTATAGCAAATGGTGCACCTTAGCAAGGGCTGACACATTCCTTTAGATAAATAAATTCTGCTGAATTGCTGACAAAATTGTATCAAAGTTGATAAGAACAGCCATGTGTTTGGACCTCCTACTTGATGGAAGTCTGCTAAAGAAAATGACTGAACTTTTTTTAATTTTTTTTTTTGTTTTGTTCCCCCCACCACCTTTTTTTCTTTTTTTTTTTTTTAATTGTCATTTTTCTACATGGAAATAAAGCAGAAAAAGAACTAGCTCTCTGCATACACTCCATACTGGACCCAAATTCCTCTGACACAAAATGTCCATCCGCCTCTGTCCAGTTGGGGCAGCTCTAGAGGTGAAGTCTTCGCTGGCTCCCATTTTTGAGGCACAAGGCCTCGTGTCATCAGCTTTGCCCAATATTGTCTCCACCTATGTCTCTCCCATTTCCTCCCACACTCACCTCCCACTCCAGGCTCTGCCCAAATTACCGATGACTGACTCTTTTGGATTCTTTATCCACTCCCAACCGTGGACCTTCTTACATCCCACCCATGCCGGTAGAAACAACCTCTCTGCCAGGATCTACCAAACATTTTCCCCTCCATCAAGAGCACCCAGAAAACTCCTGCCTTGAAAAAAAACCACTCCACTGTTAAAGATTATGGGAATATGCAGAAAACATGAAATTATATGTTCTGTAGCTAGTCCCTGACCCTTTCATATATGTTTGGTAACATATAGACAATACAGATAAATATTTTCTTAGCTAAAGGAAAGAACAGAAACAGTGTTCTTGTTTTGTTTTTCTTTTGCTGCAAGTGACAAAGCTGGCTTTAGTTTTTGAATAAAAGTGAAAATCTGGCACAGATTCTTGATAAAGAAAATTTTTGTTTTCCTGTCCCTATCTCAATATCAAGAGATATTTCAAGGCCAGGCTGGATGGGGCTTTGAGCAGCCTGTTCTGGTGGGAGGTGTCCCTGCCCAGGGCAGGGGGGTTGGAACTCCCTGATCTTTAAGGTCCCTTCCAACCCAAACCATTCTATGATGATCAAGTCAAACGGAATTTTCCTCATTAGAAAAAACAGTTTTTCTGTCTTGTCTTCATTGTCACCTGTGTTTTGTATTTTATGAAATGACGACAACTTCCAAAACATGTATTTGAATACATAATGTGAGAGGAACATGCATTTACTGCTCCTCTTTAGACTAAACAGCTTACTACCCAAAGCATGGGAACACAGAATCACAGAATGAAATGGGGTTGGAAGAGACCTCTGGAGATCATCTAGTCCAACCCCCCTGCCAGAGCAGGTCCACCCAGAGCAGGTTGCACAGGAACATGTCCAGGTGGGTTTGGAATGTCTCCAGAGAAGGAGACTCCACCACCTCTCTGGGCAGCCTCTTTCAGGGCTCTGCCACCCCCAAAGGAAAGAAGTTCCTCCTCATGTTTAGATGGAACTTCCCATGTTCAAGTTTGTGCCCATTCCCTCTTGTCCTGTCACTGGGCACCACTGAAAAAAGACTGGCCCCATCCTCCTGACACCCACCCTTTAAGTATCTATAGGTGTTGATCGGTTCCCCACTGAGTCTTCTCTTCTCCAGACGAAAAAGACACAAGTTCCTCAGCCTTTCCTCATCAGGGAGATGCTCCAGGCCCCTCATCATCTCTGTAGCCCTCTGCTGTGCCCTCTCCAGCAGTTCCCTGTCCTTCTTGAACCTGGGAGCCCAGAACTGGACACAGGACTCCAGATGGGGCCTCATCAGGGCAGAGTAGAGGGGGATGGGGACACAAAGGACTTCATTTACTGATTTTATTCTACAGAAGGCCTCTGCAAGACAAGAAATATCAGGGTGCAGTGAAGATCATGCAACTCAAATATTGCATTCCAGGCATCTGTAACACTCCTTGCTGCAAGTTCTGGGAAAGAATCACCTTTTTCTGGTGAAGTGGCATGGTCTTTTTTGCTATTAGCTAAATGATTTTGAATTATTTGAAACTATTAATATTTGCCCAGATGTTTACATTACTGAGCAAACGTTAGGCAAATTCCATCCAAACAATGAAGCAACTTCCAGCAATAAGTAACAGAAAATAGTGCCTCCCTTACATATTTACTTCAGTAAATGTCTAAAAGCAGTCCCATAATCAGGTACTGCGATGAGAAGTGAAAGACAGTGGGAGGATCGCAACATTTGGAGCAAAAACTCTTTCACCATAATGTAGATAAAGTCCGCGTAGGAAGAGAGAGACTTTGTACGACTCACTTTCATTTCTCATGGGTGTTCTCTTCTTATCTATTCTTCTCAACGCTTCCAAATTATTTCCTACTTTGACAAAACAAAACTATTTTTAGAGAATTTCTCAACTCTATAAAAATGTTTTAAAATAACACTTAGACAGCCTACTGAAATTAAAAAGACTTCTTTTCCCCTCTCCCCGGCTTAGTCCACCTGGCACTATCAAATATTTCCTATTTTATTTAAAAAACATTGATAAACTGAGAGAACAAGATCCTGGAAATAATTATACTTAAAATAACCCACAATTTCAATCGAATAGGATGTCCTTTGAAAACACAAATGCAGTCTTCCTCACATTAATGACCAGTTCCTTCCAATTGACCTATTAGAGAACTGCAAATGTTTAAAATTAAGCACTAAGTTAAGAGTTTTGTCAAGGATGACGTCATGTACGTATGCCCTTACTACACATGGGTTAAAATTGGAGAACATGAGTATTGAGGATGCAGAAAAAAAAACAAACCAGAACTGAGTTTGACCTGTAACCAAAAGTTTAAGTCTCCTAAGGAACCTATTAGATTCCAAAAATACCATTTATACTTATTTTTGCCACAAGACATTTTCTCTGTTTTCTACAGAACCAGTTTAAACAAGAGCATCACCTTACACAGCTCACACAGCCGTCTGCAACCCTGTGAATATTGTTTCGAAGTCAGTGCCTAAAATTTTTGCTGGTTACCTGTGACTAACCTACTCCCTCACATCCCCAAACAGACCTCCCCCTGCCACGGAGCTACAGCCCCTTGTGTCAGCCCCACGTTTCTAGGTATATGGGAGGAATACTGAGATTTTAAATGAAGGTCTTCCTTCCCTCAAACAGACAAACAAACAAACAAGTCACAGGTCATGATCTAAAGCCATTATCTAACAATAATGATGTGTGGTATTTGGGAACTGTAGGTTACTGTAATGAAGTTTGCATTAGGATTAAATAAGGTTATGACAGATGCAGTAGAAGTGGTCTCCAAAAAGCAAACCAGACTCCCAGAACCAGAGCTTAGGACCACACTCCATATGGTAAACAACAGCTGAACAAGAGAAACACCAACTGGAGAATGCAAGGATGCACTTCTTCATTTAAAATGGGCTTCGCCTCGTGCAACTTGGAACATAATAAGGCCTAGCAATCAAGCAAGACCACTTCCATGAAGATGACTCCATCAAGAGCTATTTTTCCCCTACACAATAACACCCCTGGTACAAACTTTGTGTAGCAGAAAGGGGACGCAACCACACCAAGCTGAGTTAACCCTGCTGGTGTTTCACGGAAGGTCGCTTGCTACAGAGTGGACAATCCCACTCCAAGAAATCACATTCAACTCAGATTTCAAATTTAACACAGCCTTAACGGAGCCACACCTGCGGCTGTCATAAGCACATGCACGTTAACGCGTCTGTGGGATCTTATGGCATAAAAAGTATATAGCAACCCTAGTGCAAGCAGAAAAACTAAAAAGGAATTTGGGTCTCTTACAGAACCTTAAACCTGAAAGTCTCTAGTTGTAACACAGAAAAAGAAAAAAATAATTCAGGCCATAGACTTAAAACAGCGTTGGCTCAGACAGTAAGAAATTCCTTAGATGAAGCCCATTGTTTTGGGAAGACAGGCTTCGGGTTGCATTTTTGGATAGGAGAAGAGTAAAATGAGGAACTATCTGAAGGAGGCCTACGAGAAAGCTGCAGAGGGACTTTTTACAAGTGTGTGTAGTGATAGGACAAAAGGTAATGGCTTCAAATGGAAAAGGGTAGATTATATTTGATATTAGGAAGAACTTCTTTCCTGTGAGGGTGGTGAGATCCCAGAACAGGTTGCCCAGAGAAAGCTGTGGCTGCCCCATCCCTGGAGGTGTTCAAGGCCAGGCTGGATGGGGCTTGGAGCAACCTGGTCTGGTGGGAGGTGTCCCTGCCCATGGCAGGGGGGTTGGAACTTGATGATCGTTAAAGTCCCTTCCAACCCAAACCATTCCATGATTCTATTGTGGAAGGTGTTAAATTTCACCTACATTTCTTCAGGACCCCTCTCCAAATTATAACTTGAAGTTCTGCCTTGGTTCACTTTGACACAACCCAATTCCAACATCCCTACAGGAACTCTGGCACAGCTTCTCTTCGGCAGGAGACAGCTTTGGCAATCAGAGTTTCTGATGGATTTTGTTCTACAAAATAGTGTAACTGCTGCTTTTTTAAATGCATTTTATCTCAACAAATTGAAAAGTTTTTTCTTGTATTTGTTTACTTCTCTTCGACTCATTTACTGTAAAGACTTGCAGATTTCTGCTGATGTTAATGTTATGGAGTGAATGAGATGAGGATGTTCACTGACTTCTAAGCTTTGCTTTCATAGCTGTTCCATACTGAGGTAGGAGGGAGAAGAGAACCCTTACCTTGTAGGGAGACCTTCTTCCACCAGGACTTTAGATCCAGAGGCTGACCCTGGATCAGCTCTGCTGGGTTAAGCACACGGTGGCACAGGACTTTGGCTGGAGCTGAGATCGTGCCAGTAAAATGTCAATATACTCGACCATGACAGATAAGGTTGCTCCTTCAATACTGAGCGATCAGGCTCCAGGTCAAGGAATTACCAGTAATCTACAAAGATAAAATACACTGGAGATACAGGAAAGAGGGCCCAGGGTGTCTCTTCACTCTCCTCCAGCTGTGATTTGTTTAAAAACCCTTACATTTTGGTCATCTCAATCTATTGCCTCCCTGAAAACCAACTCAAATCAACTCAGAGTGTCATTCTTCCTGAGTGAGCCATCAGATCCCCTGACTTAAGCCAGATCCTGCTTTCTCTCAACCTTCAGTAACTTCAGACTTCTCCAAAATACAGACTGCATCGTTATAAGAGGATATCACACGTTATTCCACGTGATCATTTCAATACTTCCGCCAACTACAGAGATTCTTCACATCAAGAAAAATATTCATTCTAATTTTTAAAGTATTTTAAAATGTAATAGATAGGAAAAGGGAGAAAACCAAGACACGTTGTAATTAGCCATGTATTTACAGATCACCAGCAAAAGTCCTTGAACATGAAATCCCCAGGCTCAAACCATTATTCGGGAGCACAGCACACCCAAGACTGTAGATATCCCTGCAGTTGAAATAATACTCAAAATTTGTAAGGAAGAAAGTAATCTGGGCACGAAGCAACTTGAAAAGTGAAAGTCCAGTCCCAGAGTCACTTGATTGACATCAGATTAGTGGCTGCTTTTATTAGAAGGCAAGGATCAACCCTGACACTTTTCTACCAAGCGGGGAGCTTCCCCTTAGAACACAGGCAGAAATGAAACACGTAGTTGGGAAACCGAAAGCCTTGGAGATGTGCTACTTGTAGGGCACCATTTTAGGAACATCAGGATCTTTTTAAACTTGTATAGAGCACTCAGCTCTGCTGGTTTTTATATATATATATATTTTTTTTTTTTACTGTAATCTGGACATTGATAGTGAATTCAGGGAACTCTTTTTATCCATTTATTGTAAATCATGATATCATTGACTCTCCATGACCACAGTATGTCCATTCTCTAGCATAAATTTTGGTGAGAAACCAGACCAAAAAGTAGGTCTGGTCTAACTATTCCCATAAATGTAGTAGGAATTTAGCAAAAAATTCTGCTTTTAATTGTGTCCAGGGGCTTCCAGTGACCTTTATATAGGGATAATCAAAGGTGGAGTTTGGCCCAGAGCAATCTGCTTTTAAGTTGCATTCAAACATCAAGATGATGAATAGATGCCACAGAGAAATCAACCTACCCTGAAACTCCGGACTAGTATTTTAAGTCTTCCAAAATGATCTCCTTCAGGTAGATTGCTGAAAATCTTTGCATCCGGTTCTTGCTCTCCACTTTCCCTTCACGGGCTCTTCAGACTGGGCCCATCCTTTAAATCTTTAAAAGACACCTCCTCTTTGCCTTTTCCTTATGAAATCAATGCTGCAGCAGCAACACAGGAAACTGTAAGGCCAGGCAGCATAAGAAGGGAAGCTGATTTAATTTTTAACCCAAACTTGATTTCATTCACTCACATCTTCATACCCACAAGCACCTGGATGTGTGTGTCCAAATAGTCTGTGCACGATTCAGGTGCCAAGACTCCTGAATCCAGAAGGTCTGTCTAGGACTCCTTTGTGGGAACACAGAGGAAAAATGGGACACCAGTTACTGAGTTCTTACCACCTTGGGATCTTCTTGGGCTGGCAACTGCATGCTGGTTTTAGGAACCGTTGGAAATCAGCCTGTCCATCTTGTCCTGCCTCTAGGAGTCATCAGGATTTGCTCAGGTCCTTCGCCTCCTGACCACCTGCATGTAGACACAAGCTGGGATTGTGATGACCTGCTAATCTAAGTGACTTTAGCACATGCCAATCTAAGCACCCTTCTGATGCTGTTATTCCTCCTGGTACCTTGACTCCCGGACATTTCCGATCACACCAGTCTTCATGTGTCTACTACAATTCTCCAAAATTTCAGTGATCACCAACCGTGGAAGAGAACTACAGAAACTATAACCCTCTGCAACCCTCTTCAGAGAAACTGTTTCAGAGCACAGCAGAACTGCGCAGCGTTTTAAGACAAGAATAATTTAGCCACAGGTCATAAACAAATTGTCTTCTGATATTAGTTTCTTTAATAGTCTTCTAACAAGACCACATCCACTCCATCTTATCTCTCTCAAGGCATTACTATACACTGGAAAACGCTCTAGTAAATAAACTAATTTAGAAGAGGTTTAATTCTAGGCACCACCAAAAAAAAAATCAGGGAATCATAGAATAGTTTGTGTTGGAGAGGACCTTTAAAGGTCCAACCTCCTTGCCACGGGAGGGGACATCTTCCTCTAGATCAGGTTGCTCAGAGCCCCGTCCAACCTGACCTTGAATGTTGCCAGGAACGGGGCATATACCACCTCTCTGGGCAACCTGTGCCAGTGTCTCACCACCCTCAGCATAAAAAATGTCTTCCTAATATCTAGTCTAAATCTACCCTCTTTTATCATTGCCCCTTGTCCTACGGCAACAGGCCCTGCTAAAAACTGTCCCCATCTTTCTTGTAGCCCTCTTTAGGTACTGGAAGGCCACAATAAGGTCTCCCCAGAGCCTTCTCTTCTCCAGGCTGAACAACCCCAACTCTCTCAGCCTGTCCTCATAGGAGAGGTGCTCCAGCCCTCTGATCATCTTCGTGGCCCTCCCCTAGACCCGTTCCAACAGGTCCATGTCCTTCTTGTGTGGAGGACTCCTGAGCTAGATGCAGTGCTCCAGGTGGGGTCTTACTAGAGTGGAGTAGAGGGGCAGAATCACCTCCCTCAAGCTGCTGGCCGCACTGCTTGTGATGCAGCCCAGGATAGAGCTGGCTTTGTGGGCTGTGAGCGCACATTGTCAGCTCATGTTGAGCTTCTCACCCACCAACACCCCCAAGTCCTTCTCCCTAGAGCTGCTCTCAATCACTTCATGCCCCAGCTTGTATTGATACTGGGGTTTGCACCGACCCAGGTCTTGTTGAACCTCATGAGGTTCACACGGGCCCACTTCTCAAGCTTGTCCAGGTGCCGCTGGATGACATCCCGCCCCCCAGGTGTGTCAACCACAACACTCAGCTTGGTGTCATCCGAAACCTGCTGAGGGTGCACTCCATCCCACTGCTGTGTTATTGATTGAGGATATTAAACAGTACCGGTCCCGGTACGGACCCCTGAGGGACACCACTTGCCACCAATCTCCATCTGGACATTGAGTCATTGACTACTACCCTCTGGACGCAACCATCCAAACAATTCCTCATCCACCAAACAGTCCACACATCAAATCCACATCTCTCCAACTCAGAGAGCAGGATGTTGTGTGGAACAGTGCCATGGACCTTACGGAAGTCCAGATAGACAACATTTGTAGCTCTCATCCAGAACTCTCATCTGCTTTACTCACTAGTTCATCTTCCTGCCCTAACAATACTTTTTTAAAAAAATAAAGTAACCAGAAATAAGGGCAAGTAGTATGTTGTTTTTCACACAACTGATCAAAATGACACCACCTCAAAATTAATAGATACTATCTGGAAACCAGTGTCCACTGATGCCTTCCATCCCCCTTCTGCATTCCAATATTCTGAACATGGGCTAGATAGTTGGAGCAGCGAGCCCAGTACAGATTAGCTGCAGGACAGGGGACATCACAAATACCGCATATTTTTTAAAAAAGAAAGCAAAAAGCACTATCCACTTGCTTCTCATCTAGTAGGATTCCTCTGCAAAGGGAATACGGTTAATTCAACTTATGGAAAGATAAAGTTTATTGTTCTTCAGGTGATTGCAACACTTGAAAGTACTTGTCTTTTGTGCTATTCTCATAGAAACTGTAGGTTACACCAGCAGTCTAAAATAAACATGTGACCAGTTGGTGAAATTCCTTACCTTTGCCCCTGTGCGTCTTATCTGTACTGGCTGTTTAAGAGATGATTTTCAGCGCACCTAAGGACAAGCCTTCATCTTTGTTATAGAATTTATATAGGAATTCACTTGTCAATTACGAGAAGGGAAATCAAGCTCTAAAGACTTTAACAACTGATTTAAGAAAAAAAAATGTAGAGGGAAAAATTATTTCACCTCTAAATTTGTAAAAGAATCACTAGAATGAGAAAAAGAAGGTGTTTTTTTCAAATCCTATTTTCTGGTGACTTTGGAAGAAGGCCTCGAACCTCACTTTCTGGGGTGGCTAGCACATACCCTTATCCCCAGACATTTTTCAGTCAAGCAATCAAATACCTGGTTTGTTCAGAGCAGAACAGATTCAACGACGTCGTAAGAGACCTCCAACACCAGATGCAACATGCAGCAGCTCTACTGGCACGGGACTGAATTCCTTTTGTATGACAGTAAGAATACGGATTTGAAAATAAGAGTCTTTTACATCCTATAATAGGCCCTAAGTGGTTCTTAGAAAGAATAGGCTCACTCTGGGAGGTCGGGTTCCTGGTGAGAACTGTAAGAACTAAACCTGATAGGATTCTTTACTTTATCCTCTAAGTTTAAGTGCGAGAACTGCATGAAACCACCCTGATTCAGAGGAGCAGGCGTGATTACATGATTTGCAGGGAGCTGCCAGCAGAGCTGTAGAACTGCCAGCCAGGAGCAGCAGCCAGATAATACCCCCTGGGGGAAGAATGCTGCAACACCCACACTTAGAATCAAAGAATAGAATCATAGGATTGTCCAGGCCAGAAGGGACCTCCAAAGGTCATCTAGTCCGACCTCCTCGCAGTCAGCAGGGACACCCCCAACTAGACCAGGTTGCCCAGGGCTTCATCAAGCCTCACCTTGAATATCTCCAGGGATGGGGCCTCAACCACCTCCCTGGGCAACCTGTTCCAGTGCTCCACCACCCTCACAGTAAAGAACTTTCTCCTAATCTCCAATCTAAACCTGCTCCCCTCCAGCTTAAAGCCATTGCCCCTCGTCCTGTCACTACAGGCCTTTGTAAACAGGCTCTCCTCAGCCTTCCTGTAGGCCCCCTTCAGGTACTGGAAGGCCACTATTAGGTCTCCCCGGAGCCTCCACTTCTCCAGGCTGAACAGCCCCAGCTCCCTCAGCCTGTCCTCCTAGCAGAGGTGCTCCAACCCCCTGACCATCCTTGTGGCCCTCCTCTGGACCCGCTCCATCAGGTCCATAGCTTTCCTATATTGAGGGCTCCAGACCTGCACACAATACTCCAGGTGAGGTCTCACCACAGCAGAGTAAAGCGGAAGAATCACCTCTCTGGATCTGTCAGCAATGCATCTTTTGATGCAGCCCAGGGTGCGATTGGCCTTCTGGGCTGCAAGTGCACACTGCCTGCTCATGTCCAGCTTCTCATCCACCAGCACCCCCAAGTCCCTTTCCTCAGGGCTGCTTTCTAATACCTCACCCCCTAGTCTGTGCTGATGGCAAGGATTGTTGCAGCCCAGGTGCAGAACCTTGCACTTGTTCTTGTTGAACCTCATGAGGTTCACCTGGGCCCACCTCTCCAGCCTGTCCAGGTCCTTCGTTTATATCACATTATAACTTACTCCAGCCCTGGACTTCGTTGGCACCAACAGTCTCCAGATTGATTTGCTAGCAGGCTCTATTACTTAACCTAAAGGTATAGTTAAACGCATTTTATTCACCACTTCCAGAGGTGGTGTGGGGTTTTTTTCCTTGGAATTTCTCCACAGTGACACTCTCCATAGAGATCCCTATGTCATTTTGCATCTCTCTCCTTGAAACTAACCCATGACAATTCCTTGCATCCTCTCTCCTCATTCATCAGCATTCTCCTTACTGCTTATTATGAAGCGATCCATGGTGAAGTCCTCCTTCCCCTCTCCACAACATCCTTCTTGGACTGCTACCGTTGCTCCACGGCACAAGCTAAGCCAGCTCTTCCCCTTAAACCAGCTTGGGAAGCAAGAAATTAAGACTGGAGTCACAACTCCAAGAGCAACAGCTAGTTTAAGGTAGCAAGAGAGGTCTTCTCAGGTATTGCTGCAGCCTGTAACAAGACACGTGAGCCAACTCTGACTACAGATATTAACACAGGCCACAGAAGCTTACTAAAGAACTTAAGCACTTACCTAGTGCTTTCCCGTTCTGTCAAGATTTACATATAGGCTTAAAGCTTTTTTTAAGTAGGTTTTTCAAAGCCAAGCATTAGGACCTACTGGTGCCATTACAGAAATACTCATCCCAACTCCCCTCTGCAAAAAGAAACAATTAAAGCATGCTTTTTCTCACTAATTCTCTCCATCCATCTCCTGTCCTTCTGAGCAGCTAAAGTGGTTGTTTATGAGTGCAATGAAATCCATGCAAGAGGAAGGCAAGAGTACCACGGCATGCCCAGGCTGGGAAGCAAAACAGCACCAACTGGTGAGAGGCTGAAGCAGGAACTCGGCAATATGGTGAGTTTTAAAGTCGTGGAGCTCAGGCAGAAAGGCACGGACAAAAGGTCTGGAAAAGGGACTACACAAGGTGAACAGAAGAAAACAAATGCTGCCCAAGACCTTCAAAAAACTAGAAATGCCACAGACAAAACAGGTTGACATTAAAAAAAGAGGCAGCACTAAATGATTCTTAGAGACATAAAGATCAGTATTACAACGAGTGGATTGTGTGCACGCTTGCTGAGAATATAAAAGTTCTTTTGACTACATAACTATGAAGAAAGAATAGCAGAAAAAAGGTTGAATGAGCCTTCAGTTAACATTAAAAAGGGATGATGAAGAAGAGATCAAAGTGGCTAGTGAGATCATTGTGTCCAGACACCATCAAAATCCTGAAAAACTTCTAAATCAAGTATTTCCTACCACCCTTTTGAAAACAGATGCACAAGCATGTTCCTGACACATTCATTATTACAGAAATCTGGTAGCAAAATAAAAATAAGTTTGACAGAAGGCATCAGCAATGCATTCAGAACCACTGACCTAAACTGGTGCGTTCAATATCCTGTCATCTTGAAATGCAGAACGAATAGGTACTTCTCTAAGCCAGAAACAAAACTCCCATTGACTCAAGTATATCCCAGACTGGATGAGAAAGATGCACAGAATAACCTCAGGAGATTTCCCTGTGGCACGGGACACACCTGCTATTAACACAAATTTAGAAACAATTATGGGCAGGCCAGATCAGATTGCCGTATGCCCGCAGACTAAAACGACTCAGCAGAAAGCACTGCAAAACAATTGTTTCCAAGCATTCTACTGTGACAATCCTTCAAGTTAGATCAGAAGCCAAGGTTTCCTGGAAGAACACAAGGCCAGGCTTAAGCTGAACGGGTTCTGCTAGAGAGGTAATTTCTCATCAAGAATAACTGCTCTACAGCAGCGAGTTTTAAGTCAGTTAAGACTCTGACAGCCAGCAGGGAAGAGGAAAGCATTTTAGCTTTCCAAACATTGTTTCTAGCTGCTACTGCTTGTCACTATGCCATTCCTACAGCAAAATATAAATTAGCAAGGAACATGACTACGCTGAAGCGTAGGCCTGACATACAGCACCACATCAGAATAATAATAATCAAAAATACTCTCTGTTGTAACTTTTCATTACAGAAACACCAGATGGATAAGAGAGACTGATGAACAATCTCACAGAAACTCCACAGGCTGAGATATGCAAACCTTTGACAGAACATACACACACACAAACGTTGCACTGAGGACTAAAATACTGCACAGATGGAAATACAGTGTTTTTGAGGACAGATGTTATCAGAAGAGTCTTTAAAAGTATGTATTTAAATAACTAAACAGCTAAATTTTGTTGTCTAACAGCCTTGTGCTGACCTGAAAGCTCGTTGTTGGCCATTCACACTCTTACTAAATTTTGGCTCTACAGGAAGGTTCTGTACCCGTTACTAGAACATGAACTCCAAGAAGAACAGAATATGGTCCCAAGTTTTGTTGTTTTCACATACAAGTTCATTTTATGGTAATAACAGTATTCAGGACTGAACAGGTTAACTACACAAAAAAAAGTCAGTTGGTGTTTCTTTTTCTCCGCACCTATAAAAAAATCGCAAATGGAAAAGTTCTCAAGGAAATGTAGTTCATACCAAACCATGTACCAGACAAAAAAGGATCAAAATAAACATACTCCGGAACACAGACAGTCTTAGCTGAGAAGCAATATGGAATTCCGACACACACCACCCTTCTACAGCAGCTTGAGCCTGAAGTTAGATCACAGTCTCATCCCGTTACCAGTATTAAAGCCTACATCAAGGCTCCAGACTTGATTCTTGTTCTTCGGTTTCATCAGGTAGTTCTTCAGCAGCTGCGTCACACGCATTGTCCTGGCTATCTGCAGACTGATTCAGCTCCTCAGGCTCCCCAGCAGCAATCTGAGTTGTTTCTTCTTCTTCCTCTTCCTCAGCTTCCCCGTCATCCTCTACATCCATCTCAAACACCCTCACATGACGGAGATTTGAACTTAGCTAGGGAGACATCAAGAAGTTTGTGTCAGTAAGTAAATAAAAGCACCAATACTATTTATAACGTCGGCCAATAGCTTTGAAAATAGCCTTTATCTTTGAAATGGAGGTATCAAGGAAATTAGCAGCTTTTTTTTATCACTCTGCAGGTTGAGAAGTAAAGCAAGCAGAGCTAAAAACTTCCGTTAGTTTTTCCGTGTTGTGTAATGAGAGAGGCACGACTGTATCCTGACACAGAGTGCAGTCTACAGGCTTGTTCACAGATGCCGTACTTACCACACAGGAAACTTTTCTAATGCCATTTACAGCAACGTACTGAGCTTTCATGTTCTCCAGCACCCTCCACTGATTCTCCAAGACGACAGCACGCGTGGGTATCTCACCGCTTTGCTCATCCAGCCTGCGCAGAGCCAAGAAGAAAAGCACAATACTAGTACACAAGAAACAATTCCAGTACTAAGGAAAACCTCAGTCAGTCCAGGTTTTTTTTATGTCCCAGTTTTATTATATCATATGCAACAAGCAGAGAAGCATTTGAAACCATCATAACTCTGCTCCGCCCTTTCAAAGATGCGTCACTCCAACTCACCCCCACTCACAGGGGATTTTATGAAGGAACTCTGCCTGTTGCAGTGGCTAGGATTACTTTGAACTTGTTTCAATATTTTCTGCTCGTTCTTCAACACCTGATTTCTTTGTGGCAAGAAAAAAGTATCTACAGTTCAGTATGACTCTTTATGTTGAGTTAAAAATATATCTTAAGCAATCCACCGGAGAGGCACAGGGGAATAAAAGGGGACAGATGAAGAAGTATCTGTGTATCCTTATCACAAGGCAGAGGTGTATGAGCAAATATACCGAGAACATCCCAAATTCAAGTATTCTGACCAGCAAAGGTAGCATCCTCTAAAGAAAAGAAGACTTCTGATTTGGCAGGATGCCTTGAATTGGTCCTCCCACTTCACCAGAGCCATGTACACAGGTAGTATTCAGTTTCCAAAAACCAAAACCAATCCCAACACCCACAAAAACCACAAAACAAACTGTTCAAGAAGAACAAACTGTTCCACCTCCCCACTATAACTACCCTAGCACAAAAAGAGCTTTTGTCTTTAAAATATTTACGCACGCACACACACGAAGCACGAGTAACTGTACACAAATAGAATATTTGCTTAATCTGCTTTTCAGTTCTGCATTTTCAGACTCACTCAAAGTTTTTCAGTACCTTTTAGTAGAATCCCAGATGAATTCCCTATCTTGATCCTCATCTGTGTAGACTGAAGATAAAGGCAGCTGAGCCAAGACTCTCTCTTTGCCTTCTTGTTCCACGCTCTCCTTCAAAACTACAGTGACGGTTTCATCATCGTAGAAGTGCGCATCTAAACAACTGTAGCATCTACAGGAAAAAAAAATCAGAAAGCATCACAGAATGAAAGTGAATACAGAACTAAAATATTCTGAGGTTGCACAGCATTCACGTTAAAAAGCATTCAGTAGTTAACGGTGAGCTTTATTGTAAGCAATAAAAAAGGTCAGTCATGCAGCTAAGACTGAAAGACAGCCATAACCACAGCAGATTCCTGTATTAAGCAGGAAAAATGATTCTGAAAAAAACCCCATCAAAACTCCCGCACAAATACAACTTCCTAGCAATCTTATTTTTTCCCATTTCAGGTGAAATAAAAGAAACAGTAAAACGCAGACGCCAAAGAAAATTTAGAAACACAACTGAAGGTTGTGTGGTTCTTGCACGTCTGCCAAAGGTCTAGTTTTCAACTAGAAGACTAAAATTGCCTTGACCTTGAGGTGAAGTGCAAAGTAAGACTCCCTCAATCCTGCAGCTTCATGCACCTGTGCCGTTTCTGACAGCCCAACTCGCTCAGGGACTACAAGCTGGTCCAGCACCTGAAGTAGTAACTTGTAGGACAAAAGCCAAACTGTAATGCTTGTGAAGTTAACTTAATGTAAAATAAACACCAGGAAAACATGGTCCTCATTTTAATGGTCTGCAATTCTGGAAGAAAAAAATCAAATATACTGACCTGGAGTCTGAGCTCTCATTTATACTGTTGTTCAAGAAGTTTCCAAACTCTACTGCAAGAATTCCGTTGCTGACAGACCTAGAAGAACAGTGTTCGTTATCTCAGTGATTAATTTCTTTTCCGTTCATACAGAATCCAAAATCTCTAACGGCAGCTGTGGTAAGAGATGGTGTAAACCTGTCTCAGCTTAGCACGATACACAGCCAAATCCCAAGATGATATAACTAGTGGATAGAAACTTTTTGATTTCTTCTACCCCTCAGCAAAACGTGACTAATGGAGTCAAGAGGGAAATGGCATCTGGCTTGTGGGAGACAGTTCTTGGCTGAACTCTTGGCTCAACTGTCCTAACCTCAGGTCCATTAAGTTACTTGTTACTCAAATCTATAGAAAACGAGTTTAGACTATTTTAGATATCAATGAGGGAGGAAATAGGGTCATTTTGTCATCACCAGTTCTCAACTGTAAATACAAAAGATAGTTTCACCATCTGTCTTCTTCAGCAGTAAAACTGCTTTAAAAATTCCCACCCCTAACACAATTATCTCCTCAAATTAAATAACAGATTATAAAAAACAGTATTTTACAGAGGGGGAGAGTTTTTGTTTTCTAAATGCAGGTTATTTCCATGATCCCACTGCCAGAATGCATCTTAAAACAGCTGTATCTGCACAACCAGGCCATGACAAACTGCATCCTGGACACAGAAGCCCCTGAAGGTACACAAAACTACACACCAAACAGATGTATCCTGTTTGTTGCACCCATGAGTCCCCCTCCCATTTTTCCTTAAGAGTATTAAATTACAGGCTGCAAGGTGTGAATCAAAGAATAATATTTACAGTAAGACAAAGCACCACTGAAAGCATGATTCCCTGCAATTTTTCATAAGTTTGCACAAGCAAGTAATCCTGTGAGGAGCAAAACCAAGGAAGCCTGATTTTTCTGTTAAGCCTAAAACCATCTGGGATCTTGAGATTACCTTTTCTGTGTCAAATACAGTACAAACTCCTCCTGCGGTTTCCTACTGCACTTCCTAAAGTTCTCCTCATTTTCTCTAGTATGCAAGAAAGATTGTATTCACACTGCTTCTTTTTACTTCTCTTTACTTCTTTTTACAAAAGAAAGATTCAAATTGCAATTGTCTCTGTACCCATGTGCTGAAGCTCACAAACCACTTTTCCCCCTTTTTGTCTTACCTGGAAGTATCAGTATGTCTCCTCAAAATGTATATTTTAGAAATCGAATTTTCTAATATGGTGAAAAGAACATAATGTATGTTGGATGTTTTGTCATTCCACCTGTAATGTGGAGGGAAGAAATGAAAATTTAGGTCAAGTTTTAATAATTGGTAAATGACATAAAATAAGGAAAAGCAGCATACTTACAGAAATGGTAATTTAAATAATTGAGGTGTGGAATCTTCACTGAAAAGAAAAAAAAAAGACAAGCCAGCTTATAAAATGCTATTGTAATTTTGGGCAACTGAGCTTTAGAAATAATGAAAAGAGATACCTTTCAGAAGTTTTGTAAAGAGACATGCAGACTGCTTGATGCACTGACTTTCCAATTACATCCTAACAAATAGAATGAAAATAGGCCAAAAATGCAGGTAGTTATTAATAACTAAACACCATTTTAAGACCAAAAAAACAAACAAACAAACAAAAATCCCTGAGTACATCTCATTAGGGCTACAAAGATGATGAGGGAACTAGAACATCTCTCTGATGAGGAAACGCTGAGGGACTTGGGTCTTTTTAGTCTGGAGAAGAGAAGGCTGAGGGGGGATCTGATCAATGCCTATAAATACTTAAAGGGTGGGTGTCAGGAGGATGGGGCCAGGCTTTTTTCAGTGGTGCCCAGTGACAGGACAAGAGGAAATGGGCACAAACTTGAACATGGGAAGTTCCATCTAAACATGAGGAGGAACTTCTTTCCTGTGAGGGTGGCAGAGCCTGGAAGAGGCTGCCCAGAGAGGTGGTGGAGTCTCCTTCTCTGGAGACATTCAAACCCCGCCTGGACATGTTCCTGTGCAACCTGCTCTGGGTGGACCTGCTCTGGCAGGGGGTTGGACTAGATGATCTCCAGAGGTCCCTTCCAACCCCATGTGATCCTGTGATTCTCTGATCTGAGTGAAAAATACACTAATATTTTGCTGCAATAATCATCCCTATTGCAAACACTACTGTCACTTGATACACTTGTTTCATGTTTCTTTATGATATATAGGCTAATGTATTGCCAACTAACACAGCTATCTAGTACATAGCACATACACCGAGCTAATTAATGTTAAAAATAGGTCCCAATAACGTGGGAACAGAAGACATGAAACAAAAATATTCCCCATTACGCTCTGCCTAGTCAAAGGCTTGAGACATCCCAGCAGTGGTGAAGCTGCGCTATATGCTGCCACCTAACTTGTATTCACATGAAAGCAGAGTTTAAAAACGTCAGGCCTTCCTAAGCATGGCTACTGTCTGCAGTTGGCTGCTCGCCCTAAAAGAAAGTTATCATTTATAGAAATTGAACTTACCGCTGGTTTTTGTAAACACTGATCAATGACCCCTTCCATTTGCCTTTTGACAAAGTGCAGTGATTTCTCAGGGTAGTAGGGAAACAAAAGTGGGCTTTCTGTAAAGAGATAAAGTTCATTTTAAAAAAATGCTTGCACCTTTATAAAAACATACTGAAGTGACAAGTTAGAATGAGTCCAGCGGTCACAGGGCTAGAGCATATGCTTTAGAAGGAGAAGCTGAGGGGACTAGGTTCGTGTAAACCAGCCTAGCTTCAAAATTAGCCCTGCCTTGGTTGGATTAGGTGACTGCCTAAATTATTCCCTGATTCTAAACTCTAACACAAGTAACTAAACGGATGACAGTATGAAACGAGACGAATGAAAAACATCGGCCTCCCTGCCCCTTAGGCTTTTCTTCACAGCCCATCCAAAATTATAAAAAGATGGAACTGCATTGACCCAAAAGCTAGAAACAGAGTTGTCATAAAATTGTTGTTTAAGCAAAACAATTTCCATGCTTACAGGAGCTGTGATTTGGCTTCTATAGGACTGATTCACTATTATGAAATTAACTACTTTGTAAGAAGACATTTAGCTTCTGAGATAAATTTCACTACTTATTTTAAGTACATAACCTGTTTCTTTCCCCATGATTTAGCTGGAAAAATGATAAAAATTACATCAAGCAACAAAACACCAAAGGGTAGAAAGTGTCAATGACAGAAGTATTACTTCTCCCATAAACCTTACAGTTCTGAAAGTGAGACAAACTTCTCAGTACTTGCCAAATTAATACCAACAAAACCACTTTCAAACCATCTCTACAAACAATGACAGATGTCGGGTAGTAACAGAAATTACCAGCCAAGTGGTTTACACATTTAAAGTATCAAACATACTCTCAAAGTATGTTTAAAAATACATTCTCTAAATATTACTTTGCCAAACAAAAATGCTACCAATTCCCCGCTTTTTATTGCATTAAATAGGCAGAAAAAGGCAGTTGTAGCAAATTCTATTACAAGACAGCTTATGCTGTAGAAGTTTTTCAGTCTGTGGTTTCTAAAGTTAAACAAGAACCATTCTCACCATAAGCCTGTTACTGCCTCTTACTTCTTTTTCACCACTAATTAACAAAATAGTCTGACTCCAGTCAAAGAGAACAAGTTGGGACACTTCCCCCAGGTATGACCCAAGTTATTACTTCCTTGAACTGGAATTAAGACCTCTTAAAACAGACAACTCTTGGGATTCCTTCCAAGCTGACATTTCTAAGACTGGTACATAAAAGGTAAGAAACTCCTAATACCCAGGAAACGTTAACTACCTGGGTAAGCAGCTACATAAAAACTGTGCAAAATAACAAGGCCCATTGATTTTATTCTACTTGGATGAAGATCCATGACTAATACTATAGAAATAACTCACAAACAGATTAATCTTCTACATTTATTACATTCTACATAGATCTTTGATTCACTTTTGCTTTTTACTGAGGCACACATTACCTTTAAGATGAGTACTATTTTTAAGAAAGTTAAACCACTGGTTTCCCTCTGTATTAGGTGGTGACACAAGGTCATCATCTTCATCTTTCAAGTACTGGAAAAGAAACAGACATTTGTAAGATTGCATTTTAAGAATAAGGGACATTAGAATTCACCTCCAATATTGCCCCTCACAAGTCCGTTAAACATTTCTTCTTAATTTAACACGCCCTACTCTTAAAACTAAATATACCACCCCTTCTTGAAACAGTAAGAAAAATCAACTATAATCTAAGATCGTATAGCAGTATCTCCCTAAGAAACTGATTTTTAAATCAAGTTTGAGCACAAATGTTTTGAAATCCAGTGAGCAGTGGCACAAAGCCAACAAATACATTTCAGTTTTACATTACTGTTGCTGGCTGAGAAGAAGTTTGACCCTTTTCCTAAAAATACAGCATGTGCAAGGGAAAAACTGTAAGATAAGTTTTTAAAACTCCTTTTCCTAATAATGGTGGAAAATAATTAAAGTACTGCCCCTTACCATTACTGGATCAGGCAACACAGAGCAAAAGGGACAGAAAAGAAAAGTGGGCACAGCTTTAAAACTTCTTCATCTAAGGATTTTCTCATTTATTCTTTTTCCATTTATTCCCTAGTCCTTTACCTGGCCAACTCTCTCCACATTGAAGTATTTTCCTTTACGATTGTAAAGTTCTGGGGCCTGAAAAAATAATGCAAAACAAAACCATTATTTAAAACCAAAGTTAATGAGAAGTAGTGTGCAAAAAGATGGCTTAATTATTTTATTCTAAGATTTTTCAGATTAATTTCTTGGCAGCAAAAATGCAGTCAGATGCTGCACTTTGCAAACCAATATGCCTTACCTCATTGAAATGTTCAGTGAGAAAATCAGCAACAAACGTGATATCTTTTTGAGTCATCTAAAAGGAAAAAACAAAAAAACAATGGTGAGAAAAGCAAAGGATAAGAAATAGATTTCAATGAAAGCATGTTGTGTAGGCTGAGCAAGCACGGCACCCTCTCCTGCCCTCACAGGGCAAGTGCCCCAGCCTCCATCCTGCTTGGGAGCTCTCTACTGAACTCATTCCAGTTTATTCACCTCTATCTTATAGAATTGCCCAGGTTGGAAGGGACCTTTCAGATCATCTAGTCCAACCTCAACCCAACACTGACAAAAACCATCACTAAACCATATTTCTAAGCACTGCATCTACCTGTCTTCTAAATACCTCCAGGGATGGTGACTCCACCGCTTCCCTGGGCAGCCCATTCCAATGCTTAATAATAACCCTTTCAGCATAAAAATTTTTCCTAATATCCAATCTAAACCTCCCCTGGTGCCACTCGAGGCCATTTCCTCTTGTCCTACCGCCTGTTACTTGGGAGCAGAGACCGACTCCCACCTCTCTACACCCTCCTTTCAGGTATTCACGAGCATTTCAATTCACACGAGACAGCATATTAGCGTGAACCTGCAGGCATCAACTCTCTCAAAGAAATGACACAGACACTTTCCTTTAAGTTCTGGAACAAAAATAAACCTTTAACCTTGCGTTCAAGTCAAGCAGAATACAAAGTATACCACTATTTATTAGAAAATGTTACTACTACCTTGTTCAGTTCTGGAAGCACGTGATCTTCTGACATCCTCAACATGGCTGAGGGAAAAATTATATGCTTACTGCATTAATAGTAATATATTTTCTTATTATTCTTAATTTTCCATGGCTATGTAATAAGACACTGCTGATAAAACAGGAAAGAATAATTTGTCAGAAGCAAAAGTATCTGGAATGAAGGATTACGAATTGAGACTGAAATTTGGTCTCACTTGTCCCACAAGCTTACAGTACAAATCCTGACGATTTTTTATGCTTAATCTTTTCCAACTGCACTGTACCCTGTCCAAGACTGAGACAAGGTTATCATAAAAAGGGTTCATAAGAATTTATTCACATACATACTAAGAGTAGTAAAACGTATCTATATAAAAACCTTACAGCTAACTAGGTGTCCACAGGAGAAACCAACAAGTGACAGAGTAAAGGTCAGTCAGACTATACCTCAAATTTGGTGTAAACTAAATAAATTCCTGTAGTTTCTCCAAGTCAAGACCAAGAAGAATTGTTCATGAAGCAGGCAATAGTTTGGAGTAAACATTACAGGATAAGCAGATACAATACCTGCAGTACAGACAGTAAGTTTATTTGAGAACCATCAAATTTATGATCTATGTGTTCAATATCATAATTCTTCTTGCCTCATCAACTGTAACCTTTTAGATGTCCAGAATTTTTCTACGACAGAAATAACTAGATGGTTATAACTACGGCTGGCTTAATTATTTGGCAACGTTTCAATGCTTACAATACAAAACAGATACAGATGCTTTCTAGCTTACCCACATACAGCCATCGAAAGAACGCTTTGAAGTTTTTCATGCTACTGTCGATAACTCTGAGCAAGAAGCAAGAAAAGAAATTAAAGATCTAAATGTCACAAGCTGCTCCAAGCTTAAGTCCCCCCAAGCTTTAAGAAAGGCCTGCAAGCACTATCAATTTTTTTAAAAAATGCTCAATGCAACCTTCTACGTAAGGCTGTTCTTGGGGTATGAGCCCAGGCTGTTCTTGGGGTATGAGCCCATGAGATGCAGTGAGACCAGATTAAATAAATCTTACCACCAGAGCAGCCTTGCTCTCCCAACCTCCTCCATTCCCAGCCACATGCTGCCCCTAAGAAACAGACTCAAAGGGCACATTTTTTAAACTCTCCAGACTTTATACTTACTGCAGCAGCTCGTTTGCTTTCAGGATGAAAGAACCAACAGCAGTAATAGCCTCTGCAAAAAGAGCTCAGCATTAATATTAAGCTTTCAAAAGAGAAATCAGAGCGGGTAAGTAGCATATGCACTACTGTACCTTCAATTCCAGATGCATCTAATCCCAGAGACTCGTATTTCTGTTTCCACAAAGCCATTCCTTTCAATTCACTCAAGTGGTATAGAAGTGCCTCAGAGCCACTAGGAAGCAAGAGCAAAGTCGTATAATTTTTAGTCACTCTTTGGGGATTGTTCAAAGTACTTCAATAGTTGTCCATTACCCAAAAAGTAAAATTGTACATTTTGCTGTGACCACGGTCTCTGCACCATAGCATCACAGAACTGTTAGAGCTGGAAGGGACCTTAAAGATCATCGAGTTCCAACCCCCCTGCCATGGGTAGGGACACGTCCCACCAGACCAGGTTATTCAAAGCCCCATCCAGCCTGGCCTTGAGGTGCCACCAGCACACCTACACACAAAGAACCACCAATACAGTGTATTGTCTTTTAGCAAAGCACATAATTATGTCATTTTATCTATAATTCACTGGACCTTCTGTGACTTACCTCTGCAAGTGACTTATGACCAACTTCTGTATACTGGAATAGGAAGACTCTATGGACTGACCAAGTTTTTTTAAACCCTGTTAAAAAAGGAATACAAACATATAATGATGCTCTGTTAACTTAACAGAACAGTGATTAAAAGATACTGAAATAGATTATTTTTAATGTTAAAAAATATTACCATACCTTTACCGTCAGCTGGTTCATTAGTAACGCCTGAAGTTCCAGACTGAAGGGGGTGGAGGAGAGAACCAAATATGAATTAATTTTGTGTTTCAGTACCAAATGCAAATGCGTACTCAGATAAAACAACAATAACTACCTTGCTTTGCCCCACAACAACAGCTGCATAAACTCATCCTGAACAGAAGTGGTTGTATTCTTTTCCTGTCAGTCAAAATGATTGAAATAGATTGGTGAAAAGATTAAATCCAGGCTACCAAACATTCCCACAAACGCTTCAATTAAAAGTCTATTGGAAAACACACCCATACCCTCAAATGCTGAAATCAGACTACTGATCACAGGAAATTTTCTATTATTTTAAGTTATTTTCAATAAAAATTCTAAGCAGTTTGCCATCATCAAGAATGTATTTTTAAAATAAATAAATAACTTATTTGATTCAATTATCTTCTGGCCGTGGTCAATGAACACAAAACTTAAGCAAATCCAAGAGCATCTTTATCGCAGCTGTTATACACGCTCCGTTGAATTAGGCTGTAAGTGCTGGTGGGCTGTTACTCAACATGTACAGTATTCACTTTATCAGTGACTAAAGTACAAAGAGCACAACGTAAATAGCTGTGCAAGCTGAAAACTATCACCTCAGAATAGCTTAAATAAAATAAAGAAGCGTCACAACACAATCACTCTTGATTGTACTCGGGTATCTTCAGCGTCAGAGCACTTGACACGTAATAGTCTCCAGGCTGCCTCTGAACTTAGAGATCGTTATCTGGAGGCATTATGCTTAAACCACATTAAGTATGTTCACACGAACAACAGAATTACTGCATTTTATTTTATTTTTTCCAAAAGAATGGTTAATACCTGCACAAACTTTGTCAGTCGTGAGTCCATCTGCATCAGTATTTCTTCCCAGGCCTCACACATGCACGTCAGTGACAACTTTATATACTGGAATAGACACAGAAATGGGCGTTATTCCCTTGACACCCCCCGCCCCCGCCTTCAAAACACACGCAAGAATCTTACAATGCAAAGGGAAGATATACTGTAGCTGTTATATAAAATCTATAATCAAATTCCAAGTTAGAGCCCTACATCTACTTACAACCAACTTAAGCTACCTAGTAGAAAACACTTATTTTACTTGCATTATTGAGAATAGTGAAGCCTGTAAGAGCCGTGATATTAAAAGGACGGTGTAACACAACTGTACCTGTAACAGAGTTGAAATGTGAGTAAACTTCCGAGCCATTCGAGTTACCTCGGGTAAGTAACTTGATAAGAGACTAGTGTCCAGCTGTAACAAATGGAGCACACAACAGTGAACAGACAACAAGAAATTTTAGATTACAGAAATGAAAAGCCAGAGGGGGGAAGACTCATAGGAAAACTCCTTCCCCATTTCCTTGAAGCTGATTTTAAGAGGGCAACACATTTAACTCAAAGGGGCAATAAATATTTTTAATACATCTATAAAAACTCCTGATTAAGTTCCTCATTTTGGAGTTTTAACTGTAACAGTTTTAAGGGTGACTGTTCTGGACAGACTGGATAATCAAAAGCATTGGTTCTATGTCTTCGTGTGCAGAATGAAGAAAATCTGAACAACTCTAAGTGTTATTGACTAACTGAAGGCTATATTTAAAGTAATATTTTAAAAGAATGCCTCAGATCATCATCATCATCAGTCTCATCAGTGAAACTGCACACTAACATGATAAATACAAAAAAGAAATCGGGGTGAATTTCACAAAGGCTGGAAATAATTTATGTTTTTTCCTGCAAATAATGGGAAAGCAATAAAGCCACCAGAAAGTAACGTAAAAAGCAGTTTCACTTTTAAAGAATATTTTAAAATTACATTACTTGCCTGAAAATATGTTATCTCTGCTTCGCTGTCTGAGGAGTCTCGTATCTCTGTAATAACCGACAGTGATTTCAAATCACTAGACAAACACAGTCCACGGCAAGAACCTGCCACCTGAAGGATTCCAGTATAAAAGTTCATGAAATATTGCATTTCCTCTTAGATGTATTTACTGCTGTAACACATTCACACACACAGAAGGCTGCGTTCAATGACATGTAAAAGCCAAGTGGAATTTTCAGCTACTGTTCAGGAATAAAAGCACTCCTTTTACTGTGGATTAGTGCTGAACTTTGTTTCGTTTGAAACAAGATGTTAAAATTGCCAGAGTTATAATGTCTTTCCAGCAAAAACCACACAACCCCATTGAGATGAACAACTATTTCTTTCTTTAAACTTCAACAACCCAGTTTCACTGAAGCCTAAGCACACACATGTATTTTTTTCATCCAATTCAGTTGTAGTTTGGTATAGTATGAAGAGAAAACATGGAAAGAAATGGAACATACCCCAGTTACTGCAGCAATCTTAAACATTCCATAGGCATAAATCTCAATAAATCCCGAGCTGCCACCAAGGACAAGAGCATTAAGTCTATAAAAATAGAAGAATGTGTGTTGATGAGCATACCGAAACAAATTCTAATGCATGCAAATATAATTCTTCATACTTAAATTCCATCCCTCTACTAAAGATCTTCTCAGGAATCACTGAACAAAAGGAACACTGTACTACTGCCTGAGATCCAAGAAATTTAAGAACCAAAAAATTATTAGCTGGGATTTCATTTATAAGACCTGCCTCTAACACTTACAGAGAGAGTATCAATTACTAAATTAACTGAGAGAATAGGGAAGAAAAACCCCAACACAATTTAGACACAGAAGTCCTTCTTTGCTAACTTTATACCTTCTAGAAGACAAAAGCACTGACCAATGCAGCTGCAAAGCATTCTTACAAAGCTAATTCTCTGTTCCCCAGAATTTATCCTAACTACATGCAGAGTAAGTTTGTCGCAGTCACTCAGTGGCGCTCCCCAGCAAAACCATAAAGGCAAAAAATATTTGGAATGGGAACGGATGCAGCAGCAAAGAACAGCCACAAGTACCCAGAAACAGAAACCCAGTTCAAAGAACAGGGTCTGGGACAGACAGGTCTGTCTTTTGCTCACCGGTTAAAACCAACTTGCTGCAATGATGTGGGAAAAAGCTTCTCTGTGACCCCTCCGTTTATGTTTAAAAGGTTAAAACTTTGGACAGGGAGGTTGTCTATTGCTGTCATTCACATAATGCTATGGGGTTGGAAGGGACCTCCGGAGATCATCTAGTTCAACCCCCTGCCAGAGCAGGTCCACCCAGAGCAGCTCCCACAGGAACGTGTCCAGGTGGGTTTGGAATGTCTCCAGAGAAGGAGACTCCATCACCTCTCTGGGCAGCCTCTTCCAGGGCTCTGCCACCCTCACAGGAAAGAAGTTCCTCCTCATGTTTAGGTGGAACTTCCTATGTTCAAGTTTGTGCCCATTTCCTCTTGTCCTGTCACTGGGCACCACTGAAAAACATTCATACATCTTCAACTAGGCACATCTGCTTACAGTGCAGTGAGAGTAATGTTCCACAACACAAAAAGTAAGACTGTTTAACATGTCACCTTATAAATATAAGAAAATTAACAGAAACTCCTGCCTGTTACACACCTAAATATAAGTTAAAGGAGAATATTTCTGTTAAAACCAAGAGCTTAACAAAACAGCATCTGAAAAGCTTTGGGTTTGATTAACTGAATGGACTAAGGAGCACAGAATCCAGAAAGCTCCTACACCATCAGGAGCCACCATCTCTCTCTTTCTAGCACGTAAATCCTGCTGTAAGAAGAGGTATCGAGTCTTAAAAAGAAATAACTGGTGGTAGACAGAGATGCAAATTTTGAAATAAGGAGAACAATTCTCAGTGGGAGACTGTAAGAACAGTGAGTGGAAAAACAAAACAGAGAGGTTAAGATGCACCACAAGCACTCCATGATGCCAGTCTCAGGCTGCTGAACTACACTTCCTCCAGCTGCTCCTCATGTGTCCTATCAAGAGATGCTTACTGTATCTTAAAGTAACCCTAATACCGCTGATTTCAGAGCTAATGTTAAGTTTAGCTTTAGCACATTCGTGCAAACCCACGGGAATTCCCTGTGTGTAACAAGCGTTCACAAATGTCTCCACGACCAGCTTAAGTAACACACACAACAGAGCCTTCAAAAGCACCCCAAGAGATCTTCTAAGGAAAAGAAGATGTGGCACCAACAGCAGTTGCTGACAAAGTACCTTATAACCCCTCTAAATTGAGGAGAAAAGGTGTAAACTGATGGAGACTTTTTTTTCTAATATATTATTTGAACTTTTATCTTTGTACATGAAAAAAGAGACATTCCATATCCTTTCTTCAGGACCCTTAAAAACAGATTATGAATAACTTATAAATAAACCCTACTTATCCATCATATTATAGCTTAAAAAAAAACCCAAACAACCAAAGGAAAAAAAAACCAAACAAACCCAAGCCCACAACAACCCACATATGGAATTTACCTCACATCACCCAGAAGCTTCATAATCTCATCTGACTTTTCTTCACTGAAATACAAAACATATGATTGGAGTTTATATAGCTTGTCTCAATACCAGAAAACAAAATAAAATTACAAAAGAGAGAAAGAAGATGATAATTTCTTACCTGAAAATTTTTGCAGTGGTACTGTAACTGAAAACAAAATAATTATTCTCAATAACAGTGATCAGACACACAACCCAAAGCATCTGTAGAGCATTAAAGATGAGTAATCAAAACAATGACAACAAAGGACAAATTATCTCTTCTCAAGCTTACTAGTATAATGCTTACTTTTTTGGTAGCGCCGGTAATTTAGGCAAAAGGAGATTCGATTCATCCTCAGCGTTGTAGAAGGAAGTGAGAACACTGAAAAAGAAATAACTGTCTTTGCCACCCAAGCTGTAAAAATTGGCGGTGGGGGGAAGAGGATTTCTTTCTAACTTCAAAGTTACAGCATGTATCCAATACATCATGTATGTTAAAGAGTTACAAGTATCAGAGGTTGATCCCTTATGGGGCCTTTAATAAATAATTTATCAAATGATCAAATTAATAAAACAAGTCTGAAAAATGTTTTTTTTTCATCTCCACCAAAGGAGAAGATAAAGTTTGCATCTGCTGGCTCAGCAGCTTGCCACCTCATCATCTGTAATGCAGCTACTGACTGAGGCTTTCTGTCTGAACCCTGTACAGCCATGCAGCCCAGCCTGCCTACGTCTCAATAAAACTTCACTCGGAAGGAAAACTAAAGTGCAATATTTAATACCACATCTTTGACATGCCAGAAGGATGAGGTTTCTCCATAAGGAGATAAATCTATTCCCATCTGGAGAAAAACGCAAGTGTGATGGAAGATGCAGTCATTTTCTTGTTATTCTAAGATTAGTGTTTTGTGGAGGCTGGGGGGAAATCCCCAAGTTAGGCTTACTCCACCTCCCTTTTCTAAAAAAAACATTTTATTTAATTATTGTCTTGGTGCTTGTCTGCCCAGAGAAGCTGTGGCTGCCCCATCCCTGGAGGGGGTCAAGGCCAGGCTGGATGGGGCTTTGAGCAACCTGGTCTGGTGAGTGGGAGGTGTCCCTGCCCATGGCAGGAGGCTGGAACTCGATGATCTTTAAGGTCCCTTCCATCTCTAACCATTCTATGATTCTATGATATCAGAGGTTTTTATAAGACCATAGAAACAGGGACCACAATGTCCTGCAGCTCACAAGTGCTGCTGAAAGTTGTCATGCCACAGAGCTCGCGGTCACTCGGGGCAAACTGACTTCCCCAACAGAAATGCCACTGGGGCTGGATGTAACACCAAAGACACACTGTAAAAGATGTGAGCATCAAACTGGAGATCTTGAAAACACAAGTGAAGAAAGATTTAAATATAATACTTATGAACATAATAACGTTGTTATAATTAGCACAATAAATAAATTGGTGTTGAAGTTAACTGGATCAGGAGACAGGCTGTACAAGGTAACACTAGATTAAGCAGCTCTTAACAGGTGGGCGCTCAAGACCATGCTGAAATTTTTGTGTATACCCTAAAGAACCGCAACACTAAGATATCAGCACCAAAAATACGCATATGAAAAGGGTCTGTTCTAACCAAAAGGAAAATTTTAGCCAAGTGGTAACAAAAAGCCACAACTACATGTTATTACATTATTTTATATGATTGCTTGTAAAATACTAAGTATAAATTATTAGTGAGGTGGCACTACACAGCCCACAGTCTACTTCTAGAGTTTTTTGGACTCACCTGCTTTCCTCAGTTACTTCCATCCAGTGCATGTAAGTAATAGATGAGTCCACGGAGAAGGAGTGCAAGCTTTCGGGTTTTTCCACGTCACACAGAATAATCCGCTTGGTATCAGAGAGGCCAAAAGCCAAAACTAGAGAAAGAGGAGTAAAACGTGTAAAAAACAACACGCAAAACTTTGTAGATACTTTAAGAGTGGATTAGAAAATACTGGACAGATTTTTCTCTTTGTCTATACGCAGACTTGTCACGGTTTCAGTGGGGACCGATCTAACTTTCTTTACTTGCAGCTGGTACAAGTGCTGTGTTTTGGATTTGGGATGAAAGCGGTGTTGACAGCACACTGGTGGTTTTGGTTGTTGCTGAGCAGTCAAGGCCTTTTCTGCTCCTCACACCGCCCCACCAGTGAGTAGATGAGGAGGGGGCACAAGAAGTTGGGAGGGGACACAACAAGGACAGCTGACCCCATGAGTTTTCTCACTTCTCCTCTTTTGTTCTCTTCCCCATCCCAACCAGGGGAGTAAGCGAGCGGCTGCATGGTCCCAGTTGCCAGCTGGGGTTAAACCATCACAGTCTGTTTCGGCTCTGCAAGTTGGGAGCCAAAAAGGATTGTTGTGGTTTAGCAGTTTTCCCCCTTCACAGAATCACAGAATGATATGGGGTTGGAAGGGGCTTCTGGAGATCATCTAGTCCAACCCTCCTGCCAGAGCAGGTCCACCCAGAGCAGGTCCCACAGGAACGTGTCCAGGTGGGGTTTGAATGTCTCCAGAGACGGAGACTCCACCACCTCTCTGGGCAGCCTGTTCCAGGGCTCTGCCACCCTCAAATGAAGAAGTTCCTCCTCATGTTTAGATGGAACTTCTTATGTTCAAGTTTGTGCCCATTACCTCTTGCCCTTCCCCTAGAAAGGTAGGGAGAAGAGGGAGGATAAGAAGGGAAAGAGATAAAAAAACCTTGTGGGTTGAGATAAAGACAGTTTAATCGAAATAATAGCAGAAAAGGAAAATAACAATAATAACAACAGTAATAACAATGACACAAGTCACTCTCACCACCTGGTGAACTGGCACCGTCCTGAGCAGTGACCACAGATTCCTGCCCCTGCGCCAGCCCCCCTTTACACACAGAGCATGATATCTCTGGTGCGGAATACTCCACTGGCCATGCCATCCGTCTGTCCCCGCTCCTTCCCAGCTTCTATGGGAAGCTGAAAAAAGACCCTGAAAAATACAAACATCACCTGGCAACAACTAAAACAAAATGCATTATCGACATTCCCTTCCTACCAAATCTGAAACAAAACAACTAGAAAGGAAATTAACTCTGTCCCAGTCGAAACCAGGACAATAGTCCTTCCAAAAGCTTGTTTGAAACCTGCTCATTAAAATGAAGGTCTGAACTCCTGTCATACTTCAGATAACAAATTTAAGCCAAAGGCAATGATCCCACAATTATTTATCTACATGTTGAACTGAACACGCTTCTAACACTTCTGACTACACTTAGGATAAAGCAGAGGTATCAGTTTTTGCAAATTTGAGGCCAAATTGTATATAAAGACTGCCCAATTAGAAAAGTTTGGGTTTTATTACAACAAAATACAATTTAACCCTTACTGAGCAACCTTTGCATCACCTTCTTCTTAACTTTATTAATCCACAAAAGCCCACGGCAGGCAAAGTTTCTATGCTCACTTACTCGTAATCACTGGCAACCAGCTTAAAAATAAGTTTCTTAAACTCCTCTAACTCCACCATAAAACTATATAGGTATTTTTACCCAAGTCATGGATGAAGATTGTTCCCATTCTCTGGCTTCTAATGAATCAAAAAAATAACAAATTTCCATCTTAGGTTTATTAATCTATTAATTTCAACGTTATTTCTGTTGGTAAGGAAAAGGCTTTTTGTCTTCTCTGGTGTACTATTAGAGCAACTTTAGCCTTTGAAGTTAGTCTGTGCTAAATAAACTAAGCTCGTTAGTCACCCCTAATCACCCAGACTCTCTCTCTACTCACACACATAATACATTTTGTCATTCACATAAAAACAGTCTGCTTAGTTAGGAACGGGATATTTTGCTGTACCTTGACAAACAGTAATTTGGACATTCATCTGCCTTGCAAACCTTTCTTGCAATTGCTGTCAACAGTGTAACTCCGCTACTTTGAATAAACCTACGTAAAATTAAGTCCCCCTTCTCTCTAAACACAGTTTAATTGAAAATTTCCTTCACGAGTAAGAGGTATCATCACCACAAATTTCACTGATTTTCAATGGCAATTTCATTGCACCATTATTGCACAGAAGGGGGCTACAGGAGAGATGGGGAGGAACTCTTGATCAGGGAGTGCAGCCACAGGATGAGGGGAGACAGTTTTAGACTGAAAGAGGGGAGATTTAGATTAGATATCAAGAAGGAATTCTTTCCTGTGAGGGTGGTGAGACACTGGAACAGGTTGCTCAGAGAAGCTGTGGCTGCCCCATCCCTGGAGGGGTTCAAGGCCAGGCTGGATGGGGCTTTGAGCAACCTGGTCTGGTGGGAGGTGTCCCTGCCCATGGCAGCGGGGCTGGAACTCGATGATCTTTAAGGTCCCTTCCAACCCAAACCATTCTATGATGATTCTGTATCACCCCATATACTTGTCGTTACTTTTGCCATCTGGTCTCCAAGCAAGAGCAGTCACTTCTTTTCCTGTATTTTCATTCGGAGGCAAGCTCCACACCCGTTGGAAGTTGGCAAGCCGATGGAGTAAAACCTACAAACACATCAAAAACAGAAAAATAAACCAGGTTGTCCCATTAATACCGGTGTGTAGACCAGTTCAAGATGCACATTTTTTTTACCATTCTTTAGAATCATAGAATTGCCCAGGTTGGAAGGGATCTTCAGGATCATCCAGTCCAACCATCAACCTAATTCTGATAAAAAACCATCACTAAACCATGTCACTAAGCACTGTGTCAAGCCGTCTTTTAAATACCTCCAGATAAATACCTCCTTTAATAAGCCTAAATATTTTACCGTCCCTTAATAAATAGACATCTTAAGTATCACCTGCTCCTCTAGTAGGTGACTGACTCCTATTTTAGGGGACAGCATACCGTTTGTGACAGAGAAAGAGGCCGTGCACTGTGCCAGCCTAGAAGCCCCTAACCAGCAAGGGTTACCCACTCTCCTCCAGCAGAGCCGGCCCGTCAGCACAGCCCTCTGCCTTCACGCGTGATGGCAAACAGCGATTCCAGGGGAAATAAAAATTAAATAATAAAATACTTTAATAGAATTCCGCCCTTCCCTCCCC
>VXAK01004801.1:0-10503 GCA_013399435.1 Arenaria interpres
TTGGATTTGTAGAAGGACAGAGCTACACATCAACTTCACAATACACAGATAATACTCAAAATTCCCATCAGCACTGACCCTTTAACTATAATGAACTACTGTTTAAAAACCTGAAGTGACACTCCATGAAATAATCACACCCTTACCACTAATTGTTCTCAATTAAACAACGAAATAAAACCAGGTGCTCAACAAAGCAAAACACACCCAAGAGTTAATAATTAGTTGTCCCATGAGAAGGCAATAAACATGAGGAGTTCTGTTATATGAACAGAAGCTACTGACAAGTCTAGATTTGTGTCTGTGAGAAAAGATTCAAGATGAGTGACCTATTCCAAACTACATCTGTTTAAGAATTAATCCCTCTGGATTTCTGTATGTGACTGGGTTTTTCAGGTGTTGACCAACACACACCCTCACAATCAGCTCACAGAATACTAAACTTGTCATGTTACTTGTGAACACTGAATACAAATCTGCTCTGTAACCTACTAAGATAATACATACACAAACCAAGTGTTAAGCATCTCAGTCTCATGGCTTGCAAAACTGCAGAGCTAACAAAAATATGAAGTTGCACCCAAAAAAAGAAATATAGATGGTTTTGTTACCAAATTTCACCCCCTCAGAGGTATCATTTTCCTTACAGTGGTAATTCACATACACCTGATCAGACACAGCAAGTGAGAGAAACATTTTGTGAGCAAGAGTTCAGAGGCCAAGGTGTTACAGGAGCCCAACCCAAACCACATACTAGGTCACTCAGCTACTACAGGATCAAAAAAGGGAAAGTGGTTTTGGGGTTCAGTTTTTCAGCTTACACTATTTTCTAGAAAGAGAGAGACAGAGGTTGGGCTGAGTCAGAGTTCACAAGGGGAACTGTGCCTGTACAGGGCAAACAACCGATTTTCATTATTATCCTCCCTCACTTCTTGCAGGATTGCACTCTTCTAGTGGTTGTGAAACTACTAACCTCATCTAGAACACAAAACACCAAATGTTCCAAAGTTTTACAACAAACCATGGCTACTCTTACCTGCTTAAGCCTGACGTGCTGTAACACCATCACTTATAAATCACCCATTTTATAAATATTTTATGTCTACGTTAGATTAACACTTTTCCATTTGGAAAAGACCAAAGAAAGTGTTATTTCCAAAAGTTCTTATATTGTCAAGCACAAGCCTTTGAAGACTAAGGTAGCTTTACATCAATTTACAAAAACAACAATGCAGAAATATTCAAACCAGATGCTTACGTGACTGCATCAAAGTCACAACCCAGCATCAACACCAATCTTACCAACAACCTAAGACTCATAGGCAGAAAGAGATACTAAATTACTAGAATTCCTGCACAGTTAGACTATGCTTAAGATTACACTAAGCATCAGAGAGCTATCAAAGGCCATGCCCTTCCCTCTTCTCTTAGCGGTTCTCTCTCCCTCCAGTTGCACAGTCCATTTGAGCAGTGACTGTGACAGGACCATGGATTACAGATTTTTTTTAAAAAATAATTAAATAATTTAAAAAGGCCACTCAGTACATTTCAGAATTAATATACTATTGCTGACCAACCTCCCAACCCTTTTCAGGTACTCCTTTCTCAAGTGCCTGTTTAAAGATGAAACACACTTTTTGGTTTGATGCCACAGAACCAGAGGGAGAGATGAAAAAAGGATTTTATAGCAGTTAACATAGGATAGCTCAAAAAAGCAAGATGGAATTAAAAAATTTATCTGGAAGCTAAAGCATCTGTATTACTTCCTACAGACATTTGAATTTAGTGCTGTGATTATTCATTACAGCACTTAGATAACAGCACTGGCTTACATCTTCATTCAAAATCTACTTGTTTTCGATCTACAAGTCTTACAGTCAGTACCTAGAGCTAGTGACAGCCATACCCAGGTTTCCATAACAAAGACAGTGATATTTTGGGGGGGGAAAAGGTGTAGCAGAGGAGAAATTTCCTTACTTTCTGACCACAACAACTTGTTAAGCAACAGGACACTGAAAGAAACAGGTCAGTTCTCCAAGTTCCAAGCTTTATTCCACAGGGTCCATCTCCCAGACAAATCCCTGCTCAGCTAGCCATCCACCTCTGAGTACTAGTTTGCCTCTCTTGTTCCAAGAGCACAACTAGTTTTTTCCCCACCTTAAATAAGGCTTGATCCAAATTCAGCCTTCCAAACTTATGGCTCACCTGTTTCACTGCCCAGAACACACTCGCTAATCAAGTTCGTGTCAGCCCTCCACTGCATTAACAGATCTGGAATGACAGCAGCATCCTCAAAAGTGGTATGGCCTGTCCAGGTACTCCAGCAAGACACGCTCTGCAGAAGTCACTAAGCCCTCCTTCACAAGTTCTCAGTAAGAGTCCAGAAGCCCAAGTATTTTGTCACCACGTGAAAGAAGCCTGCTTACCGGCAGAGCAGATTTCAGACTGAAAAGGGACTGTCAGATTGTCCTCTTGAATTTCAGACGACCATGTCTGTGATTAATGACAAAGCTAACGCACTTCTGTTGTGTTGATGTAAAGCATTTTTAAATCCCCTACCCTACATCTATTTTTCTCCTGGAGTGTTAGTCCCATTTCACACAAATTAAGGTAGATTAATATTTGGATTTATCTGGAATATATATATATATACACACAGATACATACACACACACACACATAAATGTGTGGATTTTTTGGTTTGAAGAAATGGAGGAAATGATGCTTTTGGTTGTCTAAAACTATTTCCCCATTCAGTTGGGAAGAACTAAGAAAGCAGCAAGCATTTTTTTCAAAAACAAATTAACAGTCATTGAAGTGGCAAAATACCCACTAATGCCTAATTATCTCACACCAGTTACATCTGTAGAATGTTTGGCTTGAGTTTACTTGCCTTAACCATCTACCTTGAACAGAAGAAAGGGAAAGAGAGCCAATATGAAGGGGAAAAGGTAGTTTTAGCACAGGCAGGTGTCTCTTTGAAGACCAGAAAGTACAGATTTAAACACCAACATTACATAACCTCCTCCTTTTTTTTTTTTTTTTTTTTTTAATTTGGATTGCAGTTCTATTTTGTTGGTAACAACATATTTGTTTGTCAGTGCTGGAGGAAAAAAGCTGATGCAACATGCTGCAAGGGATTGTTTTCTGTTCACCTTACATTATGCAACACAGGTGCAGCTCAAGTGTGTACCTTCAGTGATACCTTCAGCTGGGAACTCGTTTATTCCCCCAGAAAGTGCACTGCTTGAAACCCATGTAGGCTTTAAAGAAAAAATGGCAATGCTGAACAAAACATTACATAAGTTGAAAAGGCATTAAACAAGACTTCTTAAAACAAGATAATCATGGCAAAAAACATAAACAAACATGGTGAAATATTTCAGAGACATAATTAAGAAAAAAAATTCTACCACCAGTACTTTTGTAATTCTGTAGCCAAAAAAGTAAGCACACGTGGCTCTTTAAAATTCCCATTCTACACCTGTTCATTAACTCAGCTATTGAATGGCATTAAAAGTCATCATGACATATTTTTAGGAATACATACAAGTTCAGTTAGCGCTATTGGAGCTGTTAAAGCATTTTACTCTGAGCTGAAGTGTTCAGTTCATATTAACCTCCTCCTTTCTTTTCTTAAATAAGCAGTGAATAATTTTAATAAAGAATTAACAGTAAAAACTGTCAGTCATGAGCGTGACGAGGATGAAAATTTAAGGGAGACAAAAAGGAGTACATTGAACTTCAGTGTAGAGAAAGCAAAGATTTAGGTGAACTTTAACCTATTTGAACCTCATGTTTCATCTCTAATTTCTATCAAGTCTTCACCCATAGTGAATAAATGCCCTTATATTATCACAGGAAATGAATAATTTTATCTTATTTCCATCCGGCAAATGGCTTACCAATTGCATTTACTGGTATTTGGCAGCAAAGGTAAATACAGAGAAGAAATTAATTGCTTTATTATTCCCTTTACCTGAAAGAAGATTAAGGGCTGTAAACTATACATACAGGAGCACGCTTCAACAGCTCAAACTATTAATTACACTGAGAATTTCACTCAAAAAATCCCAACCCATGTGATAGGACTTGGAAGAAAAAAGAGATAAGGAGCTAGAAATGCCATTGAAAGATTAGTAGATATTTTACAGCACAAAAATTCAGTAAACTACTGCATCATAGCAGAACTCCTTTAAGCCCAGCTAAATTGATCCTATCGGGAAGGTACTGACAATTTTCCATTTCTGCTTTACTTCTGGGGGCACATAAGAATAGATGTCAGTCAAAGAAAATGGGAGAGAGACGAAAGTCAAATATAACGTTAGTCTCAAATTTGCACTTGTTCCCTTCCTTCACCGATACACTAACATTAAACCTTTCCATTTGTCTAACCGCATCCTTTCCGCTCTCAAATGGAACAGTGCAGCAGTTCACACAAGTTCGGCCTTGTTAGTGTACCTGTTAGCAATAACCTGTGAACTTCCACCAACCACTTGTTCAGTAAGGTAGGAGCAATATGACCAACTTCTTCTTCCAGATAGCATAATGAACCCTGGCAAGTTATGCATGCTCAAGGAAACAGCCAGCCAAACTACGTAAAGAACCTGTTGATCATCAAGAAGTACAAATGGTTCCAGAAGCATCCTTGAAGAAGCAGAGCCTTGTCAGTGGCAACAAGGCAGAAAATAGCAGTGCAAACTAAATGGATCGGTGACCACAGAAGTATTCTCTATCCAACCCTATAAAAAATAGAACTAGAGAATACTCAGTGGATCCCAGAGAAGAGCCCCTGGGAGATGCCACAGTCCTGCACCTGGACTATGCATTGCACAACTGAAGCCACAACTGCTCTCCTGGACCACGTCATCCCCTGCAGAACATGGATGTCCTGTGATTTGTGAACTGCCTAAACTGAGATTAAAGTGCTTTGGTACCCAAAATCATTTATAACCTCCAGACTGTCATTTGGTCTTAAACTTTGACAAACAGCAAACCATTTCCCCAAATAGCTCGAGATAAATGCAAGAGCATTAGCAGATACTACCCACACCCTCTTGTCAATTAAGCCAGCAGCTGTGTGATCTCATGATTATTCCCAATGCCACCTGGCATTTTGCAGTTCACCTAAAATCGCTCAGTTATCAATTCCTCAAGTAAAATTAATTAAGCACTCCTGCTGTCACTCTGTCCTTTCTGCAATCAGAAGAGCTAAATACTTGGTAAAGCATTAAAAAAAAGAAATAAAGAAAACAATGTTATTACAAAGAAAGCAAGTAATTGATCTGAAAGTGGATCTTAGTTTTAGCTCTCAAGATAATAAAAAAAAACCTGACAAGGGAAAAAAAAAAACCATGGAACCTCTTGCAATCCTGTATGCTTTTTGCCTAATTAATGTAATCAAGCTGAAGGAAGTGACATCAACCCAATAGATTATACTCTTTAGAAGAAAAAAAAAAATTCATTACTTAGTTTTACAAATGAGTTTTGTCAAAAAATAGCAGGGGATCTATGTTCCTATTACTTGTTCTTATAAGAAAGTTAATTGTTGTTATTATATTTGACCACCATATTTAATGACTATATGAAATATTTCTTGTTCTATCAAAATGGCCCTAAAACGGTTTTAAGTAGTCTAATTCTCAAGTGCAATTTTCAAATCTGTGTCAGGGTCTTGTGCACTGAAGTTGTACAGTTAAAGTGTACTTAATCAGCCACTCTATAGTGCAGTTGCCTTCAGCTTTCTACCAATAGCTTTAAATCAAGTAGATGTCTGGGCCACAAATACTTTAAACAAAAAAAAAAAAAAAAAAGCAAAGCANTTTAAACAAAAAAAAAAAAAAAAAAGCAAAGCACTACACACAACTGATTTTCCCCCTTTTATTTACCCCACTAAAGATCAAGGCAAAAGATGTTGCTTTTGCTGAAAGACAAAAAGCAAATATTAACAATTCATCACATACAAATGGTCACAGAAATGCACGCGAGTGCTCCTTCTGAACACTAGAAATCAAACAGCAGGCAAACAATGATTAAACTGAAAATATCCTCACTGGGCCTACTTAACTGTGTTGTATGACATGCTGCAAGAAGTTGGAATAAAAGCTGGTAGCCTCTTCCATGCACTCTTCTCTTCCATTCCCTCCATGAATATTTATGGGGAAGAAAGCCTCGGGAATGTCCACCTCATCCCTCCCTTTGCCACTGCTTCAACCTCTGCGACACTTATTGGGAATATGCTGGCTTATACTCCAAACAGATGCTTGTGCTTCTCCTTGGTGGGTTTCACTGGGCACTGAGACATTACCCATCTCTGCTGCCTATATATTAGTGCTTGACTGATGACTATAAAGATCACTCAATGGATTTTACAAGTAATAAATTAAGTATTTAGGTGGGTCAGAGAAAATATTTGCCTATAAAAACAAAATGCTGCCTATAACAGTATTTCTAATTTAGACAGTCACATGTCCCAGCTATATTTTTCCCTCTGATACCAGGTCATCATCACCTCAGAACTGCGAGATAAGATAGAATGTGGAAATAATTATAGCTAACTGGTATGTCTGTTATCCATACAGCTATCAAAAGCAAAAGGAAAGCACCAAGACTCAGACAAAACAAAAAATTCAAAGCAAAACACAATGTCAAAAAACTGCTATCATATTTTATCACGATTACTCATTTTCTGTTACTATGAGAAGTCTAGTAAACATGAGTCTTTTAAATGAGTAGGTTCAGCTATTGTTCCCTTGATTAGGCTTGTAAAAGGCACATCTTTCCCAATAAAGACACTTACTGGAATCATGTTTAACAAAGGAATTTCAGAAATACTGAAGTTAAAAAAAAAAAAATCCCCAAATCCAAAAATCCCTTTATACCATCAAGTTAAATAGAGATTGGTGTTTGATGGAACAGACTAAAATTTTAGTGAAAAAGCAGTGCTAAATTGATTTCTTTTCCTCTTGCACCGTGATATTTGACATATAAAGCTCTTGACTAAATATTTAAACACAAAGTAAAAACCACGTTACCAAATAAATATTCCAGTATCCTTTCCCTTTGAGGTATTTCTGTACCATCAAGGTTTTAAACAAACTTTGCATGAAAAATTCTCTCAATTGTACATATCTAAATCTCCAAACTCTCGATTTGTTTACCATTTCTAGATCTACTATTTTATTTTTTGAGTGTAATGTGGTAGATCTCAGTCACATACTCTGACCTACACAGTGAAATACACAGCGTTACATTGCTATAGACTTAGTACTTAGGAAATTTGGTTTTATGTGTAATAAAAAGAATTCTATTCTTCTACTAATGTAGAGTTTTAAAAAATATATTGGTAATTAGCGGGTATTTATTATTAAGCTAGCAGAACTCAAAAGGATGCTTTCATAGGTGTCAGGTCCAAAGCATACCTTCACAGGGGAAAAGGATCATATTAGAAGTAATTGGGAAATTATCTGTCTTAATAGATTGCATTGATTTCTATAGCCAGTAAGCAGTGCCCTGTAAAGTTGAATGGTAATCACAACTTTGACAGTTGACAAATACAAATAGCAACTTTCATCTTTATTTATAAAATGCTAAGAAATTAGTCTTCCATTAACTAATGTTTGAAATGGTGGCCTTGTGGTGGATGGTATCAAATAAATCTAATTAGTTGCATTTAACGTAAAACAAGCATACCTTTAAAACTAATCATATGTGGGGACAAATATTTTTGCTACCTGTCAGTGACAAGAACCCAGGCTATTGCCACCTTTATCTTAGAATTACTTACAGGTTTAACCAGACACATGAAAAGACAGTGACGTGTTTGGAACAGGAACTGCCACATCACACAATGTCGCAGGGAAGACTCATTGCATCTTTCTATATTACAATCATTCTGACTAATCATCATTCTAACTAAGGTCATCCCAACAGAGTTTCAATATACCCTGACGGTGAAACGTTTCCGGCATACTGATGGAACACTCTGAAAAACAAACAGTAATTGAGACATTTGCTGATTCCACACTAAGACAACCAAAACCATGAGGTCCCTGCACCAATAACTGGGGTGGATCAACTGATACTTGTTAGATAACGGCCACCACTCAATGATGTATTATCTGTTGTTTATCATGTACAATTTCAGTCCTCCTCTCTGTGATCTTTGAAAACACAGAGAAAATAAATACAAATTAGCTATTAATGACAGAAAAAGGAGGCAACAAACCAGGAAGACCATCAAACAGCAGGACCAAAACACTGGATAACTACATATTTGTTTGAAACACAGAGAAGATGTTATGAATGCTAAAAGATGATGAGTTCACTGAAGACAAAACGCAATGAAGACTTTACTATGTACAAAGATGTGACCTCTGGCTTAGAAAACACGATCAACTGTTGGCAGCTGGGAAGTATCACTATTTAGTTTATTCTAAGTACATAGATAGACATTTAATACCTGTTAATTATCACATTTTTATTCTTTTGCCTAAGCATCAGCTCTCAGTCACCTGCTCAAGACAAAATACCAGGGTCAGTCGGCCTGAAGGCAGCCCTGTGTGGTTGGATATGTTACTGTTGCCTTCTAACAGATCTACCTTGAAAACCCTTTCTTGAGGGTCTCAAGGAGTGTTGAGAACACCCAGGTGCTCACTGAATACACATGCAATGATTATCTGCCTTCAAGAGGTAAAAGATAAATTGCTTCCACATCACAGGATTAGTCTTAGGGGACCTACCAGAGTACTAAATTAAACCATTTGCATTGCAGCAGACTAAAAATAGTCCTGAAACATACAGCTCCCAGTCTCTCACCTTTACCAAAATAGTCAAGCCTCACTATTCGCTTCAGCACATTTTAATCATATACGCACGCGTATAGAATCGACAGTATATTCTAAATTTAGCAGATGTAATCTGTGCTTTGCTTACCTTTATATTACCAACATAAGCAAAATTTGGCTAAAATGATCCATAAAGAAGGCAGTATCTCGGTGCTAATGATCCAAATGTCTTCAATGCAAGAACAAAAAAAATGGCAAAAGGAAAACCCCATAACTTATTCCACGTGCATTACCGTCCAGAATACGCAACTTAAAGGTATTTCCACATTGACTTATAAAAATGAGCCAGTTTACCATCTGGACATTTTGCTTTTAGAGAGCCTATAGGCCATACGTTTCTTATTCACTTGCCTCTTCACATGGGGAAATTATTCCATAATAGCATTCTACAAGAATTACAGAACATCTTACAGAACAGAATAAGATATCTAAAAAAATGAAGTTTCAGAGAAGTTTCAGTTCCCACAAGACACACAACACTTAAAGAATATATAAAAAAAACCCTGTAATTTCAACTTTACATCCTTTAGAGATCATTAATAAGTAATTCAATAGCTCAACAAAATTATCAGCTTTTTATCCATGTTAATGCCTATGTACCTAGTATCTTCAATTTCTCAATGAATTCAGAAGCTTAATAGCATGATTGTTAACTTATAATCCTTTAGACAGCTTTTTTAATGCATCTTTCTCCCAAGAACCTTTCTTCATTTAGGTAACAGATCTAGCCTTACTCCATGTATATATGGCAGAAATTCCTGCAATGGCAGACATTCTGCTCAAGGCAACTCCAGAGAGCACTATAGGTGAAATAAGTATCTATCAGGTAGAAGTTGCAATCTCAAATGGAGATGAGGAGTATTTTCGGGGGTGTCAGCAAAAAAAGGAAGAAAAATCAGTTTTGCACATAAAACAAATAGGCATTGGGAGGGGAACATTTTTTATAACTACAACATCATTGCAGGTCAGCACGACACGTAACTGTAACTAGGGCACCAATCAGACCATGTTTTGTCAGTTTACACTTTTACAGAAAATCTCCACATGTTATTTCATGTAGAGAAATTTGAGAGAAAGTACATTTAGGAAGTGATGTAGTATGTACTGGCTATGGTTGTGCTGAAAGATGGAAGGAACAGCTCTTTAGTACAGACTAAAAAGAACTATTTTACAAGTAAGGCCATAAATTTTGGTTATAACTACATCTTTGTTTATGGTGGGTTTTTATTTATTTTAAAAAAATATACAGTTATTCCTGGAACTCTGCTGGAAGCTTTCAGGATATTAAAGTATAGGTGCATATTCTACTTAATACTTAGCACAAACTTCCCTAGGAAGTAGCTAATCTGTTTTCCATCCTTTCCTCCAATTTTTTTTTTTTTTTTTCCCCATTCCCACCTTCTCTTGGGTCACAAATTCTCAGCCAACTGCATGGCTTTACTTCAGCCAAAGCACACACATTACAACACTCAGCTTCCTCGCAGTAACTAGATACAGGGCTTCCTTTACTAATATTGAGAAAGATTCCAGAAAACATAGCTATGGCTACAAATAACACACCAGAAGGCAAAAGACATTGTTTTAAAACCATCCTGCATAGAATTACAGAACACAGACCTAGAAGTGACAAGTGATTGGCCTCCAACTCATCATCAGT
>VXAK01004808.1:0-33065 GCA_013399435.1 Arenaria interpres
TTTTTTTTTTTCTATGAGGTGGTCATATTTTCTTTTTTTCCTCCCTTTGCTTTTTTGTAGCATTCTCTTTGTCTGTCTTTAGCATTTTGAAATCACTTATAAACTAAAAATTTTAAGTCTTTGTTCCAGAGTCTTATCCTGAAGACTTAGTGAGGCATGCAAAATTAGTTGAAGTGTTTAGGATTTTGCACTATTTCTGTCTTTCAAAGTGCTGAAGTAGTTTCCTTTTCTAGCACCATCTCCTGAGATCAGACACCCAAAGCAAAGCATTCTCATCCATAATGACCACTGAGCTACTTCCAGCACTGAACTCACTTAACCCATGTTAAGTCCATGCAACACTGTAATGTCTAAGTAAACACAACCCAGAAATGTGGGCCAAGGGGAAAACAACTGATCAAAGGTCATATGCTAAGTCAGAAATGATTGTGGTCTTTCATGTTTGGCATTTGGAAAGTTTCTGTCAAGTTTACCGCTGTTCAGTAGAGTCTAGGGACATCCAGTGAATTAATTTCATGTCTCCTGCATAAACGTATTCTCTACAGTTAACAACTTGGAGAATGCTCCTAAGTTTTCTGCAGTCCTGATGTTTTGTATTTTAATTTATAATTTGTAAGTATTGGCAGTTCAGTAAATATAGTCTTATTCCCTGTTCCTTGCAGACCATGCTGCTTCCATTTGAATAAATCAGTTGAACCACTGCTAAATGTGAGTTTGATTATATTCTGGGTTGTTCAGGTTTTTTTCCTAAGGATTTCCTTCTTCAAAAATGATGATTATAGTAATTATACTACTCCAGAACACTTGCCTCTGCTTCCTGTTGTTCTTCCTATGTGCTATTTCTTTCTAATAATTTAATGTAAAATGATGTACAGTGTATGAGTCTTGAGACAGTACTGCTCCCTTCTTCATGTCTGCCAGAAGGAAAGAGAGAGGAACATTTATAACTGTCTATGAAATGAAATAGATCAGTTTAAACAGAGTCTTTCTTCCTAGTCACATAGAGAGGCTCTCTTGGATTAAAAGGGTCCACTACATTTGATTTGCTCCGTGGTTTAGATGTGGAGTCAACTTTGTAAAGAGAGGGTAGTTCAGTCATAAAAAGTCTAATAATTCCTTAAAGAGATTATTTGAAAGGCACAGAGGAGAATTAGAGGACCTGTCTTCTGTACTTGTAGGAGAATTAGAATCACAATTTCTTTTAAAATCCTGTTGTTGTGATTAAGTTACTTTTCAAAATCTCATTCACTAAAGGTAGTAAGCCTGTAACACTGTGTGAGGCTTATCTATGTCCGTGTTCCTACAGTCTCTGAGGCCCAAGTCCTCAAAGTTATTTAAGCAACTCAATATAATTTCAAATGACTTGGTGATCTTAGTAGTTTGTTGTCATGAACCTTCTCTGGAACAAGGAGACAGTATTACCTTCGTTTACTGGGAGGAAGAGGGGTGGTGAAGCGTAAATAGATTTAAAGTAATTTAGGTGCCCAGTTAAACCAATAGGAAACAAAGTACCTGTGGAAGATCTAGGTTTCAATTACTGTAGGGAGGATCAGCACGTAGGTATTGCAAATTTCTGGAGGTTCCCTATGCATTTACTTGCAATGATTAAATCTTTCAAGAATGTCTAAATCAGGGCAGGAGGGCCTTGTGATGGGAGGTTGAATGCTTCAGTATGTTTCAAAAGAAAATTAAATCACTGTTCCCCCCTTAACTTTCACTGGTATGAAGGAATCAAAAGTTTCTTTTTCTGTTTGCAAACTAGCACCCTTACTTTTGGGTTTGCTTTTTTTTATTTTTTCACAAGAAAATACCCCGATAGCTTTTGGTGTCACTGAGAACCAGGAGTCATTACTTTGTGTTGGTGAGGACTCTCGTATGTCTTTCCTAACAATAAAGTTGTGGGCGGCAGGATTACTCTTTAAACCAGTGTTAACTGAGAGATTGGGGTCACATCCGTCACCCAAATGTGAGGCGGTCTGCCTGCGCTTATAATAAAGAACAAATGTTTGGTCTGGAGGTCAGGATTTTTGGATTCACAGTGCACTTACTTAGATCAAGGTCTGATCTGGGGTTAAAATCAATATTGCAAATTGCAGCTAAAATGACAAAGAATATGTTTCAGTTTATGTTATATTTTAGGTACAGTAGTCTTAATGTATAAGTAGGTCAATTCCATTAAGATTTAATTTCATTAAGGGACCATAACTGCAACTGGAATTTGGCCACTAGATGAATTTTTTTGTCCAAAGCAGCTGCATCGCTCTTGGATGCTGCTCACTTGGGTAGTTCTGCTTTAGCACAATAAAGCCAGGAATCATACAGTGCCCTGAGAAAGAAAGTTTGAGGGAAATCAGTAAAGTGTTTGCCCGTAGGGAATGCATTCTTTTTTTTTTTTTATTTGTTTTTGAACTGTCACAAGAATACCTGTCAAAGTAGTCTAGTTCGTAGAAACTGAGGCAGAGTCGGGAGGAAATACTGCCAAAGCTGTAGCCAAGTGCAGAGCTCCGGCTCTTTCTCTCTGCTGTGGGGGCCATAAGAAGCCCCAGCTTGCAGACAAGGATCTGCTGCATGTACACGGAGGAAGTCTGGGGAGAGAGAAGATCATAACTGGGCAACAGCTGCTCTGTATGACTTGCTTCCCTGGTAACCTGGCAGCTCTCCAAGTCGAAATCTGAATAGGAGTTAAACTGCTCGAAGCATTAATTCCTGTTACAGTCGTGAGCCTCCTCTTTCTCCTGCCTGCTCCCGCTTGGAGCGATGCTCAACAGAAGTGGAAGTGTCCTGCGTCCGTGCAGGTTTTGGGGGGTCTGTGCTGTCAGCAGAGGTGGGGAAGATGTTGCTACACTGAGTGGTCTGTCTTGAGAATCGGCTGCCTGCTGGAACCAACAGGAGAACTGGGATTTGGAAAGCGACTCTTCTGTCTTCCCCGGGCCCCGTCACTTGACATGGCCTGATCTTACCAGGAGTTAAACACTGCATGTAAAAGCTTTTGTGATTGTATTGATATGTGGTGATTCCTGTTTACATGGAAGGCATTTCGCTGAATTTCCAGTCACGTAAGGACCTTGGGATTACTTTCTGCTGCCTCTGTGTGACTTGGACATCCTCCCCCTGGTATTGTGCATAAGCAGAATTTTCTTGGCAGCTTTTCAGGACTCCCTAGTTTATTATTGGGTCCTCTTGAAGTTCAAAACACTGCTCTGAATCTAAACCCTGTTGCAAAAAATGAAGCTTTATGTCACTTGGATATTTATAGACATAGTGTTTTAAATCTTCCAGTTTTAATCATACTATACTTTGTGGTTTTGTAAAATACCTTTTAAATTGTCCTGTTTCCTTCCTGCTGCCTTTTGCAACAGTTTTGTCTTTGGTTTTCAGTTAGTGTACAACATTAGTGACTCATATCCCAAAATACTGTGAAGAGGAAAAAATAAAATTTCTACCTGTTGGAGAGTGAAGAGATGTAAATTAAGCTGGGTGCAAATTAGGATCTGTTGACGAAATGATGATGTTTATTTGGTCAATACATATATAAAAAAGCAGTATAAAATTAGAGAAGAGTAATACATACAGCTACTTTGTGCTTACTAGTTAGTTTTCTCCCTATGGAGGCAGTAACAACAGCAGCTCAGACAGTTTCTTAAGGCTTTTCCTGCTCTTCTGTGCCCTCTATTTGATCATCTGCCAAGGTTTGTGAATAGTGCCAAATCAAACAGTACAGCATCTCCATAAGTCTGCTTTTGGAAGCTAAGGAATTCAGAAGTTGAAGTGCAATGCCAGATATGAAAGAAGCAATTAGAGTGGACTTCTAGGAGTTTAGGTTGAATAACTTTAATATTTGTATAATAGATATTTTGAGGGTCTTTTTACTAACCGGACTTTTGCTTTCTGTATGCTTTATCAGAATCTTAATCTATGCAAATATAATTTTACGAAAACATGGTCTTTCGTCTTTCTCTATTTTTATTTTTTTTTTTAGGTTCTGAATTTCCATACAAACTTTGAAGCCTATTTCTATGTGTACTGGCATTGGCAACCGAAGTGCAACGTTTGTCAGTGAAAGAGAAGCTTTGCAGAAAGAACCATAGCAGCTATTTTTAGTACAGAAGACCACCTTCCTCTTTGCAAGTATTTCTTTTTCCTCATACTTTTGCAGAAGCCTTCTCAAGTTTTCTATCCTTCTTACTTAGTAACAGTGAAGAGAATATATTATTATACAATGAAATAATATCATTATATAATGAAAGGAATTAGTGGGGTAATGACACTGTTTAGAATTAAAGGAAAAAACATTGGATTTTGTTCACTGAATTGCAGTGAGAACGCATGCCAATTATAACTGAAGAAAAATTCATCTCACTATGATTGATCATCCAAAATCTATTCATCGTTTAATCTTCAGGAGCACAAAGAGGAGCTTTGCCCAAAATGAAACTATTTTTACATGTGTGTTAGTGAACAGCCATCCTGTCTTGGGGTCTAGATAGCCAGAGTCCATTTGCCCTGATTTGCCCTGATTTGCTTTGTGGATGAGGGGGTAAGAAAAATCTAACTTAACTTGAAACTTGATCACATCATGACAAGATCAGGGGAATAAATAGGGCAAAGTTGATCTTGCATTTACTGATTTTCCTTGTAAAGAATCCCTTTTTAGCTTTATATGTATTTTCTTGTTGTCTCATAAAGAAGCAGTAGTTTATTACTTACCCATGTGACCCAGACCTTCCACACTGTGCCTGTTTGTTACATTTACACTACTGTGTTCAAGGGGGGAAATAATTTCTTTGAATAGCTTTAATGAGATAAAACTTCGATCTGTTTTCTTTGTTGTTTCAGTCATTTGTACCTTGGAATACTTGGACTACCATGATAAAGGGAAAAATGGTTGAAGATTTCCACTTTTATGTGAAATTTATTGAAGTAGCTTTTGATGGTTGTGAGCTCTAACAAACACTAAAACAAACCAAAAAATCCTTTTTTTTAATTGTACGTGGATTTTTCCCCCTTGTTATTTTACTGTGCAGGCTCAAGTCTTCACTGCAGTAGATCAATAAAGAACTTGTTTGCATTAACAGGGCTAACTTTACACTTGATGTAGGTGCCTGGCTGTATACGGAGGTCACTTGCACTGGAAATGCATGAGGGAAATCAAATCTTTTACCTGCTTTGGTTGTATCTAGGGACAACTTCAATATGTAAAAAATTACTCTTTTTCCCTCCAGGGGATTAGTTCTTAATTGTAGCTACTAAAGCTCGGTTATTATAGTCTCTGTGAGACTTGTAGGAGTAATAATAATAATAAAAAAAATTCCTAGATTTAATTTTATTTTTAAGCTCGCTGCAAAAAATCAGTCACAAAAATAAGTTTTGTATCACAACATCACAGTCAAATTAATTTCCCAATTACTTGTTCAGAAACACTTTGTAAATTCTCTCTCTTGCAGTAACGGGTTGCTTTATTGCTGCATAGGCACAAATTTTCTACAGTAACATAGTGCAGGCTTGGTGTAAAAGATCTCGCACTCAGGGGAGTACACTGTTCTTGTTAGCTGACTTTACCTGCTGGTGAGCTTCCAAGTTGTATTGGCATCTGTTAAAGGCAGGGTTACTTTTTGCCACCTCTTTCTTCTCTTGTTCTCCCCATCTCTAGTGAAAGATGCAGCAGAAGCAATGATTACCTATCAAGCAGATGTAGGTTCAAGTATATATAGATAACACTGTGGCGATGCGTGCTAGCCAGGTATGCTGGGGAAACAATCTTTAAGATACATGTATGTCTTTAATGACTCTTTAGTGACTCTAGCTTCTTTTCGCTGTGGAATGGTTTGTTTCATTGCTGCAAATGTTGAACTGATTATTCACCCTATATGTACCGATTACTTTGCACCCTTTCAGAGGGCAGTTTCTTGGAGTGAATTGTAAGAAGGCAAAAGGACATGTGCATTATGCAGTACAGTGCTGAAAGGCTGGGGCTTGGTCATGGAAGTGGATGGCACTGTATGGCCTGGAAATCTTGGGTCATTGCAGAGTTAAATGTCTCCTTTGGGACTGATAGCAGACACTCGATTGAGTTTTCGGAAGGTAAAAAGGCATGTGGTAGGAAATGTCAAAGAGCAGCTAAAACTTCTCACTCCACCACAGGCACAGATGGAGTTTCAGGTTTCAACCATGTCTCTGGTGAATGCTGGTTTCAGAATTTGGAGGTGTGCTCAAGCAGGGGTGTAGGAGAGGAGGAGGAACTCTGTTTAGCTTCTGATATCTCATGAGATACTTGTAGAATGAATTTTTAACATTTCATCTTTCAAGACTCCCTGAAATGTGGAAAAAATAGTATTCTAAGGAATATTTGAGCTTCTTGTATGCAAACCTAGTATATTTCTTATTCATTTCTTAACATGAAGGAGAGGGTTTTTTTTTCATTTAATAACTTTATATTTTAAAGGAACAAGTTTGTAGCTTTGGGTTTTGCTAAAAAATAAAATCTACACACATGCACACATATATACTGTCCACCAGGTGATATTTTCTAGTATCTTTTTCATAGATAAGAAGGATATGTTGAAAAGAGAAGTAAAATAATTCCCCTTTGCCTTGAAAAGCAACCTTTTGTAATGTGTAATCCTATGTTACCACTTCCTTGAAAAAGCTTTCGTTTACCTAAAATAAACTTTCTGAAATAACTCTCACCATTTGGGAAGCTTTCAACACATTGTAGGACAGAGTTCTTTCTTTTTCTCTTCCAATAATGCTTTGCACTGTGGCGTGACTTGAACTTTATTTTCACATTGTGGGAACATCTAAAATCCCTTGCCAATCCAACTTTCTCTCCAAATCCTTCAAACAAAATCAACAGAAAAATGGAATGCACAAATAGGTATGCTACAAATACATGTATATGGTAATTATTTTATAACAGTGGTAGGTAGCAAAAGAAGATAGGCTGTAAATGAAGAATTTTGACATAATTTCCATGACAGATACTGATTGCAAAAGCTGGTTTTAAATCAGATTTACAAGAAACTGGTGAAAATTCAGGGGTTGCAGGAGCAGACCAACGATATTTTATGGTATAAAATAATGTTTACAAAATGATTAAAAAATGAGGTTTTTTAAATTGCAAACTGGGTAGGAACTCTTCTAGGGGAAAATATAATCAAGTAAGAGGTAGGGTTTTGTATAGCAATGAGAAATGTTGGGGTAGCCAACTGTTTCGAACTGAGAGTAGGATGTAGAATCCAGGCATAGCTATTACCAGTGGAGTGGTGAGGATGCTTAATCCACAGTCTGCATATTGAAAAAAACTGTTTGGCTTAATCTGATTAGTGATAAATAGTAATGGATTTTTCACTTCGTGCAGCTATGTTTGTTGTTGTTTTACTGAAGCAGTTTATGTATAAGTTTGCAAAATCCTGAAACCCAGTCAAACATGTTTATCAATTCATGTTCATGTGAGTAATCCAAAATAAGCTTGCTAAATGGAAATGTTGCTATGTCTTTCACTGATAGATTATATTTTTTTTTCCCATGAAATTTAAGGTCATATCAACTCACATTACGTTTAAAGAGAAAAAATAATTAAGAGCCTGATCCTACAGTCCCAGTTTCTTTGACTCAAGAACTGTATGATTGGGTCTTGATACAGTAACAGTTAATGTTATAGATTCTTGCATTCACCTTCAGCAATTAAATGGTTTAAAGTTTATGCAGCAAATTATTAGGTTTGGCAATGACTCAGTCGTCAAGATTAGTTTTACACCAAATTGCTTGCAGATACCAAATGACAGGTTTTGTAATGAAAGGTTGCAATTATTTCTAATTTCTTCAATAGTAGTCACAAATCACTGATGCTGATTCTGCCATTTGTACGTGGCTTTCTAAAATAATATCCTGGTGTGTCTGCCTTACAAGTCTTTTATTCTGTTCACAAAGTTGAATAAATCAGATAAAGTTACAAGTGTGCAGGAGGAATTTTCAGATAAATTATTACAGAATGATCAAGGTGGGTGTTCTGGGTTTGGTTTTTTTCAGCACATTTGGTTCTTATTATTTATTTCCCATTGCTTGTTGATGATGTTTGTTATTCCGCTCCCCCTCCTTCCTTCTGAATGATCACGGTGACCTGCAAAAAAAGGGTAGCTAACTGCAGTACAGCGTTACACTGATGGGACTATTCTGCGCCTAGTTTTGCAGGTAACATAGTTAGCCCTGGCTCAGGGATCTTTGCATTCTGTGCCACTCAATACGGCATAAACACTTCCAGTCTTCCCAAGCTTCTGAAATTATTCAATCCACAGAGGCTTATCACATTGCCAAGCTCGTATAATCTCCTTATCACGGTCAGTCTCACAAGTAGCACCATGACTTATCCTTATGCTGTCCTGGCCAATATTAACATGTTCTTTCCAAATAAAACAGCTTCTAATTGCCTAAGCTGTGTGTGAGCTATCGTCCACATGGGTGCTACTGCTATTACAAGTATTTAATTGCTTTGTAATACCATGAATATGAAAAAAACCCAACAAACCTATGTAAAAGAAACTTCAGTTTATTTTATGTCATGTTTCAAGAACTTGCTGCAGCAGCACCACTTGGGATTCTATTGCAACTTTCTGATTAATGCTTTTCTTTATGGTGCATGTTTAACTGCATTTTAGCAAGAACAAAACTGTACTGCCAGAGAATTTTGAAGATAGTTTCCTTTTTCTCTGCCCACAGGTTTTGTGAGGGTGCCCCTCCAGCCCCTAGGGCTGGAATGTTTGCGTTGCATTTGTTTGCCTAGTGCAGGTATTCTTCTCAATGAAAAGCAGAAGTGCAGACTGTTGCAAAAACCTTTTCTCGGTGCTTCTCTCTCGTTCTGACAACTTGATAACTTTCAAAAAATTATTATCAACAGACAGGTAAAAACTTATTTCTATTTTCCTTAAAAAATTGTCAGTAAAAACTACGCCAATGTTATCCTAGTATAAATTGCAGTAACTTTCTTGGGGTCAAGCTTCTTTAACTTTGAAACAATTCTCAGATGAAGAGTAATAGGAAATAAGCCAACATTAGTGGCTGTGCAATAAGAAAGTTGACTGTCCTCAGTCACTTTGGCTTTCTTTTTGCTCAATTTTTATATTTGCAAATATGGCCATAAGAGAGGGAACATGTTATAGTTGAAATAAATATTTTAACATTATTTGATTGAAATAACTTGAAAAAAGTTTTATTTCGAGCAGTGGATTTTTGGTTTTTTATATGTATGCATGATTCACATAAAGTCAGAGACACCCAATTCCTTCACACCTGTGACCTTCTATTATGAGCAAGCAAGACATCTCTTCTTTACCAGTCAAACTTTGGTGTCTGCAGTGTGATGCTGGTGCTATGTTGGAATTACATTGTCAGAAAATCTGTCAGTACCGTAAAAATGACAGTGGTAGGGAGGCACTGACAATCAGATTAAAACAAAACTTCTCTAAGATATGACAAAACCAGCAATATGTGCTAAACACAGTAATGTAAGCAATCTTCTGGCCATTTAGCACAATAAAATGAATTTTAGGAATGCATCCTGGAACCTGACTCTACCTGATGGAAAAATAATCCCTTATGCTGCTGGGAATGGAGAGGGCAACAAAGCATTTTAGCAGAATATTTTGGGGAGGCAGCAACCTTATTTCTTCACCATATTTTATTTGCTACAGACTTGCAGAGGCAGTTTCACTCTATGGCATCTTAGTGCCATACAGCTAATGTGAGACATCACACTCAGGGTATTGCCTTATGAATAAGGCTTAAAGCTGACCAGAGCTTTAAGTCCAGAGCTATATTCTTTCTGTATTAGTTAATTTCATTTGGGGGCAACCAAGTTCTTTTTTATTTCTCTCTGCAGTTCCAAAGAGTTGTTTATAAAACAATTCCTCTTCTAAGTTGCAATAAATATGAGCAATGGGTGAAATGATATCTGTATGCTTTTCAAAGTTTATATAGTAATCAATAGAGACAGAAGGCTTTTTATAAAGACAGAAGTTATTATTTAAAATCGACCTTTGAAATACTGCAGAATTTTTAATTACTCTTAATTTGATGCTCTTGTTTTAATTACTTGTCAAATGTTGCCTTAATTTTTGTCAGATAGCCTTTTGGATATTGATTTGGGTCAGCCAGAAAAACAGAGGGGTCAGAACAGAACAAAGCAGGAAGCTGGCTATGTCTCTTCCCATCCTTTTCTTCTGCGTAGGTTTTATACACGAGGATGAACACCTGTCACATGGCAGAACTGTAAATATTGCAGAATTTTCTCTCTTAAACCTGGATGGTTTCAAATATATTCTTTTGTTTGAGAAGTGCAATGATAAGAGGACTGTGTCTTTCTAATGAGACTTCCTTTTAACACCTTTGCTCATCTCCCGAAACACTAGTCCCAAAGTAACAGACTTTTTTTTTTTTTTAAATCCAGAGATATAACAGCTTCCTGAAAGGCATGCAGCCTGCAATTAACTTTTTTTTCGCGCTTTTTTTTTTTTTGTGGAAGAATCAAACTTTCTAACATAGTCTTGACAGCCTGAGTCATTTGATGGGGTCCTTCAAGGTAAAAGGGTCATGAAACATCACAGGAAAAGGAGACTTCTTCAAAAACCCCAGACCTTAGCCTTTGCTATAACTATAGTTCTTTTACTTACCAAGAAGAAACACTGTGTTTTAAAATGAAATATTTCTATCATATAGTAATAAACTAGTGTTGAATAGGGAACAGATAGCAAATTGTTCATCAATTCTGTTCTTTTTAAAGTCTGCATTGGAAAAGATGATTATTATAAGGTCCATAACAAAAATTATTTGATTTAATTTATTTTCCTGTACCCTGTTCTTTGGTCCTGTCTCTTCCTAAAATCAATTTATGAGATACTACTTGGGACTTCTGTTTAAGTAATACCCATTATACCAAGAGAATATACAAAGGTGGACTTAATAGTACAAATATTCGGATCCTCCAGATGCCAACTAAACAAATAATAACGTGTTTGATCTCAAACATTAAACCTTGCAGTAGGTCTAATGCTTCACTGTGCCACCGGTAGGAATGAAGTCTTGATCCTGTTGCCATGAGTAGGGATTTTCTGTGTTGCTGCCAGTGCTCAGACGCTGTCAGCCATATTGTCTGCTTGCTTTTCAAGCATGAGAGTGACAATTATAGAAGTTCTTTTATAAAAAGGGAAATAATATAAAGAAAATCTCTATGACAACTATGGCAGCACACTTGAGCATGTTAATATAGATATAAAGAACTATTGATAATTGTGTAAAAAAATTTTACCCTTTAAATGGAAACTAAGGAGACGAAAAGTATACTAATCTATCATTAAAAGAAAATGAAACTTAAGAAGAATTTATGACAATTCCCATAGCTCACCGTAGTCTTGTGGCACTTGTTACAAACATTAATCAGGAAAGGCATAATGGTGGTAATAACAATAGTTATGTATGTGGCAAGGTAATTAAGAGAACTGTCTAATCTGATTAGAAAACTGGCAGATGCCATGAGGAACATTTGAAATGTTTATGGGCTAAGCAATGCCAAGGACCTCAACAGTAAGATGAATAGACATACTTAGCATAAACTGGACACCAGACACTATAGACAATCTAAAAGCAAGGTGGGTAAGTGATGCTGTCTGATGACTGGTGAAGAGTATGCTTCATTTAGGAAGGATAGAAATTAAAATGATAGGTGATTTTCTGTGCTAATGAATCTGTAAAGTAAAACAAAAGAATAGAATGCCCAAAACTAGGGGATTGAACAATGACCCAATGAGCTATATACTACCAGGCTAAATTTTGGTTGTAAGTAAAGAACTTTGTTACATGGTTTGACAGAGCACTGTGAGAATTGTGTGGTGGTAAAAAATATTAGCGACCCACATAAAAATGGGCAAAAAACTGCAAAATTGGTGGTAGGACCCAATTTTAATTGAGTGTGAGAATGATGAGTTTCTTTATCAAGTTGTTACAAAAGAAATAAAAAGTGATACTATGCTATGGTAAGCAGTGAGTACATAATAAGAAGCTGTTCAGACAGAAAAGCCTTGTCTTGGTTAATTCTTTGATTGATTTCAAATTAAATAGAAATATATCTCAGACTTAAAAAGAAATGACTTAAAGAAAACAAAATAAAGAGCTATTCAGTGGAGTCACTTGGACTGTGGAACTCTGGAATTGCACTTGGACGTGGAATTTCTCTCTACCTTTAAATAAAAAATATTTGAAATTTGCATCTTAAGCAAGAGGGAATAAGCTTGTAAGGATGGTTTTGATGTCTAGTTTTGTGATGTTAAGCTGGGTAACCATCTGAAAGTTTCTTAAGAGTAAAAATTCCACTAGAAATTAGTGTCAAGTAAGTACAACATGACAAGTGCCAAAGTCAAGATGTCTTCATCTTGGGAAAAAAGTTGAATGTAAATCAATGGTAAATAGTTCCTTATCTATATTTTTAAAGAAAAGAAGGTGGTGAGAGAAAGTAGGACTTGCATTTAATGTAAATGAGGTGTAGACTGAGAATAATCTAGTTTTGGCCAAACCAGTTGGAGTTGGGTGGTGGTGTTGGGGTTGTCAAGGAAGCCACACAGTTCTTAGTGAGAATAGAAAGTATGAAAATATAATCTTAGTAAAGCCAAAATAAAATGAAAGCTTGGAAAGCATAATACACAAATTTGGCAGGTTGAAAGTGGGAGAGAAAAAAAAACAAAACTGTGAATAACTCTAAAAACTAATGGTACGTGAAACTATGGTTCCTGTTGTTCCTTTTTATTTTTAAAAGATCAGTAAAACTGTATACGGTAGCAAAATACAGGAGAATAAAGTTATGTTTAAGAAGTGTGTTCATAGTGGTGAGGATCGTCCTAGGGAATTGTCTGTTGTTCTAGCTTTAATAGTAATCAGAACTTTAGAGAAGTTAAAAGATTATATTAAGAATAAACAAAAAGTTCTAAAGATCGATTTAAAATGGGATAACACACACTCAATGTACCAAAGATGAATTATACCACATCTCTCTGATAAATTAAAATCTTCATATAAAGGATTTTTTTTTTTGTTTAATTCTGATTTCATTAAACCATTTTGTGTGGGTTGTGGGAAAAAACATGAAGGATGAAGTAGAGACACATAAGAGAAAAGCTGTAAGGTAGCTGAAGAATTCTACAAAAATCTGTTCTAAAAGAAAATTTTGATTGAAAGTAGGTTGAATGGAGTTTTTTTAAAGACCACCTGTGAATCATTGTTATATCGTAATATTGGAATAAAAAGCAGGTACAGTGTAATTAATTTATTGCAAAGCCCCAAATTATGAAGTCATTGTTATTAAAAAATGAACTTCATAAAGGAAGAATTTGGTGACTGAATTTAATGGAAATGGGAAGGCATTTAATACTACAGAGGATGATGCTAAGCTTTTGAAAACTAGTCATAAGGGGTTCTTTTGCAAAATCTGAGCTATATCAACTGGAAATGACAACAAAAAGAAGTTGAATGTATTAGCAGATTACAGGATGAGGGTGAGTAGCTCACCCTCACTGTGATGTGAGTTGTTGAAAAAAGCAGTAGTATGATGTCCCTGGAGAAGTATTCCCAAAAGGGACAGCAAACTGCTACGGTTATATGTGTGACGGTGCTACGTGTCATTTAAATTATTTCATGCTGTTCTTTCCCCCGTTTCAGTAATATAGTTCCAATTGGAAGAGGTGTAGGAAAAGTCTGCAAGGATTATCGATGGGATGGAGAACCTCTCTGCTGAGAGGAGACTCAGCTCGGGTTGTTTAGCCTAGCAAAGTGAAGCTGTAAAAGAGCTTGCTTGATCAGGATGTTAAAGTGAACACCAGACAAAACAGCTGCTTAAGAGAAGGGGAAATATTGGCACAAGAACAAATTGTGCATCAGTTGGTCTTATATGGATAAATTCGGGCTGGAAACGAGGACATCTCTAAGGATTGGAGAAGAGAGATGCCAGAAATGCTGTCTGATGGTAGAAATGATAGAGATGCCAAGATGTTAAGATGAAGTATGATTAATTTATAAACCAGATTGTATGATGATGTGGCTTGTGATAGCAGGCAATTAATTTTGATTTAGGAGGTTCCTTCCTGCCCTGTGTTTAGGATCTATTAAATGGTCTTCCCACCTGCCTCAGAGTGCATGTTGAACGTGATGGCATGGCACTGAGGGAACACCAACCATGTCATTTTCACCTATGTGATACAATCAGGGGGTATACCAGTTGAGATTGTTAACTAACCTATGACTATTTTCTTGAGTTCTTTCTTACTGCTTATGGCCTTGCTACTTTGCTGGTTTTATACCTACCTTCTATCTCTTGCAGTTTTGCTGTGCCAATATAGGTCAGAATATTTGGCAAATTCAAGCCTTCCTTATAGAGCACTGAAGGGCAAGGAAGAAACCAGACTTCCTCAGCTGAGGAGCAGGTCTGAATTCCCTTCAGGTTATGAGGTTGCATCCAATAACCCTCCTAATGCCTCTGGCACTGCAGGAGTGGATGTGGGAGTCAGAGGGTGATGACTGAAGTTCTCTTGAGCTTCACCAGTCAATGCAAGGTGGGGCATCCCTTTTGGGAACCTCGGCCAGGCAGTTCTGTGGCTCCTTCTGTGACATGCTCGGACTCAAGTCTGGCATGAAAACTGGTCCTAGAATCGAAAAGCTGTTGTGTTGCCAATTCCTTTTTGCAGTTTTCTTCTGGTAAGCATCTTCAGTTTTTCTGCAATTGCTGGCTGGTAGGAACCTGGCAAAGCATTAATTCACTTTGTTGTGGTGCATTAGTAAGCAGTGGCTGTATCTCTATTCTGAAATACATATGCTTTAATAAATGAAACTACTTTTATACATAACTGAAAAAAGTATGAATGAATATATCTTACACAAATGACAACTGATTTTTTTTATTGCATTTAGTAAATTAGAAGTGTGTATGCTGATGGTAGGGAATTAACACAAATGCTTCAGCCTCAAGAAAAAAAAAATGCAGAAATGAGATATCAAGAATAATCTGATAGGGTGGCAGGGTGAGGTTTTATTTAGGAGGTCAAATATTAATCATGAGAATTGATTTCTGCCACTACAGTGGGTTTTTTGAGGTGAGGTAAGGTAAGAGTTAGATATTGCCTGCAACACCCCATGCAGCTGGATTGTTTATCAATGTATCTTTGTAAGAAATCTTTAAAATAAGGAACCTATCTACCAGAAAGTCTTTTCATGTTTCTTTCTACGAAATTGTCATGAAGCTTTGACTCTAGATAAGGGAATTATAATGAAATAAAGGAAACATTGTTTAGTTGTCAAAACGAATTTGAAGTGTGACATGTGTGGGAAGAAAGAAACCACAGAAAATTGGATATTGGCTCCTTGAAATTTACGTATGTAATGTGATGACTGTGGATTGTCTAAAAGAATCTAGCCCTTCACGGTTGGTAGAATCAACTGTTTTATTGACCTTTCTGTTTTTATGTTTTAAAGAGTATTAATATTAATGACACGTAAACAAATACCTGCAAAAAAGCTCAAGAAGTATTTATTTGTAATCAACTTGATATTCACTGTTGCTGCTTTCTTCAAGTTTTATTATTATGCTTGCTCAAATTTCCTGGTAAGTGAAATAGTAGATTTCATAGAGTGTCCATGAAACAAACCACTTTTTGTATCATAAACAAAATATTAGGTTTATTTAGATGATTAAAATTCACCTTGCCTGTGAATCAAAAATCAAAAATTTTGATATAAGAACGACTAATTCTATTTCTCATAATTACTGCTCAATAACCTTCATATGGCTGAAGTATCTAATGTTCAAGTATAAAGAAACATACAGGAATATATTCTCTGTCTCACACACAGAGATTTATATATGAGGAGAGTCAAATGATGAATGAGCATGTTTTAAAATACAGATACAAATTTAAGGCATTGTGCTTATCTTCTAATAGCCAAGCATTTGCATAATCAGGATTGTATGAACTTCACAAGAAATGTATGGAATCCTGAAGTCAGCTTTGACAGCTGTAGCACAGGGAGCTACCTCAATCTTTTGTTTTTGACTGTGCCTTTACAGACAATGCGAAAGTATGCGATAATGATAGTGCAAATGAACTTCTGTTGTCAATAATATCATTCAGTTCTGTATAAACCATAGTAATTTTTAAAGTTTGAATTCTCTAAGGCCTTTATAAAATGGCCCAGGAATATGCATATTATGTGTTTATGTTGATGAGACTGGGAATCTGAAGTGCAGTTTGTGAGGGTCTGTATTATCACAGCGCAATGATAGAGATGGCACTATAAAGCTGAAGACAATATTAACTGATGCTCGTTTTTTTTTCCATTTTATGCTCAGAAATTACTCGTGAAAACTAGGAATAACAGCACTTTCCTTCACAGACACTAGTCTGAAGTAAAATTTTACTGTTCCAAAAGGGTTCATTGGAAAAATTGACTAATACCAACTGATCGATATTTGGGGAGGGGGTAGGCCTGACCAGTTGTTGATAGGCAATCTGTCACTGGTTAGAAACTGCTGGAAGCTGGTAGCCACTGAAGTGGTCACTCTGTGACAGCTGTTTGATAATAGCGTAAACTGAGTTCATGCTTCATTCAACTCTTAGCTGACAAATGCCCCGAATTTCAGAAACTACTGGGGCGGTTGTCACCAACTGTGATGTCTTTCTTGGTAATTTCACACTGAAATTCAAAAATGAAGGAATTATAGAGACTGAGATGTTCCTTTGCTACTAAAGTCATAGCGGCCCTCCTCTCTATGACCGAAAGCATCCATATGGATTTATAAAGACTCATGGGATTTGAGCCTTAGCTCTCTAACGCTTACAGTACAGTCTCTTTCTTCATGCTTCTCTGTAATTTTCTTTCTTGTGTTTTCTTAGTGTGGGCTTACTGGCCAAAAGGAGATGCTTCATGGGTCTCCTTGTGGTTTCAGGAGCAGGACCCCAGATGAGCTGTGGGTCAGGCTGGGAGAAGGCCCTGCCTCCAGGCATGGTTGGAGGAAGAAGGGTCTTTCCCTCTGCTGGGCTTGCTCCTGAGGAGAAATAATTACTAAGGAGGCAGCAGATTATAGGACCCACCACAAACATACCTTCTTCCTATACTGTGTGGTGACTGAAACGCTGGAGAAAAGCTTAAGTTCATTTCTCTCAACCAGCCCTATGCCTTACCTGCATGAGGAGATGTGAAACCGCAGCTGTAATCCCCTCTCTCCATGTGTGCATTCATATGAAATGAAATGATGCTATGCAAGCACATGGGCTCTGAGGGGCTGGGGAGGGGAATGCAGGGAACCAACCAGACCAAAAACCCAGTGCCCTCACAGAAATAACAGAGAATTTACACTAATACTGTGTGAAATTTAAATTTCACATTGGCAGCACCAATAGTTATATTTAAACACCAGTTTACAAAGTCAGTTCAGCAAATCAGAACTCAGTGAAAGGAAGGGTTAAGTAAAAATTTATTTTTTATTGAATGCATGGTATTTTGAGATAATTAAAACTGATTCAGAACAGAATGAGTTACCAGTGAACAAAGCCTGTTCAGAAAGACCTACAGTCGCAGTTAGTCTGTGGGAGTGTTTCCCAACATGGCCTTTCACACACCCTGCTGCTTTTTTCCCTTCCCTTTTTTCCCCGTGCATGGATGCAAGAAGTGATTGCAGCCCAGGCTGAGGCAGGCAGAGGCCCCGCTTCTGCTCTCTGTAAAAGCTAAAGTAGTTCCACTTACTTTAATGGTGTCAATCCCGATTTACTGTGGCACAACTGAGCTTGTAATCTGGCTCTGAAATAATAAATTGATGCCCACTTGGGGGAAAAAAGGTCTTATATAAAATCAGGAAAATGCTTTTGTTAAAGGACTGTGAGATATTTTTTTTTGTTTCTTTTGTTTTGTTTCGATTTTTAATCTCTAGTATAAATTTCAGATTTTTCCCAGCTGCGGTTTGTCACATCAAAGAAAAATAAGAAGAATATATAGTAAATAATATTTCAGGCTTCATGGAACTAAATTTAGACAGTGTGTTGTTTATGTCGGTGAAATGCGTGCCTTTTTCACCACGTCAGGGCACTTCTGATACACTTGTGTTGGCATCATTATACCATGGTAGGAGGAAGTCATTTATTTATTCCCTTTTGGCATCCATAGGATTTAGAGATGAGACATTGCCCTTCTGGATAGATAATTCAATTCTGATGCTTTCGTTTTTTCCAGTAAAACATCAATAATTTGATATGTTTCTATTGTCTAAAGCGGTTTTGTCTTGATGAAAGACATTTTAAGTGGGCAGTGTTTCGGAACAAAATTTCTCTTATGTAGCTTGTCATTATGTGTATAATACGTTAAGTAAATCTTATCTATTAAATTAATGAGAATGTGGGGAGAAGGAAATATTTTTGATCAGCGGTAACCAAACTCTGAGAGCAGGGAGGAAAAAAGATGTGCAAAAAGCTTCAAAATACAGCGCCGCATTGTTTGCAAAAAGCCTGCTGTTTCCTTTATGTCTAACTGATCCGTGCCAGAAGCCCTCTTGAATTTCTACAAGAATAGAGCTTCAGATCATCTGCATTCAGTGCCAGAGTCATGGCCCTGGAACCGATAATTGCCTCTGACAGGATTTAATTACCTTCTCCAGGACCTTTTCTCTGTTTGATTGGAGACCACCCCCTGCCTCCGATCAAATCAGACAGTAATAACACGCCGCGGCGCCGGAGCCAATCCCGAGCCCGGCCAGCGCGGTGACCTTGCCGAGCCGGAGCCCATTGGCGCTGTCGGCCTCGTTGGCGGTGGCAGGCGGCCGTCACCGGCCGGCCACCGGGAGATAAGAGAGCAGCATTAATGCTAATGGAGTCTGTCAGCACGCCGGCCGCGGGTAGCGGCTGGAGCAGGCAGAAGGGCTGCCCGAGACCCGTGGCCGTCTCGGCGGGCTGGTTGCCCTCCAGCCCCGGTAGCCGGTCGGCTGGCCGCACACGCTTGGCCTGACGCCGTGGTTTTGGGGAGGGAGAGTCCCGAAAGGAGTGGGGTGGATTTCCCGTGGTGAAACCCGCTGGTGTTTTGTTACGTAGGTGGAGAACGTGGCTACTTGGTATGCATCGCACAGCCCTGTTTTTAATATTAACTTGACACATGCAGCCGCTATATTATTTATGGTAGTTTTAATGTAGAGTCTAAAAGTACCCCCGGCTTTAAGAAAGGAAACTGCATTCCTTTAGCAGTCGGCTTTTGGAGACATAATGCTTTCGAGGTGGAACGGCAGCAGAACTGAGAGCACGGTAGTTTTTAGCAAATATTTTCTCATTCTCAGAAATTAAGCAAAATCTTTTGCCTGCACCTCATTTAGCAGCTGGATGTCTTGACAGCAGCATTACTGCTTTGAGAGTTTAATTGGCCGGACTTCAACCTCAAGGTGTGTGTAGCGGCCAAGAGTTAACAGATATTCTTTTGTTTTTTGTTCAAAGTTATATTGATCTTGGTGCAGGTAAAGGTGCTTCTCCCTGCTCCAGCAAAGCCAGTGGCCGAGCTCCAGGTGGAGCAAGGGTAGGTCCAAGCTTATTTCATGCTGTATTTGTGGCTTCATCTGTTTTCACCTCGGAGGGAGATGTAAATGCCATGTAGTGAAATGGAGGGAGGGGGTGATTTGATGTCATGGTAACTTCTCCAACTATCAGTACAGCTGTACATAAAATCCAGTGCTGCTAGAGGCAATGCATCTCACAGCACCTCCGACAGCAGCGGGGGGATGCTGATGCGGTTCTTTTCCTCACGGTTCCCCAGAGAAGAGCAGCAGTTACCCTGCTGAATGCCTTGCATCAGGGCATCGCCCCTGCCAGTTTGAGAGGCCGACCAGTACACATGGGAGAAAGGATCACAAACAGCGCTGCAGAAGCAGCGTTGCTCGAAGAAGCAATAGCACAGAAGGGGGAGGTGGTGTGGAGCTTGTTCTGTATGAGATAATCTAGCCCTTTGTGCAAATGCCCTGTCTTCATTTTGCCAGTTACCCTGTTTTTCCCTTTTCCTAAGTTTCCGTATAACTGAGGATCCAAGATATTTTTGTAGGCTCTAAACAGGAACTACAGAGGCTTGGGGTCTCCTATGTGAATGCTAAGAAACTTCCATAGGAAAGCATTGTTCAGTGAAAATAAGTTGTGTTTCTACAAGGCTGCAGATAACCACGTGTGTGTGACAGAAGGCCAATGTAGTTGGGAGTTATTTCAGCCTCTGTGGATGGTCTGGCAACTCAGCAGTCTTCTGAGGTGAAGAGATGTTAGAAAGAAAAAGGTAGAGATGCAATTTTTTTCTTTTTCTTTAAAACCTCTGCATATAGCACAGTATGCAGACTGTTTGTATAGACTGAGACACCGTACAAATGCTCCGAACTGCAGTGCAAAAGTTCTCTTTTCTCAAAGCAAAATACTAAAAGATCAAATAGACAATGAACTGTCATGAGTGCAGGTCCCTCTGGAAACACGGAGGGAAAATCCACTACCCCTGACTCTGTAAAAGTTTTAATTTCTAGAATAGACAAAACCACTCAATTTTTTCTTATTTCAGCTGGTAACAGAATAAAACAGAGTGAGTGTTTGTGTGTGTTGGGGGAGGGTGGGTGGAATCTGAAGCAAGTAACATTTTCTTTTTTTTTCATTTGCCCAGACAGATTCCACTGTGAACATGTAATGGTTTTCACTGAGGCACTGTGTTATTTTAAGGTAAATCTGCTGACTTCAGAATGCATAATCAGTTTCATGATTGTAATAAATTATATCACAGCTATCTCTGGTGGGAAAATGGAAGGAAATTCACAAAGCAAGAGTACTAGGACAGCTTACTGGTTAGGATGCTAGCCTAGAACCCGTTTCTTTGTTGCTTTTTTAAGGAAATAATTTTGAAAGCATCTAGGTCAATTAAAAGCTCATTTTGAAAGCGTTGTAGGCACTCAGAATTTAAGTATCTCTGAAAGATATTTTTGAAAACGTTGCTGCAGTTCAGTTCCGTAGCTGTAAATTGGGAATTGCAGCACTTCTTGTAAAGATGATGTGTGAATAAATATATTTGAAAGAAATTGGAACAAAATTGAAGCTCTCTAAGGACCTAGGATAGACAGACAGGCTACGCAGGCCGTGGTACTGAGAGCATTTATTCACTAGCAGTCATAGCTTAAGCAGCTCGGGCATCTATCCGCCCTCTTGGCGGGTTGTTCCCAGCTCTTGCGTTCGCTGCCACAACTGTTTGCACAGCGGTACAGTGAACTTGATCAAGGAATAGATCCAGCTGGTAAAAGATAAAATATATGCTGACTACATGGCAACACAAACGTCTGCGCCAGCCAAAACACTGGTTGGCACATGGGGCGGAACGAAGACTGGGATGAGGGAGCTACTTAAGCAACATGCTACTGAATGCAAAATCACACGCTATTCCTATTTTCCAAGTACCTTAAATGTTAATTTAGAACAGTAAAGGTTTTGTTCTTATGCATAAAAAGGATTGACCGTGGTTTGCAGAGAAAATTTAGAGATTTTTGTCGCTGATTTATATACAAGCAAAACTGGCGCTCTGATTTATATATCAAAAATATATAAAGTAAAATAAAACAGCATTTGTTAACAATGGCAGTAGCCCATGAAAGAGATGATTTAGGAGTTATACTGTCAAGTGTTATATTTTGATTTTTCTGAAGAATTTAATAGAAAACATAAAAATGGAACTCTGCCTTTAAAAAAAGACAGCAATAATATTTTATAACTCTTCTTAGAAGCTTGCATTGTATGCCTGCTACAGTGTTACTTTTTTAATTACCGCTGCCTAATTGTGAGATAAATCATTGTTGCATTACCCTTTTATATTTGAGATACAGATACTCATACTTCAGGTTTGTCTTTCCAGGCTTCAGTGGCGGTATACTAAAGATGAATTTCATCTATTCCATGTGACACAGGTTGTTTAACAGGAAAATGTTTTTATTAGAAGAGCCGGGTTAAGGGTCCATCTGGAACCAATTGAATTCTCTAATGGCCTAACCTTCTATTTCTAGAGGGAGAGAGGAGAAAAAGCAGGGAGGAAATTCAGGCTAACAGTGTAGTTCTGCAATGTGTATTTAAGAACTTTCCCCTCTGCTCCCTCCAGCCTCTTGTTCTTGCTCTCTTGCTGTAATTTGCCACGTCCTCAGCTTTGTACATAAAGCTACTTCTATGACTTGCTGTAAATTATACTGTTCAAATAACTGCTGTTAAAAGTCATCATCAAAAAAAAAGGATGGGGGAGCACTTAAACAGGACAAATGCAGAAAGAGTAAATTGTGCTATGGGGAAGGAAGTGAGCGTGGGTCTACGAGGGAGGATCAGGAGCTCCTCAAGCCGTTATCGCTTGAGCCAGTCATGTCTGAAGCCCATATACCATATAATTACAGACTCCGTCATAGACTTCTTTGGATTGCCAGAGTATTGCTGTGTACCTCCCAGAACTACATGCAAAGGCTTTATCAATATATGAAGTACTATAAAAATGGAAGGCTACATCTTGAAGCCTGATTTAAAGTCCAGTGATGATCCCACATATCTTTCCATTATTCCAAGTGGTTTTGGCCAGAACCTGTGTGTAGCATTTCCACACCAGATGGGAGGAATTCTACCCATCATGTGCTACAAATCAGGCTGAGCTAAAAAAAGAAAAGAAAAAGGAGATTTGCAATGACATATCTTTAAAAGACTTTTTCGTATCAAAAAGACTTTGAGGCAGCACTTGTCCTGATATTGTGTTTATAAACCCGGAACATTCGGAGCTCCCCACTTTGTAAACCTTTCTTCACATTCAGGCACAATGTTAAGCAATTTCTTTCTCAAATGCAGGCAGTCTGTAAGACAGCAAGTGGTTGCTACTTGGCCAGGACAAAAAGGACTACAGTATATACATTAATATATGATATGGGATTCTTAACCTTTTTGTTTGCATTTCTTTTTAGATCCAAAGCAGAGTGTAAGAATCCTTATTGATATATCACTGTATTTGTCTCTGCCTTTTTAGCTTCATAAAATAAGGTCTCTGCGCCAGTCACCTTAAATTTTTTTTTGTAAATGATACAGAAAAAAATTCTCAAAAAAGCAAATACTTTCCCCTTTTGAAGTTGACCATTGAAAACATTTTATTTCTAGGTCATCTTGTATCATTAACTCATATCAGGGTGGACTGATAGCAAAAATGTGCAAAAAGAATATTACATTGTTAATAGAAACAAACAGCTGTAAAGTCTGAAGCTGTGAATTTTCTGTAGCTTGTGTTCCTCAGCGCCACATTCCTGGCAGAAACATTATAGGGTAGGGCATAGCTAGAGGAAATTAACATTAAAAGTGTTGGTTGTAAAATGTTGGTGAATGTATTTGTGTATGTGTTTGAGGAGGAGATAACTGCACAGTTCACTCCTAACCCCATCTGCTTAAGTGCACTGCACAGTTATTTGAAAAACCTTATAAAAAAGATAAAATCCTGAGTGCAAAGAGCCTAAAAAAGCATCTATATTGAGAAACTGTAGCCAATTGATTATTCAGCTGGCAAAATGGAAATTTCAAGTTGCATAGACAGCTAATTGTGGCCTGCCTATGGAATGACAGGTCTATAATTTTTAGTTTTGTGCACATTCAAAGCCAGTCACCTTGACACTTAACAGTCCATTATCTGCCGGCCACCGACCATATGATGATATTCAAAGAGTGACAGGTCTTTTCCATTACAGAATGATAAAATGCACTATGCTTTATTTGGATAAAGCTGTCTTCACAGACAGAACAAACCAGGTGCTTATCTGATCCTTGCATGCAACAATGACATTGGGACACCTTTTACGTCACAGGGCTAACCCTTTTTTTTTTTGTCGTTGTTCTTTTGGGATAAAGATGAGTGAAACGAGTGAAATTGGTATCCCCACTATTGTTTTCTAGAAGAACAGGTAAGCTGACGGTCATATCTATGATTTCTTTCAGTAGTAAATAAGATAGATTGCAGGAAGCATTGGGACTCAGGTCAGGCAACTACATGATTCATAATCTGGGGAGAAATGTTTATTTTTTTATAAAAAAGATTGTTGTGTTTTCAGCATGAATACAGAGCAAGGTCAGGAAACATGTCCCAGGATACATGCTATCAAATACTAAAAGCCAACAAACTGCCACAAATCAGGAAATCAGGCTGAGACCTAGAATTTAATTCAGCTTAAACAAGGGGCTGGATCCAGCCAGGGACTCTGCTGCACCTTCCCTGGATGTGGTAGACACATCTGTGGCTCTGTCCCTGGGCTGCAGCAATAACACAAGACTGGTGACCATCTCTCCTTGTAGGAAAAGCACCGCTTGAAGAACAGATGGTGCTTGGAGCTGGTTCTTTAGGTCAGGGGAGTCCATGCCTGGGCATCTCTTTAGGGGGTTGTGTAACCCAGGGAGGACAGGGAAGCGGTGCTTCTGTAATGGAAGCTCAAGCCACAGAGGACAGAGTGTCTTCCTTGGACCTTTCTGTGCGGGGAAGGCCATGCCTTTGGGCACTACAAACAACTTGAGTACAGGAGCTTGCATTTTTCGGGAACCTAATGGGAGATGGGCCCACGCCAAAGTCATAAACTCTGTTTTGGCCTCAGCTCTAGTTTCTGTGCCAAATTGTTCTCAGTGAATTTTATTTATTTATTTCTAAATGTGAATTTTTAGTTGGGAATCCTGAATGTGCCTTTAGAATAACTATTTTTAAACTATTTCCTGAAGTTTTAACAAGAGTCAATATTGTTTTTCTTTGCTGAAGGGCCTGTGTCAGCTCCCAGTGACATTAGCGTGAAAAAGCTCATTGATTCATTGTGTGCTGGAGCAAGTGCTGCATGAGTAACCATGAGAACTTTACAAAACATAAGTTCCATCACCAGTTCATTTTGAAATGGTCTTAAAATGATAAAAAATCCTGTGAATTACAAATTTAGAAAGCAGTTTTCTTGAGTGTTTAGAGTGAGCAATAGTAACCTTTGCCACTGGAAAAGACGATTTGAGGATTTTCCAAATGATACAGAGCTGCCATTTCAGTGTTAAATATTACTCTTTTAGCTCCTTGCTTATTCAGTAAAGATCTACAATACTTCTGTTATTTTTTTTTTCCTATAAGAAACGTGCTTCATATGCAGATGTTCAATCTCCTATGTTCTCCTATGTACAGTATATTGCATGTATTTATAGCTCTGGAGAAAAGGCTAATGAAGAGAGCATACTCTGAAGAGAACAGTCATGAGACTTCATTTGTTCCCTACATGCTGCAATAATACTAATGCACCTTTTACTCTACAGAATGGCTTGTACTTGGGGAATTGTGTTTCATCCAATTTTCTTGCAAATAATGAACAAGTTCCCCCAGGTTTATTGGCACTATCTTGTGCACACTTTTTTGGTGTAAATTATTTATTCTACTAATTTAACAGCAAACAGTCCTGCATAGTGAGCTTAGTGAGGCAATTTCATAGATATTGGTTGTAGGTTAATTATTTAGGGATTGAGATATCTCTGGTAATGCCAAATAAGTACAGACCTAATCAGAGAAAGCAATTGAATGCATCTAGGTTTTCCAAATCTCAGATCATGAAACCATTATTTGATGGTCGTTAAGTTTGGTGTGCAAAAGAACACGGATGTGTTTTGAGGTAGCCCACAAGTTAACCCTTATGGTTCCGATCATTTCCTGGGTGGTTGACCCTTTGGTCACTATGAGCCAGCCCACCAGAATGTTCAGATCCACGTATTCTGTTTTTCTGGAAATGGAGATTGTTAAGGATGTTTTTGGATATGCGTCTCATGGGATAGCTTAGCGGTTTGGCAGCTGTTGAAATATGAATGCTGAAGAATCAACAGATAAATCATATTTAGGACTAAAATAAACATCCTCTGCTGTTTTTGTTAAAGGTGGTGTACAGCCACACAGACGAGGTAGTTTAACTGTTATAATTGTCACTGCTTTATTTTAATAGAGAGATTTTGATATTAATCACTTGAAAAACATGAAGCATCTAAAGTCCTGTGTAGCATCACTATCCACTGTCAGCTTAATGGGAATGGGTATTGTGTATTTTTTTGAATTCACTGAGGAAAACATTATTTGTAATTGGTATTATTTTTTTTTGGCTGACATAAAATAAGTCGGGCAATTCATTGGAGAGAAGTGTCAGCTCTGAGTAGAGCCTGGGAAGACAATGAAAGAAAAGCAGTGTGAGGAGAAATCTGGAAGCAATGTTTGGTGTGGATAAACTGTTGATGTTAAGTCATAGTTATTTCCATTCTGTCATCTTTATTTCTACAGCAAGATTACTGTTCTGTGCTGTTCTTGACTCCTTAAATGGCACTCAAAGCAGCCCCTTTGGAAGGGCTAGAAACTCTATCTTACGTCCATGTTCCAGCACCTGCTCAGTAGCGGTAAGGGGGGATGTTTTATTTTAGAAGATCCTCAATGGAGTAATCTGCTCCTGTAGGCTGTTTGTTTTGGCAGAGTTTGTGTTTATTTTCTCTTTATATTTGTTTGGGGTTTTGTTTTTTTTTTAAAGATGTGTGTGGATTCCTTTATAATGTTGAATCTAAAGCAAGTTCCTAAAATGAACCTTGAAGTTGGAACAGATGGTAGGGAATATTTGAGATGATCCCTTTTTTTGTAAGGCAGTTCATTCCACAGTTTTAGGTTAGCCTTCATGGAAGTGCTTGCTCCCTTCCAGATGAGCCCTACCTTCTTGCTTAAGAATCTATATTTTCCTGGAGGAGTGAGTAGTTAATTGCAAAACTTCAGGATTCACAAGCTTTCCAGTGTAAAGAGTAGAGGATATAATGGTGAAAGCGTGATAGTTTGCATTGGTGAAGGGATGTATTGAAGCATTCTGCACTAATTGGATTCTCTTTAGCATGAAAGCCTTTGTGCCAGATGCGTTGCACTGGTAAGAGAGATGAATAACTGAAGCCAGATCATTAACAAGCAGGATAGGATGGAGTCACTTAGTGGCAGATTGAAGGAAGCTCCATCATTGCCACATAAGGGCGTTCTGCTAGCAAGGACTTCAAGAGTACAACTAAACATGTTTCCTATTTCATGTTCAATTGATCTGAGATGTATCCTAACAATATATTATTTTTCTGTATTTCACCATGTGAAAATAAATACAGTCCTTCAAGGAGGATGAAAAGCTCGGATGTATCAACTGTTCTCTGGTAGGAAGACCTGGGAATCTGCTAAATTCTCCAGTTGCTGTGGGATTTTTGCATTTCTAAGGAGGGAGCTAGTAAAACTCATGATTAGTGGAACAAGGTAAGAGAACCTTGGCTAGTGCTTTAATGATGGAATGCTTCAGGACAGCAAGGAGGAGACCTGGGGCTAGAGTCTAATGACCAGCTTCTGAAAAGAAGTCCAAAAAGATGGATGTTAAAGTCTGTCCAAGGTTCTGTGTAGCTGTGGGGTGGAATAAAGAGATACTTCCAGCCATGAGCTTAGGCATCATTCAGCAACTTACATTTTGTGGAACCCTGGCAATTAAAAATTAAAAACGTGAAAGGAAGACTGTAATATTTGGAAGGGTATATGAGGAATCTTGGCAAATATATGAAATAAAACATATACAGCTGTGTTAAGAAAAATATTTAACTCCATTTTAAATGCCATGAGTCATTAGAATGTGTTAAAAGGCAAAAAGAAACATAATATGGTTTTCCAGCAAAAATGTAAATGAAAAGCTGCATCTCACTTAATTGTAAAGTATTTTAATTATGGGAGTATGTTGCACTTCTGCTTAGGTGCAGTCCCTGCGCGCTTAAGTCCATCATCTTAGAATTGTGCAATTACACATGGAAATGGAAACACAGTCAAAGGCTTCAGAGTTACACAGAGTGAATAGAGGAAGAGCTGAACAGGTTATGTGGAGGATTTGGAGTGATTGGATGTGTGCTAGTTCTTGTTATTTTAGAATCTTATTTTGTTAAGACAAGGTGCCAATGACAAGTAAGAAAAACTACTTTTTTGTAATTCAAGAATTATATGACCTGGTAGGCTGGAAGAAAAGAAGGAATCTTTTAATATTTGGCTGCTGTGGACTGTTCATGTAGTACAGCTATATTTTTCTACAAAGTTGAGAACGTGTAGAAAATCGAGCTGTGCAGTGTAATTAATATTGAAGAATAGTGCCTGAAAATTTGTGATACCAGTCTGGCCGGTGAGTGAGAGCAACAAATGAAAGACACAACTTCGTAAGAGGAGTGCTTTTCTGACTGACAAGTGGTAAACCGCTTGTTTCTTCAGTATGAGGAAGAAAAGTGGATATGGACTTAGAGAGCAGCGATGGATTGGTCTTTAGAAGTCTACTAGTTTTGGGGGGAAAAAAAAATATTTACTTTACTAACCTAAATGGGGACACTTTAGGTAGGCCAGTGTTTAAAGTTATGCCTGTATTACACATCTTAGAGTTCTGTAAGGAGCTACTTGAAATAGGGGTAAATGAGCAAGCCAGGTACTGGAAACAATGTGGTTTCTAATAGTAAGCAACTCAACAAGCCCTAATTTATTCTGTTTATGAAAACACTGGCTTTGACTTTCTCAGTTTTTCTTTCCTGTTTATACATTTTAAATCATCAGTGCAGGATGCAGTGAAATTAATGGATTATGAAGGTGTAATTTTGCTGGTTGTAATTCTGCTTCTGGATGAGTATTCAGTAAGAAAACCCTGGATCTACCCTGCCAGGTTTCTTCCTTCTGCTTTGCTGAGCTGAGCTGAGACATGCTTGCTGTAATACAACATGAGATCCAGGACTGTATTTCTAGTGACAGAGTTCTTCAAGTTCCCCCCTCGCTTCGTGGCATTGACTTGAATTTTTCCAGAGAGGATATTGTAGACAGGCACAGCAGTAAGGATTTTTAATCCTTTTCATAACAAAACTCAATGAAAATCGTCAGAAACTCAACATACCTTGTCTGCTAGGCTTTGTGCAGTAGTTGCTTTTTTATTTCTGCTGAGAAGCAGTTCTTAAACAGAGTGGAAACCAATAGGAATGACTGTACAAAAGGTGTGATGCTTTTCATTGTATTACGGAGCTGTTTCCTAGTTTACTTTCTGGCATCTCTAATGGCATAGAGACAAAGCTCACAGCCTAGTTACATGAAAAGGAGGGCACAGAGCTGATTTGGATACAGCCAAACTGATCAGGGAAACTTGAAATAAGAACACCTGACAGATCCAGGGGTTTCTGGGTGGAATACGGCCTTTAAAAGTCTCAGGAGAATAACACTTTGTCTTTCAGCGACATGTCTTTCAATGAGTCCTCTCATTTTCACATTGTTCTCTAGTATGAAATGTTAAACGGAGATTCCACCTGCCTGTTCCACAAGTAGGTCAGCATTTGATAACTGCATTAAAATTGGCCTTCCCTAAATCCTCTCTCTCTCTCTGTAATCCTTCCTGTCCCTCTCAATTTTCCTGTGTTCTAATGCTCCGTTATGGAGAAAATGTTGAGTCTTTTTTCAGATTATTTCCAGACTGTCACCCACAATGGAGCTGGTTTGTTTTTGTCTTGGATCATGTTTCTTCCCCAAAAGCTTCTGAAGATAGACATCACAGATATGATGCCACATGGGAAAGAAGGTTTTTTTAGGCTTGTGCAAAACTCCATGTCTTTTTCTACTGTTCTGTAGAAAACCCAATCCATACTGTTTTGGGCTTGTGAAAACGTCTTAAAGACTATATTCAGAGAATTTAAATTTATTTGGTAATTTAATTCTCAAGCCTAACATCCAGTTCATTTTCAATGTGGCCTATCACTTCTGGTGTGACATTACTGAAAACCTTCTGATTAAAGCCAGCTCTCGTATGCATACTTTACCTCTGTGACCTATGAGTAGCTTGAAACCATTTGAACTCTGTCTAAATTGGATCCCCCTGGTTGTAAGTGTTACTGCATGTCAGTTCTGTGTCAGTTGGATGGAAATCTTGCTGCAGAGGATGAAAGTTCACAGCTCAGTATTAATCTACTGGGCAAACTACATCTAATGCCTTCAGTTTTCTTGAAATACAGCTTCTGATGACCTCTGACAGATAAAATAGAATATGGAATTTTCTAATATTCATTTTTAGTGTAGATATTTAAAATGTAGCATGTATCATCCTTCTGTACCAAATAAATGTTATGAGAGACAAAATTAAGAATAGTGACAAGTGGGTTATTGGACGTGGAGACTTTTGTTAATAAAATATGTCTAGGTCCACTACTACTCAATTGTCTTGTACTCTACACACAAAATGCAAATCCTGTCTTCAGTAGAGGAGGCCGTGTTCCAATGAACTGCTGGCTAGGATCCCCTTCATATCTGTTGGATGAGACTTTCAAACTGCTGTGGGAAGGGGAGTTTAACAAAAAAAATAATTCCTGAAGCTGCGTGGCTTCTGGAGCGGGCAGCATAAATCATTGAGTGCTGCTGGAGTCTGTCTTTAGCTCGCAAATAAGAACTGTGAATTTAGCACCAGCTACTGTTTAAAAGAGAATCCATACAGATTTGTGCAGCTTAGATGACGCAATTATCAACATCATCTGTTACAGAGTAACACCTTTACTCTGCTGTTGTTAGGAAGTCTTAAATTGCAACTATGTTACATTTGAGTTTGCTTTTGAAGTGACCTTTTTGTATATAAAATTCCAAGCTTAAAAAAAACAAAAACAAAAAAAGTCTAACAGGTGCAGGTTTGTAAGTGTGCAGCTTCACCTCCCTTCTGTTTAAACTAATGGTAAAACTCGTACCTCTTTCAGTAGGAGCAAGGTTGACTTTTAAGTATTTGGCGACTGTCTAAAAGGAAACTGATCCTGCCTTCCTTGCCAATCCCAAATTGTCTCTGAAAATAGTGAGATTTAGTAGAAGGAAAGAAATCTAAGAGTAATCTCTGGTTTGTGATAGGATGATGTTGATGCTGGAAGGGTTGCTTTTTAGGCACTAGGCAGAAATCAAATTCATCTTTCTTAAAACCTTGCTTCGGTCCTGTTGAGGAGAACTGAAAAACAGTGCTCCTACTAGCCCTGAATGCAGACTTTGGCTCTTCAAGAAGCCTGTGCTTCAGCCCTATGTTTAAAAGGGAAACTTTAGTCTATAGAGTATATACCTACTTGATATCTTTAGAAGCCTTCCAACTCCTCCTGTTCTGTAACTACGGTTTGTCATTACAAAATACTGCCATTTGATAAGTCAGATAAAATATCTGATGACTCTCATTCTGTCATTCCTCATAGGGAAGTACAAAACAATAATAGTAAGTCAGTATCGGTATGGCCAGAGGTATTTTAAGACAGTGGCTACTGGACCACTTCTTGGACAGTTTAGCAGCATATTTTCCTGTTGTTTCCATTTCTAAACCCAGACTTCTAAAGTCCTGGGAGCTTGACACTTTCCTGTGAGTCACACAAAGAAATAAATTTTTGATTACACCATGTGCAGAGCCCAGAGTCCAAAACCTTGGAGTTCTCTTGTGTCAGAGGCTCTAACACCTGCTACCAAAAGATACATATCAAAAATCGGTGGAATTCCCCATGGGTGCGGTGTTTGGGTCACACTGATCTGTGGGAGACCAGAGCTCATTCTGCATGGAAGTTTTCTGTAAGTACACATTCTGTATGTACACACGTTCTAATATAAATATAGAAAACCAGAATAGGGACTCTTATAACAATGTAACAAGAACAAAGTATAAAATAAAAATTTTTAAAAAAGGAAATTTGGCAACTTGCGGAATATGGCAATCAGGTGGCTTGTGGGCTTTAATCGTTGATTTCTGCTTTGTTAATTTGGCAGTATTGAACACGGGTAACTGTAGCATTCTGATCCGGCAGGTACATGGAAAAGAGCACACTGATGAAAATCCATCAGAAGACAAGTGAATGTTTCAAAGTAACGTAAGTGTGCATAGTTAGTCAGATTCTGAACTGAAAGAATTCAAGTGTGGACTGACAGTACTGATCTCTTCCTTTAGTGTTCATTGGCTCACACTGTTCTTTTTAATAGAGACCTCCAAATATGAAGAAGTAATTTACCCATTGTAGAACTCCCATATGTAAATTTTCTTTTTAAGCTCACAGAGTGATTTACTATAGGCTAAACTTGAAAGAATAGAAAGAAACAAACAACAATGGATGAAATCGTATGGTTTAACAGGTTTTGCGTATAAAATAGCTGGCTAAAAATCATGTATACTTAAAAAAAAAAAAAGCTTTTATATCAACAGCTAATGTCTCATCTCAAATAGAAGGGTCTGATCTCAAGGCAGGGCAGAACATCTGCTCCTTTCAATTTTATCAATTTAGCTAGAAGTGAAGCCAAGGATTTCAGTGGGATGAAGGTGATTCTGTAGCTTCTGCTCTCTGACCCAACAACATAAAGTATAGCCCTTAGTCTGAAGCTTGGGCAGAAGATTAAATATACATTTGTCCAGGTTTATTCTAGATTTTGACCTTCTTAAGGTTAACAGCTTGTTCTAAATGGAAAAGAGTCATGGTCAGACTATTAGTTTATTTTGCATCTCGGTAGAGGCATCTGGGGAAGTTTTGTGTCTGGATTTGTTTTAGAAGCTATAGAGTTTTGTAGACTTAGCCCCCTACTTGGGGCTTGTGGAAAGCTGGAATCTGAATCCCTAGTTTTCCTGTCTTTGGCATTGCCATTTTTGTATTTTTAATTTTTTCCCTTTTCACTTCTCCTTTTCAGAGGTGAGCCATCTCAATGGATGGGTCACTGTGACAAGGAGGCTGCTACAAACCGACACTGTGATCTGCTTCTCTCAGCTACTGCCAAAGGCTACGCTGTGTGCTGCTCTGAACGCACAACAGGAGTCCATGGGAGCCCTGGGTGGACAGGAAGGTACCCTGCTCAAATTCTCGCTGAGATGTATAACCTGATTTTATAAAAGGGTTTTCTTTTAGAAGGCATTTTTTTACAATAAGATCACACTTTTGAATTTGCAGTAATAACATCACAAAAAGTGGAATTGTGGTAATAGGTCGGGCGGGGGG
>VXAK01004813.1:2615-13221 GCA_013399435.1 Arenaria interpres
TAGGCTGTAAAAGCTTCGTCCATTTTCTTAATTAATATAGTACAATATTACCTCTGATTCCCTATCAGCATGAAGGTTATAAAAACATAGTAGCACTCATACATAGACAATATCTCAAACAGAAGACAAGAATGCTAAATATGTATAGTATTTTATGACAAAACTGTTGATGCAGGGCTGAAAAGGAGACAGAAGATACCATCATGATACTAAAATTTTGTGAGAAGCTGTCATCTTTTTACTTTAATTTTTTAAAATTTGTTTTATACTAGCAGACTGTCTGGAGCCTGGATCTCTTAAAAATGTCTGAATTTCACTAGCACTTTTCTTTAATTCATGTTCACAGATTGAAACTGCTTGGAATTGTGAAGAAGGTCAGCAGGTCAGAGTGCACTTCATTAAGTTTATATGAGTAAAATTAACCCCTGGGATCAAAGTCTATTCCATCTTATTCATTCAGAATGTAATCAGATAAATGTGGGCTTAACAGCTTCTCTGTTTAAGTACAAATTCAGAAGGCTGATGTCAGCTCTGCTGGAACCTTGTTAGTATGGAGATATTTAGAAGCACCTTCCTCTCCATTGCAGGTTTTGTACAGGAACACTATAATACACTAGTATCCCCTGTCTTGGGAAACAGGTGTTTATAATGTTAATTCCCTGCTCATTAGTATCATAACTTTGGAGGTAACACAGCATAACGTTGTCTGAAAATGAATGATATAAATGATGATCTGCAGTTCAGGCAATATCACTACTTTTAAAAATCAGAAAACTGGGAGACAGGTAATGAAAATCTGACAAGCCACCTCGAGTATTTGGCAATGAAGGAAAATACAAAGGAAAAGAGAGAACTGGAGTTACAAAAATTGGAGTGGGAAGAAACAGAGCACTGACTGTATAGAAGTGATTTTCATGTAGCATTCTAAGTTAAAAAATTAATGTCAACACTCTTATATATTTCAAAAATGTCACTCCACTATGAAGCAAATAGAATTTTTTTACAAAGATTCCAGTATCAGCAGAATTAAATTACATAATTATTTTAATAAAGAGAAAAGGTTTGAAGCTTTATTAGTCCTTCAGAAAAAAATATAAATCCTTTATATTAAACAGATCTCTACAAGACAGTGATCTTATACTTACTGGCCTGCAATACTGTCATGTGATCTAATTGACAGTGCTTTATACACTGTGTATACAGTTCTTTGTGTTGACTGTCATTCAAAGCGCAGGTAGCTGAAAATACCTTTCTCCAGCTGTCTGCCAGTGTACTCGTCTATCATTTGCAAAACAAACTGTCTTCACTTGAAACAGCATAATGCAGTGTAAAGGTATATTGAAACTGCTGTGCCTCACTAGATTGTTACAAGACTTAGGGGGACAAGATATCATAGTTTGAGACTAATTATTTTTGCTTGTGGATATCATAGTATCCTGTGCCTCAACTGGCTGTCTCCTTGCAAAAACAGTTCACTTTTAAATGGTATCCTCTGTTATCCAAGACAGTATGGGCTGGGTATACGACATAAGTGGATATAAGGTGGGTGAAAAACTGAATTCAGAGGATCAGCAGTGAAAAGCCCAATTGACGGTCCAATTGATGATGTCTCCCAGGGTTCAATAACAGGATCAGTACCATTCAGCAGCTTTGTTAACAGCTTCAATGAAGAGATAGCACTCACCTCCAACGAGTTTGTTGAAGATACCAAGCTGGGAGGAGCTGCTGGTATACTGGAATATAAGGCTGCTACCCAGAGTGACCTGAACAAGCTGCAGAAATGGACCAATAGAAAGGTCCTGAATACCACCAAATATAAATGCAAAGCCTTGCACAAGGAAAAGAAGAACCCCAGGCTGGGGACCGACTGGCTGGAAAGCCCCTTTTCTGAAAAAGACCTGAGCTCAACAACAAATTGAATGAGTCAGGCGTACGACCTTGCAGTAAAGAAGGCCATCCACACTATGGGCAGAATTAACAAGAATGCATCTAGCCGGTCAAAGGATGTTATTATTCCCTTCTAGCACTTGTAAGATTGCATCTGAAGTGGTGAGTTTGCCGTTGGGCTCCCCATTTTAAGAAAAACATTAGCATACAACAATGGGAATATGGCAGGAGACCACAAAGATCAGGAGCTGGAGCACACGCTGTATCAGAGGATGAAGAAATTTGGTCTGTTGAGTCTCAAGAAGAGAAAGCTAAGAGGGGGATCTTATTATTGGCTTCAAACACCCCATGAAAGGGTATGAAGATATAGTTAAACTTGTCTCAGAGTCTCACATCAGAAGAATGAGAGGCAACAGATAAAGGTGTGAGCATGGAAAATTCTCAGTATTAAAAAAAAGGGTAGGTGTCCTATAAGAGTGATCAAACACCAGCCTGCATTGCTTAGAGAGACAGTGGAATATACATCCTTGGGAGATACTCAGAATTTAACTAGAAAAAGTCCTAAGCAACATTCTTTAACTGTATGTACTTTGAGCAGAACTTTAAACTAGATGTCTTCTGGAGGTACCTTCTGAGTTTTAGAGAGTGAAACTTTGCATTTGCCGATTCTGCATGTGGAAACTTGGGACAGTGGGAAAAGAGAGATATTTCTTCTCCTCAGAACATGAGAGATCATTGTCAAGACAGTGAGAAGTTGTCTTCAGAGATGGGGTTTCAGAAAAGCCAGGACAATGAAGCTTATTTTAGCAAAAGAGTGCAAACTCTTGTTGTGAACAGGAATTAGTTTCTGCTGTGCTGAAACAACATATTTATGAGCTTTAAGAGACCCAGTGGGTCATAGGATGTCTTGGGTTTGCTTTAGTTTTTATTTAAATAGTTGCCTGTGAAAATCACACTTTTTCTACATTTTACCGAACCGCATTCTTACAACCGTTTCTGTGGGATGCTCTTCGCATCTATAATTACTGCAAATATTCTAAGGGCATGTCTGTCTTACATAAAGCAGTAACATGCCTACACAACTGACCTACTGTTTGATGTGCTAGCTTCAACAACAACTAGTCCACACATAATTCCATGTTCACATCACAGTTCTGTTTCAAGACAGTTATACAATGCTGTATTGGAAAGTGAGATACATTCTAAGGAAGGTCACTTAGTCTAGTTGATGTTTGAAGATATGGAGCATGTGCTATCTGAACTGACTCCTTGGGAAATGTACTCACCAAATCTCTTTTTCCTTTTCTCTTTTTCTTTTTCTTTTTCTGATATAAAAGACTCTCAAAAATTTTTAAATTATCTAAATTTGAGTGACATTTCATGCAACAGAAAAGACTGGGTTTGGAAATGAGAGTGAGGAGAGATGGGAAAGCATATGAATTATTGATAAAATACTCCTAACAAGAACGTGAATTGAATAAACAGATGCAAAATGTAAAAGTGAAGTCTTTTACTCATTGTTTTTGAAAGCCCTGAAGTCAGTAAGTTTACACTTTAAAGAACTTTTTACTCATTTATTAATGGTCTGCAACAATGAAGATTAATTCAATGCAATTGATTACCTATTTTATTTAAAAAGGAAAAAAAATAACCACTGAATTAATTTACATAAAAAACCCCCAACAAACAATAATTTATGGTTTAAAAATTTATATTTAGAAGTTTAGAATATACCATGATGGAGGGCATTCCTTCATGCAAGTTCAGCAGATATCCTTAATTGTACATTAATATTTTTATTTCCTGCAATATGCTAATTTTCGTCCTGGAGTTCTTTCTTGATGAAGCTTGAGAAGCAATCTTAGCTCATCATTATGTAATTCAGACATTGAAATTTTAATCATATTTGTATCTTAATTTAACATTAGCTTACAGGGAAAATGTTTAGCGGTGTGGATCGTTTTGGTTCAAAACATGCATTTTTAAGTGACCTTGTTTCTATGGCAATTGAGTGGCAGTTTACCAATGGCAGAATATAATAAAGTAAATACAAATCACCTTCCTATAGAGAACCTTTTTACTTTTATCTCGCTACTTTAACCTCCATCTTAGAAATTATTTCCTTAAGTAGGACAAGTTTTTACATTATTATTATAGGTTACTTTTGACACAGAAACTGTTTTAATTAAAGGTAATTAAAAAATAAAACTGTCATAACTGTCTTTGCAATTTTAAAACCATCACTAAAATTGGGCCATGCCTTCAGTGACATGGAGTCTTGGATGGTGTAGGTATTCAGCTGAGGTCATTTGGAGCCAGTTTTAATCCTTATGTTAGAACTGGCAAGAAAGGTAAAGGCAGGTTGAGTTTGAAAGACATCACCAATTTAGAAAGGTTTTCTGGCATGTTTTAAAGATAATTTTAAACCATCCCTTAGCATCATAGAGAAAGCATTTACCTGCTCATTTCCATTTTTTGTCATTTTATCGTTTCTAAGTTTAACTGTGATGATATCGTTGCTTGCCATTCCATGTCTGCAAAGCCTTTAATATAGTTCCCCACAACATTCTTGCCTTATGACAGATGGACTGTTTTGTGGATAACGAACTAACTAGATGGCTGCATCCATGGAGTTATATTCAATGGCTCAATGTCAAAGGGGAAACCAGTAACGAGCAGTGTCCCGCAACGGTCTATACCGGGAACAGTACTATTCAATATCTTCACCAGCAACATAGACAGAGGGATTGAGTGCACCCTCAGCAAGTTTGCAGATGATATCAAGTGATCAGCTTGGGGCTGTGCAAACCCCGTGAAATTCAACAAGGCCAAGTGCAAGGTCCTGCACCTAGGTCAGGGAGATGACCAGTATCAGTACGGACTGGGAGATGAGTGGCAAATTCTTTTCTATTTTTGAAAAAGGAACACTTAAGTAAAGCTTGTTTCTTAATCAGGGAGGACAATTTTCTGATTATTTATTTTTAATCATCCGGTTTGAGTAGTACTAATTATACCAAAAAATGTCAAGTTAAAATTGCAGAATTTCAGAGAGGTACATACTCAACTTTCTTGTTCTTTTACCATTATGATGCCATTGAACAGGCACCTAATGCCATCTGAGATCTCTTAGGTATGTAAGATATTCACATGGGGTTCACAGGTGTGAGAGAAGCCTTACAGCAGACTTTCTGACCAGCAAGTAGAAGTCTAGGAGACTGCCACCTAGTGCCTAAAGCTACTCCAGATAACTGCAGTCGGGCAGCTGACTTCCATCCTCCTCCTTACTTTAGATGTAAGCTTCTTAGGGGTTTTGCCTCATTCTTTCAACTATTCCCATTAGTCAACACAGTTTGAATACCTTAGCTAAGGGAATCAGTTGCTCAGTGTTATGGTTTAACCCCGTCTGGCACATAAGCACTCTCTCCCAGCTCCCGCCCCATGGGATAGGGTAGACAATCAGAAAAGCAAAAGTGAGAAAACTCGTGGGTTGAGACAATGAGAGTTCAATAAGCAAAGCAATAGTCGCGCACACAAGCAAAGCAAAATAGCAATTCATTCACCACTTCCTGTTGGCAGGCATGTGTTCAGCCATCTCCAGGAAAGCAGGACTCCCTCATGCATAATGGTTACCTGGGAAGACAGCATGCCATAACTCTGAACATTCCCCTGTTCCTTCTTCTTCCCTCAGCTTTATACGCTGAGCATAACATCACATGGTATAGAATATCCCTTTGTTCAGTTGGGATCAGCTGTCCCGGCTATGTCTCCTCCCAACTTTTTGTACATTCCCAGCCTACTCTCTGGCAGGGAGGTATGAGGAGCAGAAAAGGCCTTGACTGCTTAGCAACAACCAAAACAACCAGTTTGCTATCAACACCACTCTCATCTCAAATCCAAAACATAACACTATACCAGCTGCTTGTAAGAAAGTCAACTTTATCTCAGCTGAAACCATGACACACAGCTTCCTAGTCAGATCAAGCCTGCTTTTGTATATATTAGTTTGAGAAATCTCTAAAGTGAGACATTGTCTTTCTACAAAACACCCTGTAGCCTGTTGCTGACAGAGAAAACTCTTCTAACACAATGGTGAGACATGAGACCTTAGGTTTGGTGTTTAACTGAAAGGTACAATCAAGAGAATGTGGGCTGTGGATACAAACTACAAGATAAATTTAGAGAAGCAGCTCCAGGATATCTGTGTGGATATCTGCCCTGGTCTGGAGCTTTCCATGGGCTACAGGGAGATAGTTGCCCCCCTGTGGTCTCTTCCATAGGCTACAGGGGAATCTTTGCTCTGCTACCTGGGGCATGTCCTCCTTCCCCTTCTCTGAGCTTGCTCTCACACTTTTTTCCTCACTCCTCAGTGCTGTGTGGCATTTTGCCTTTTTTTACCTACATTTTCCCAGAAATGCCACTATCTTGGTTGAGGGGCTCAGCTGTGCCCTGTGGTGGGTCCATTGAAGCCACCTGGAAATGGCTATGTATGTCCAGCATGGAGCAGCCACTGGCCTCTTTTCACCACCCCTGTAGTCCCCACTCGCAACACCTGGGCACCTGCACCCCATACAGATGTACTTGGAGATAACTGCCAGCCTCTTCAGTTCTTGTGCACACACAGCTGCAGGTCTTTAAGAACTTCAGAAGCACAACATAAGGCAGCAATGGCTCCTTAGGCATCTAAAATGTTAGTCATATAGTATGCGGATTTTGTTCTTATGTTCAGGTGCTAAGTGTTTCTTGTGTATTTGAGGTTTAATCCATAAATCTCTATCCTCGTAACAATTGCTACCTCACTTTGGGGACCCAATGAAGGTAAAGAAATTTCAAACACCAGCAGAATCCTAAATTCATCACTGAAAATTATGTCAGCTTCTTGAATCTCAGTCTTTCTCTTCCCCAGTGCACTGATAATAAAATGATGGACATTTCAGAAATCCTAACTGACAGACATACAGTGGCTTGGGAAATAAGATTTTCAGTTTGCACTGCTTCAAATGTATGAAGTAATCAGCTTATTCCTTCTGAAAAAAACAAATGTATCACATATGCAAGTGATTTATCCTTTGAACCAAAGGCCTGATGCTGCTTTCAACAGAAGCAGTTTTATGACACTGCAATTCTGAATTCACAACTTAGTTTGATTTGCACCAACCTGAGAAGACTGTCTTTAGATTTTCTATAGAATATATTATTCTGCTTAGTAGTCTCTATATATCACAGAAAAGTATGAAGATTTCTCTTGCTCTTCCTTAGATGCTCATTGCAAATTGTAAAAAATGTTTGTTTCAATGCAATTAGTATCTTTCAAAGGCTAGAGTAAAACTCAGTCTATCATTGCCTCTTTTGACATTTAGAGTATATTGAGACACTTCCTAGGGGCTTTTCTGTACAGATACATACAGATATCATTATGCAGTCTTTCTAGGTGCTTAGGCAACTGATTCTCTATGAAGCGGATTCCTACTTAGTTATTCCTCCCCTCTGCCCTCCCAGTGTTCAGATTTAGACTTCCTTTTACGGTACTGCCCACCTTTGCAAGGCGACACAACTTAACTTGTAAAACAAGATATTCACCCCAAAATGACAGCCCAGTAACTCCTAAAACTGGAGCTGACAAAAAGATGGGTAGTTCTGAATGCGAATGTGTTTTCTCCACAATGCTTTTTTTTTATGAACAACTTAAATTTGAAGTCTACACTTTCTGCAAGTATCAGCTATAACTTTTTCTTCTGAAAAATAGCTGACAAATTAGCAGTTAAAATGTCATATACTTCAGAGCACACATGGCAGTTATTAAAATTCATAAGAACTTCACAGTGGTCACAGATCATACGTCTTTCATCTATGCAGTGCTCCGCACAGTTTTCATCAGACATTAAGAGATGCATTTCTTCATTCCTCTCCACTCAGAGCATATGCTTTCTACCTAAATTCTGGAAAGTGATCCTGTATGGGCTGCTGTGACGCATTGTAAAGTTCAGTGGGGATGTGAGGCATGAACTGCACTCGTGACATGATTGGAGTTCCTAATGAACTAGCAGGAATAGTCTGTGTGCTTATCGGTGTGTGGTGTTTTCTCTTCCTGGCTTAATCAATTTATGTGTTAATGTTCCTTGCTGAGCTGTCAACCTAGCATTTGCCTGGTGCTCTCACCTTCCATTGTAATAATCTAATTTAGAAGTAAAAAAGCATAAAATGGTGGAGAAAACCTTATATAAAAAAGCCTGTAGCAGATTTTTACGCAAAATAGAAGTAACTCAGATATCAGGCCACATCAGTAAATCAGTACCATATTCAGTAATTTGCAGTATTATACTATTGCTGATATGTCCTTTGGTGATTTGTAAATCTGCTAACGTTAGCTCTGTCTGCTGTCATGTGAGTAATAAATTAATATTTTTTTTATTTTTACAGGACTTTTTTGAACATCGTAAGTTTGACTCCAGCAGGAGTATTTTTTGCCTAGCTTCAGCTATGGTAAGGTAAATTTTGACACATGGCCCACAGTGCTGCAGCTGTGTTGTATTCAGTCAAAGCTGAACTTCTGAAAACATTAATTTCTCCTTTGAAATTTGTAGGAAAAGCAGATATCAGTATTTCTCTCAGTCATTTTTTTCTATTGTTTGTAGCATATGACTGATGATGCTGTCATGCTTTTTGCCTGCCTGGAAATATTTGAGTGAGCATATTTTATCAGCAAGGTCATCAATACTTCAAAACCACTAGTGAATCTTTTAAAAAGGAAGTTTTCTACTGATTCCTGCAGACTGCATTAGTAATATTCTTATTCTGTATGGTCTCATTATTTTTGTTGGATTTTCCCTAACATCTTTCTCAGTTTGAGAGTGACTTGGTATGACATGAACAAATTTGGCCTATTTCTAAGTACTGAAGAAAAACAGAATTCTTCCCTCCTTCCTTTGCCTTGTCTTGCCTTGCTTTCCTTTTCCTCTCCAACTTCCTCTTCAACTTCACTTTCTTCTTTCTTTGTTTCCTTCCTTCTTTTCAAAAACACTTTAGTGTCCATCTAGAAATGTTCTTGTTCTGTATGGGGGCATTAAGATATTTTTATTCCTAAATATATTTTTTTAAATTCTTCTTATATTTAGTTCGACCTACCCTGGTTTCTATTTCATAAACTTTTTTTTTTTTTAATACACAATCCATTGCATAATTCTTAATTGATATGTAATTTTCCTCCTAGCATCTTATTTTATTCTGTTGCATTTGTATATTTAATTTCTCCCTTCACTTTACAATTGACACAGGACTGGTAAATACTCTATCTTCTATTAAAATTAATCTCTATTCCTTTTTCCTACAGAAAAGAAAAAGATAAGGCCTGTTGAAAGTGGCCATTGTCCTTTAGACATTATTTTAATATATGTTTGTGAACAAACTTGTGAAAAAAATTCTGAGGTGAATGAATAAATCCACTTTACAAGAAAAAAAAACAACAAAAAAAACCAACAAAAAACCACCTCACAAAATAAGTCCCTATACTGCAGTACCCTGTTGCATACTGTGGGATAAATAAGTGATGGTGTAGTTTTAACTTACTTCATGAAAAAGAAACTATGACAGAAAAACAGCCAATTAACAACAAGGAACTTTTTTCATAATGTTCATATATTTTTCCTAAATTTGTCTTTTTCCTAAAATCTGTCATTGCAGAACTTTACAAATAAATACAGGGAAATTGTGCCAAATGCATATGTCTATTAACTTTTCTTTGAACCCTTACTGGACATTTACAAAAAGCAATTAAGGCTTAGTTATGGGGAACAAATTGTGAGAGAAGTTATGGCTAAAAAGATTTTACTCCCTTCTATACAAATACAAAAGCTATCTGAGTACAAATATTACTGGGCAACCTAGAAAAAAGGATTTATGGTTATCTAAAGATAAGGACTTAAGGAAACTCACAGCAATTATTTTTTAAGCAAACTGGAGCACTATACTGTCAAAGAGGTCAATACCTCTAAAGCTTAGCATTAATTGTGCATATTCTTATTGATGTTGGCAGTCACTATCAAAGGAAATGGTTGTATAAGTTTTACATTATATCTGTATGTCATTCACGTAGCCTAAATGTCCCCTTTTTCAACTATTAGATAGATAATACAAAATATTTATAGATTAGGCATTTCAGATTGTTGTAAGAAACAGGTATAAAATTACAGTCCTCCTGGAAACAGTGAGCTGTTCTGTGCTCTAATACCAGCCATAAATTAAAATAAATACAGAAACATCACCGAGAGAACATCTATTTATCATCTACAAAGACTCACAGAAAATAATATTGGAAGGGACCCCTGTAAGCCATCTAGACTAAACTCCTGCTTGGAACATGACTGTACTGAATTTCTCAAGGTTGCTCAAAGCCATGCCTTGTTCAGTTCTGAAAATCTCTGAGTAACCTGCACTTAGGTTTTGGGCTTTTTTTTCCTTTTTTTTTTGCTTACATGCATACCATGATTTCCCTCTTCTGAACTATGACCATTGTCTCTTGTCTTTCTACTGTGAACCTCTGAGAAGAATCTGGGTCAGTATCTTTCTTTATGAAATGAATTTCTGCCGTGAGATTTTGTGTTTTCTTCCCAGTCTGTTTATGTGTGTCCAGGTTCTTGAGTCAGGCCCCGGTCACCCTGCTTTCTCATGGTTAGTGAGGGATTCTTTCTTGTAGTCTTCCCCAGATGTATATTCCCCTAATTCC
>VXAK01004814.1:1723-14620 GCA_013399435.1 Arenaria interpres
CTATCATGCAACATAAAAAACATTAAAATATATATTACGAAGAAGGACCAAGGGCACAATATAGATTTAGAAGACTAAGAAAGTTCAATTCCTGCAAGAAGTCATAAGCAAAAGACTGGCACTAATGCTAACCTACCCACATCAGACTGGATGTCCAAGGTAGATTCACAAAAACATGCTATGAGTTTTCCAGAACAAAGAAAAGAAATTTTAAAGAAAATTCTTTCCTAGCTTCTGAGACGGGTATGCAGTTATCTATCTCTATACTTCATGCATAGTATACAGTATATATAGAATGCATACATGTAATACTCTGTAGATGGAAGTCACACAACTTTGGAACAAGACTTTTTCAAGCCTTTATTATCTATACTTCCATCCTGCAAAATATTTTAGTTGAAACCTAACTAAAACTCTTTTCACATAGTGCAAAAACTATTCCAAAGCATTTATCTTTATCCAGAAGTATTTCCAAAATATAATATAGAAAGGAATTGTGAAACTATTTGCACTGCATGACATGGTTAAAACACAAATTGGGATTCAGAAATTCCGAGTATCCTAAAGTTGGCAGATTAGAGTTGCGTTGGAATAGTTTCCCTTATACATATAAAACATAGTGCCTGGTTAACAACGATACTGTTCTCCAAAGTTAAGATGTGCCATAAACCATAAATTGCACTAAGACAATGCAACATTTTGATATAACTTCTATGGCCTCTCATCAGTGGAAGACCACACAGAAATCCCAGGATGATTAGAAACATAATACAGAATTAGAATCATTATTGGACTGATCACCAGTCTGGGTGACTTAATCTGCTCTTCACAGTTTTCCAGTTATTTACTCCAATATGTTGACAACGGACGGCAAATCACGAAGTCGAAGATGACCAATCAAACACTTTTCAACTGGTTGACTGACATTGTACAATAGTATCATAACTGTGTTCTTTACAGAAAGCTCATCCCCTCCTACAACACCACACAAAAATTTTTGGTGTAGAGTGGCATGGTAGTTATTTGAATTGCTCACCATCAGAATGGCATTACTGTGACAGCATAATAAAAATATATTCCACATCTGTGGAGCAACCAAAAAAGCCCCAGTAAGGAAGGTAAATTGACAAAAGCAGATGGCATTTTTAACACAATCCATTCTAATCTATCCCATCTCAGGGGGATGTGTGATCAAATAAATTTCTCTAATATTGTCAAAGCTGTGCCTCTGCATAGATAATTTACATTGTTGGTGAATACAAAAATGTTCCAAATACAAAATAAACATACCAGTCCCCGTACATGCTATTCCAGGTTGGCCAGTGCTACATTGATTTAATAAATGGAGATTCAGACATTATATTTAATTGCTTAAAATCTAGGAAAGGAAAAAAAAATACTGTTGCAGTGCTGCAGTGTTAAACTCGTCTTGGTAAATGTACTAGCAAAGCCTGCAGCTGTTGTGTGTGGAATAATACGGCACTATACTGCCACGAAGAGTGCAATAAGCTATAAAACGTGCATCTGCTGTGATCTACTGCATCTTATAGATTTGGTCCCAAGGAAAATATACCATCATGTGAGACCATCGAGTTAATGCATCCTGATGGAAATCAGGGGTATTAGGGCATTAGACAGTGAACTACCAGCAATATGCAGAAGCAGAACTTCTGATACCCCACCATTTTAGTGGCCAAATGCAGGGACTATGGACGTAGGGAGGGATTTGGGAGAATCACTCTTTTGGAGACGTAGGCATCTACATTTTATCTACATCCCATTTGCCATAACTAAAACTTTTTCATCTGGGCTGCCCCACAATTTTGCCAGTTTACTCTTGAACAAAGATCTCAGTAGCTCATGGCAAGCTGACACGAATGATGTACACTGCAGAAAAGATTATGTGTTTTCTGGTATACTGTTATTGCTAGCTACTAAATTGGGAACTGCCTGATTGACTGGAATGTTGCCCTGTAAAAAGTTGGGACCGGTGCCCACAGAAGGTCTTCACATACAGTGATAATCTGCATTTCCCATTAGAAACAGAACTGAAACACCTCACTGTGGAGTGAGTTGTAATATTTCAATAACAAAACCACAGAAGTAGCCTTGAGCTAGAAGTTTGTCTCTCAAGCTACAATATTTCAGCTGAACAATGATAGGAAAATTAAGACAGAAGTGCATTGATACAAAATGGAGATTACTTCTCTAAGTGTGTAGTGTTACAGCATGTTCCTTAATTAACAGCTGGTCTCCACTATTCCTCATCTCTTCTTTACAAAGGTTTTTAAAAAATGCAGAGAAGCAGCCCTGAAAATAATCTATGCACAATTATTGGTTTTTGATTTTTAAATATTCATACAAATCCCATATAGCATACTGAGACAGACAGATTTAGATTTAATATTAGAACATTACAGCACCTAGGATTTCTCCTCTCCCACCTCCCAGAAAACTGAGTATTAGGACAGGTGCAGCATGACAATGTTAACTTTCCCTCTGCATCATATAATAGCAACACTAGCCAAAACAGTTATTCAGTTTTCCACTGTCTTCTCCCTAGACTGTACTCAGATACAGCAAGAATTTAAACTCATTTGCAAAGGATGACCTTCACTCTCTCAAACAAACATGTGTGTGAGATTCCCTTCCTGAAGTGCGGCAGCTGGCTCATTATCAAATGCAAACTGAAACATCTGGGTGCCAGATATGGTCACTTGCTTGTTGTGCATGGCTGAGCTATCTACAGAATATGCTGTGAAGCTATTCACTTTAATTTGAGAGGGTAATCCTATAGATGCAGAAATCTCACACTATTTTAAGGGAGGATGCAATTTTTCTTGTGATTGCTCTTGCTTTGTCTCCAGTACAATTTCGCATGCATCCATATCCTTAAGGCAGTTCATTTGAGGACAGTTTTTCTATATCCATATTTCTGTAACTGCTACTTAAAATAGAGTAACCAGTAGCCTATACACAGACAGTAAACTCATTTGCAAATGGCTTTTCAACAAACATGGTCAGAAAAACTTGAAATAAAATTAGATATCCTTTTTTTTTTTTTCATTTCCACTTTTTTTTGCTTCACATTTCTTCACTCTCTGTTGCAAGCTGCCGAAGACCACTAACTTTTCTCTTCCATGTCTTTCACATACTGAATTATGCAATGGAAATTGGCTTGAAAAAAGGGACGAGTGCTTCATTTTCATGTTTCTTAGAGGTAGCTCTTTGTAAAATCACTCCGTAAAAAAAAAGAACGTTGACATTCATCACCCAATGATCATACGCTTTTTTGGTTAGGTGCTGTCATAAGCTATTTAGCTTATTAAGATCTTTTTTGATGCAGTATGATNCTTTTTTGATGCAGTATGATGACTCCAGCGGTCTTCAAAGAATTTGTCTCCTGATAGGCAGGACTGCACACAGATTTAAAGTAAACAAAATTCTAGGGGACAAACACACACTAAAAGATAAATAAGCATGATTCTACTGTTGTGTTCATTGTAGTAGGCATTTCTGATTCTCTCTACAGAACAGATGTTTTCCCTGAGTCTGAGGACTAGTCTCTGCACACAGATCTTGATTAGTCACTCACCCTGCTTTGTAATATACTTCAAAAAGAAGTTCCACTAACAGCATTCCCAAATCCTGTTGTATCTTCTAGCTGTTTCCATAAGCAAGAGGCAGCATACCCTATTGCTGCCTTGAGTAACACACGTGGTGACAGGCCAGTCATTTGCTACCTCAGAATAGAGAGGGTGATGAGTTATAAACTTTCCTTCAGTGACAGCACTTGTTTTAGTGTCTCCCTTCTACCAACACTCTAATTTTCATGAAACTTGTAGGACTACATTAGCTATGTCTACAACTGCAAGTAGTGCAGTCTTTAGAAACGGATTTGTAGACAGCCACAGCTGGTACTGAGGATCCAGTGTTCACACTATACACACTTCAGGGTGTTTTAACTATCCCTTATCTGATCCTACAGAACTTAAAGCCTGCAATAGGTGGACACTGGTGTGTTCCTAAAGGACATCTTAATTTAATTCTGAAGGATATTTTTGCTCTCTGAGACTGTTCTGCAAGAGAAAAATGACACATGGGACAAGAGGTAGATTTGATTCAAAAATGCACTGCTGATTCAAGCTGAAATGCTAGTGTATAATTACACAAACATTTGACATTCTTTTCTCTTAAACTTGGTGTAAGTTGGTCAGAAGGTTTCAAAAGCTAGAGAAATACAGCAAATGACTGATAGATATTTTCTATTTTAGTAGAACATCACAGCATGGAAAACAAAAAGTCATGAAAACACCTTTGAAGATACTTAAGAATACTACACAGTTTTTATAATACAGCTATTTTCCTATCCTGTGCTGCTGTAATTCTTGGCAGCAAATTATTTAGACCTTTAGTAATAGCAGTTTTTTTCCATCTCATTCTGATACCTTTCACACAATACTGGCAGGCACAAAGTTATTCCTTCTTTTCGTTGTTTCTCTCCACCCCAAGAGACATCTGTAAGCCCTTGTGCTTTTAAAGTGCTAGATGCTCAAAGGCTCTTCTGAAATTAATAATAATCAATGCCAGCAGCATCTCAACACCCTACCCAGTATTTGCATGTGATGGGTGGAAAACAATAGCAAAAAAGGAGACATCAACTTGAATTCTTCCAGCAGTTGTTTTAAATGGTGAATATTTTCCTTTTTTTAATGTGAAAAAGAAATAAACAATATCCTTAAACAATATCTTTTTAAATCCAGAACATAAGCAGAATCTGAATTACCCCAGTGTTCTGAAAAAATCTGTACTTCTCTACAGTTGTATTGGCAAACGCAGATAATTTCTACCAGTAATGGAATTTCTACACTGCATAGCCCTATGCTTTGAAAAATGCCATGCAGTAATCATCTTCCTGATTGCTACGTGGTAGCTGCATCAGTCTGCGATGTGCTCTTTTATACTGTTAATGAAGCAAAATTTAAACATACAACAAATACCAACTGTGTGTTTGAAGCCCAAAAGATTTATATATAAGTCCTTCATTCAATTTTTGTCAGTGGAGGATTTGCTTAGGAAAAAGAAGGGAACTGTAAGGGAGGAATATGGAACACTTTTGAGAAAACACTGTACCGACAGTGATACGTGAAACGAAACCATGCAGAAGGAGTTTTACCTAAATTTAATTCTGATTATTTAGGTGAAACTTTTACATATACTGGAATAAAGAGGAAGAATGATTCTTCTGATGTCTTAAAGAGGGCTATGAGAAAATATCCATGCAATTATAACTTAATATGACACATTAAGTGTAAGAAACGCTTACCTTGTTGAATATCCTTCATCTCCAGGTGCAAACTGGATATTAAAATTCCTACAGCTTGAGACCGTTTTCCATCCAACAATTTGATAATCTAGAAAGATGATGCAAAAAGATCAGAGATCAAGTGAACAGTCTACAAAGGATTCATTTGTATTAACAACAGAAGCTAATTTGTGAATTGAATTCAATGTCTCTCCAAACATCAAACCTTTTTATTAACTAAATGTTGTAGAGCAACCTTCATCTTTTCTCTGCACTGCACATAAACAAATGGCTGACAAATGTAAGCTTGAATTCTCACCAGGTCTAGTAAAGACATCACTTCTTATTTGTAGGATGCTATTAAGAAGGGAAAAAAGGCATATAAATTATTTATTCTGCAGTATTTTTTTCCCCTTTCTCCTTAAGGTGATCAGGGCAGAACTATTTAAGATACCCTGAGTACATCGTAAGTTCCTTAGTTTGTCTGCTAGTTTATGTTTCAGTGTGAACACATTTAAGTCTATCTTTTTGACAAAGGATCAATTCCTGACCAATGAGGACTAGAGAAATGTCTTCTTATGTCCTCTCAACACTATTTCTGGAACACTAGAGGCTACTGAAAGGATTTCACTCTTGTCTGAATGTATTTCTTCCACAGCCTTGACACTTCACAAGGGTTTGAGGATTTTGTTCACATTTTGGGTAACAGACACTTGTTAGTGTAATATACTGACATTCAGATTGTTATCTTTTAAGATGTCAGGTGGGAGGAGGAGAAGAAAGAGGAGGGAGGGAACTGAGGAAGTTATTTTGGCTGGTTGAAATTAGTGATACTAATATGTACCAGTCCATAAATAGCATTTGAAATGTTGGCATTTGTGAACTTGATTTATGTCATAAGGAAGATATGGCAGCAGCACATCACAAAATGCAATACAGATATAAATTATTCAAAATAAGAAATGTTCAGATCCAAGCAGTTGGCTTACTTCATAGTGTTGATAAACAAATATTGTTAAAAATACTGACTCATATTTTTAAAATTAAAACTAATAGCTAATTTTTCACTAAATTTATGTTCCCAGTATTTGAATAACATTTAATCTATATCAAAATTGAATTTTAATATATGGGTAATACTTCTATTTAGATATTTAATAATATTAAAAACTTTAAATAATAGTTATCCCTTATCCTTGTAATATTCTTACAGATGCTCACATTACAGACAGTTAACTGACAAAATTTATACTAACTCATACAAATGTTTCTTACCTACACTTTATGGGATTTAGTAATATTTAGCTGTGCAACTACTTATTCAACTATATAAAAATAGCTTTGTATTGAAAAATACAGGAAAAGGAGAAATGATAGTGACATTTTCACTTGAAAATGCAAAGTTAGTTATTATTTATAGAGTATTAGAATTGGACAATACACGAACAAGTTGGAATACATGCTGTCTGATGTCAGATATTTTATGTTGTAGGGACTCAAAATGTAATGAACTTATGTAAAACTAGATGCTGTATGCTATATATTTTTTTCCAAAATTAGAAATAAAATCTATTCTGCGATTTTTTTTCAGCCTATATGTACAGAACGCATGCTGGATATTAAGAAAGTAATACTATTTAAAGTGTTTTCTTCAAGTAAGAAAGAAATCAGGCTCTCTACCTCCTGAGTACACCAGCAGACAAGACGATTTGGATACAAGTTACCGTAAATAAATACTCTGTAAGGAACACATCCTGTTGACTGAGATTTTTTAGAGCAAATGTAAGTAACTGCTCAGTTTATCATGGTCATTTCTGAAGCTTTACATGAATTTGCTGAACTCCACAGCACATTAACTTCTTACAGGGATAATTACAGGCTTGAGTAGTATGCAATTTGTATAGCATTCCCTGACCTCCAAGCTGACCTTGTTCAGGGGCAAATTCATAGGTTGTCATAAACCCCATTAGACATGCCTAGTTTGAGGCAAAACCTTTCCAGACTATAGGTGTTGTAGACAGTATGACATTTGAAATCATTCTATTTTAAGTATTTTAAGTAATAATATATTGTCCAGATATGATCAACACTAGCTTACATTCCTAAGCAAGGCCTCCTCCTTAGAAGATTAGTGAAAAAAAATTAAAGAAGGGCCTGTACAATTTTTAAAAGCTAAAACAGAGATTCATTTTTTAAAATGGCCAACGAACTGTATGTTCACATGCATTTTAGACAAATGTACACATGTTCACAATTACTAGGCATCAAACTAGACAGACTACCTGAAATAACTTCAGCCAACTGAAATTGGTAACTGAAGGCTAATATTTTATTCATTAGAGAAAAAAAAATGGAGAAACAAAACAAGAGAATAACTGAAATTTGGCACAAAAAACTCTAAAAGTTGTGATGCTATGTGTTACACAGGACTTTTGTCATAGATTTTTAGAACCAATGTGTAACTTGAAAGATTTTGCAACAAAAATATATACTCAGTGGTTAAAAAGAGAACATATTTTCAGAAATATTAATTTTGCCCCAAATTATGGTTATTCTGGGGAAGTCACTGACAGGGAATTAAACGTGTATGTGAATTCCAAATGGAAAGTAGACACAAAAAATCAGCACTTTTCCAGGTCATAAAAACCATAAGCCAAATAAAACGAAAGTTTGTGAAGACTGCATTGAACTATTTAGTCTATGCTTTTAAAAGACAAATCACTGGTCACCTCCCAGCACATTGGGACTTGCTTGTAGCTGGCAGTGACAGGTAAGCAGCTAAAATCCAGCTGACGCCAGTTGATGCTGCTGTGCCAGCTGGTAGGGTTTGCCAGCTGCCTGCCGCTCCTCCAGACTATAAATGTATCATTGTAATGGATGCAGCATCTTCTGGCTCAGTGACAGAATTGTGACTGCTGGTGCTAATTCATTTAATTCATTGATCCATAGCATTATTTGCTTTATGTGGTGTTCCCCAACTATTTTTTTATGTTATTAAGTTAGTTCATTTGCTGTACTCAAGTGCTCCTTCTTCATCTTTCAAATATTTATCATCTAATTAAAAGTGGAGACACAGTGAAGCTTGAATACATTCATAAATTATTCTGTCATTCCCATTAAAAGGTGTTTCTCCAACGTAGCCAGAAATGTATTTCATTAAATATTATAGGATAGACTTCACTGTTTTGTCTAACCGTAGTGTCTACATTCTGTCCAGGACACTTACTGGTGCTGAAATCTGAACAGATTCAGTTTACTTTAGTGATCAAAAGCTAAATCCTTCCTCCTGCTGCTGCATGGATTCTTTCCATAATATTTAAATTTATTGAGAAAAACCATAAGCTAAAAAGCTGTCCTGCATATCACAGTGTTTCTCTCCATTCCCACTCATTAACTTTTACGGTGAAGTTAACAGTCTGGACCCATAAGTAATCTGCTGAAACCCTGTTCAAACTGAAGGAGAACACCCTGCACAAGAAGCAGGACATGCCCCTCAAGCTATTCTAGGTAAACACCCCAAGAGTCACCAATGAAATTTCAGAAGCTTAAGACTAGACATTATCTCTTTTATTCCTACTCAAAGGAGGAGAGACAAGTTTAACTATTTTTTATTTAACATGGATGAACCATAGCTTTATATTTCTTAAATATTTTTACAATATTTTAGGAGACACGTAATTCTATTTGCAATTCTATTGGATGAAAAAAGCGCCACTATTTTTAGCCTTTCACTAAAGGCTAAAATAGGATCAAATAGGAAGTAAGAAATGAGCTAGTAAGAAACTAATTTCAATATCTTTATTCCTATCAAAACTGTAAAAACAAAACAAATCCACAAATTAGGTATTTACCCTTCATGGAAATTTTCATATCCTACATGGCCGCAGTGCCTTGTGATAAACAAGGAAAGGCCGTATTCATTCTTCTCAGTACAGCACAAAAAATAAAAAGAAAGTGAGAGTGCCTCGGAAGAGCCTGCACCAGCATTTTACTACTTCTACTCAAGTTTGAACACTGTTTATTATCTTGTGCAGACAGCTGAAGACAGTCATTGTGTTTCAACCCTGCAAAGCTTCCAACATTTTCTGCAATATCTGCCTTTCTTGTGGAAATATAAAATTCATTAATTGCAATTCCTTATTTAGTTAGATGGACAAAAAACTTGCTGACAGACATGTCCCTTTCAGTTAAAAAAATGCAATTCACTCAAAATATTGACACTCTTCTTAAATGAGAACACATGCTAATAATTATGTGAAGTCTGTTAGAGATAATAGACAACAGAAAAGCCATTATCTTTAATGTCCTCCTGCGTCTTTGAAATGATAATCATTGCACTAAAGGGCCAAAAATGATTGATGGACTTTCATTTGGAGCATACACCTGACACAAATTACTTGACATTTACTCATTTTTTTGCAAGATAAAGACAGAGTGGCATCACAAATATCCAACTACCTTGTTTCTCGAAAGTATAGAAAATACTTGAGTTCTTGAGGGTAAGTTACTAACAAGTGGTCAAATATATTGGAAAAACTAATGCAACTTTAAAAATATGTGTAAGTCAGTCAGTCCAGCATTGGAGCTACAGAATGCATATGGAATAAATCACGGGAAAGGAATGTTTTTTTCTAAATTACCTCTTTTTCAGGCTTACTGAGTATCATAGTTTAATACATAATGAATCATGGTTTTTGTTTCATTTCAAAATATATGTCCTAATTCTGCCTTTCTTCTGTTTGGTACTATAAGAACAGATTTTGGTTTCACAAATTTAACAGGAAAGGCAGAATCTATGGCTTGAGAACAATTACCTGTGCCTATCAGCTTAAAAATTTGTGTGGATATGTACAGACAAGAAATGTTAACAGTTTAGAATGAATGAAAGCAAAATCGTTTGGGTGTAAAACTTCAATTCTTCATCTGACATAAAAATTTCTATAGAAGACTTCCAGCATCTGGGAAAGATGTTAGATCCTTCAAATTATATTCAAATCTATTGAAAGCTGAGTTCTTTCATAAACAACTGAAGTTTTTTTCTTCAGAAAAATAAGTTAGAGTTTTAATATGCTAATTGTTTTCTGTTTTCATTGTTTTCATAAACAGCTATGGACCTTAATGGTACCGCACTGCACCTGAACATTTTGGTACAGAAAACTTTACCATTGAAGTCTGTTTACAATTGCATAAATATAACTTACAACATGTTTTTTTTTTTTTTTTTTTTAAATAAACCATATATTCTTAGACAAACACTTTAATGTGAGTGTTAGTCAGTAACATAATAGGTGCAGAAATTATACGTCCAGAATGCTACAACTGAAATCTAAGCATGAGAAAACATAGAAATGATGATGAAAATAGCCTAGATTAACAGTTGTACTTTCACAAACATGTCAGTGACACCTTAACAATAGAAGTTAAAAATAGGAGTCGTATTCAAAAATGCTTTAAAGTCTAAATGTCCAAAAGAATCAACACCTAAACTGAAGTTATGTACTAGAATAAGCCGGTGGATCTAGCCGTTTTCCTTCTTGATTTCCAAGAAGCTGTAACTTCTAAGTAATTTTAAAAGTGAGACCAACTATACACATTTGAAAAGCTTAACTAAAGACCACAACACCTTACATGGCATAAATACTTTCAGATCCAATGTACATTGCCAAACTGCATCAAACTAATAACTTATGCATTTAGATTAAGCTAACTGTATCAACCAAAACCAGAGAGAAATCTATTTGATTCATATTCATGTGCTAATGAACTTATTTATTTTTGTCCAGTAACTTCAACTTTGCCTGCTGCAAATTCAATCACTTTAGAACTATCCTAGGAAATAAGTCCCACTCCTTCTATACATTATTTAACCATTTAGAGTCTCTTGGAAAGTCAGGATGCAAGCAGTAGCCTCTTTTCCATTTCAGAGATATCACATCCAAAAAATCACTGCATTCTATTCACGCATATAAGATTAGAATGCTTGTAGTCTTACACCTCAAAAGCATTCTTACAAGAAAAGAACTGCACCTATTAGTTCTGAAATATATTACATGCTATTTTGCTCTAATATTGGAAAATAACTAATATATTTCTCTAGACAGTAAATTTTCCCCAACCAGAAAAGATAGATTCTACTCTCTAAACATAATACCTAAATATTTATGTGCAGAACTTTTGTTTAGAAAACTGCATATATGCAGAGCAGATCAATGCACAAGAGTCAGGGTTTCCTGAAATATTTCAGAGGATATAGAATTGCGAAAAAAAAAAAAAAAAAAGAAAATAAATTCTTTCAAAGCTGCTGAATTTTCCAAAGGAGTGCATGATCAGTGAATCATGAGCAGCCAGACAATATGCAGAGCTTCTAAACCCAGATTACCATTACCAAGTGAACGTACTGTATTTTTCCAAAATAAGTTAATATATGCATAAAAATAAATAAAATAATCCTGAAGTTATATTACCATTGCTGCTGGAAGGCTATTAACTTCCTTTTCTTCCCACATACTTGTTAGAATAGCTTATTTTTTAATAGCTGCATTTCAGATTCTAGTAATTACATCCTCATGACAGGATGATAGCTTCTAGAAACTTAGTGTAATTCAATTAATAAGCTGTTTTCTGGCAGGCATGAAAGCAATGAATTTGGGAATCATGAAAGTGCATCCACTCTGGAAAAAAGGATAGCCAGCTGTTTCCATCCATAGGACAATGGACAGAAAGTGGACTTTATGCCTTTCACGGAGTGACAGAATCATGATGTTGGAAAGGCACTCAAAATGTCATCCAAAGCATTTCTGCATTTCAAGATAGTAACAACTACATATGTAGAAACACAATTTCCCTAGCCAACATTCTTCTGTGTTCCTTTGGTATCCTTACTCTTAGAAAGCTTTTCTTTTTTTTTTTCTTTCGTTTTTCAGCAGCTGCATGCACTTGATAACAATATCAACCTTCTCTTTCATAGACTAAACAATCATAATAATTCAAATCTTTTCTCAGAGACTACTTTTACACTTTTCATCATTTTCATTCTTGTTTCTTTACAGTTAGTAAACATTTTTAATGAAGGGTCTACCTCTAGATGCAGTTCTTAACTGAGACATGGCTGAGTAGGTTGTCTTGCAAGCAATACTTCTATTGATATATCAGAGTTTTGTTATCCCTCTGTAGTATCACCATGATTTGACAATTAATGTTCCTCATGAGTCATTATAATCCCAAGATCCTTTCTGCTCAGCCATTACCCAGTCAATGCCAGTTGTACCTCATCTTAATACATCAAGCTTAACGTACCTCATTTTGCTGTACCTCAAGCTGAATATCGTTAACTGTATTAACTTTGTGCTTAACTCTATTACCTTTGTGCTCATCCCTATCTTTCAGACCATATCTCTGATACATTAAAGATTTCTAAAGGGTTTACTCAAGTACATTTGAAGCCTCTTGCAACTACGTGGTAGCTGCAGAGTTAATATTCCATTATCCAGGTCATAAGTGAAAATACCGAGGTAACCAAACCTAGCATAGATGCCCACAGAACCCTCAATGTAGTCTCCTATTGTGACACTGAGTATGAGTATAAATATATT
>VXAK01004815.1:0-43677 GCA_013399435.1 Arenaria interpres
TGATTCTATGATTCTCTCTTTGTACATTGTCATCTTTACCTCTCCTAAGATTTTAAATGTCTTTGGGAGTCATCCATAGAGCTGTGTGTTTTCTGGGTTCTCATTCCAAAGTCCAGGCAATGAAAAGGAATGTGGCTGATGTTCACGTTACTTTGGTTCAATTAATTGCTCTACGTAGACTTGATTTAATTGAAGCAAATCAGACTCAGAATTGGAAGAACATGGGAAAAAAGCAAGGATAAATAAGCACAGCTGACAAGTAGGTAGTTCATATGTGTACCTGTGTATCTGTGTTTGTGCTTCCTGCTGGATATATTAAGCAGTGATTGAGTTAAATCTTTATGTCTTGGTCTCTGGATGATTCATATTTTAGAAAAATAAAATAAAAACAAAAAAAAAAGAAAAAAAAACAAATGAAAGAAAAAGTAGTACAGGTGTTTAAACATGAAATTAATAATGAAAAATTTCAGCAGTCCCCGCGTCTTAACTAAATCACTGTATTTCCTCAATGTCTTTGTCAACTCTTGAATCCCTTTTCCCCCTGGTGTGTGGACATAATAACAGCTATTTGTCTAATTCACAGTGAATTTGGGGTTTTCATAATAAATATTTTCTTTATGTCTTAACTGTTGCAACTCCAGTCTTTTTAGCACTCAAAACTGCTGCGGCATACTGTCAACACAATATCTTGAGCACAAAAAGCTATGCTTGTCTTCTGTTTTTCTTTGGCTGTTTAATTTCTTCTTCAAATTCTGAGTTGCACACCACCAAATTATAACCCTGCCCAGATAATTCTGTGTCTTCCTCTTCTTCCCAAATTTTTAGTATTATAATTATTAATTTGGATTTTATAGTCACTGGTGTCAGTCTTGAATACACAGATTACAGGGTTAAAGGAAAATAGTGATTAAATGTAGGACTGCTCTCCAGGATATTCATAAATCCTTTTGAGTCTGTGTTTAATGACAAATACTTGAAGGAAGTGTCCTAAGACCCTGCAAATGGATTTCAATGAGATATTGCATTACATATTTAAATGAGGTACATATGAGTTTTATGTTTTAATCAACATTAGAAAATTATTGCTAGCATTAAGTGTTTATCACAACTGACATATTTAAACAAAAAATCTTGACCAAAATGTTATTCTAGCCATTTTGGTAATGTGCTTTCTCAGATTTATAATAAATTATTTGACTAATAGAGTGTGACGCAGTTTTCTAAATATAGGTCTAAACTGCCTCCCCAGTAGGGCTTGTGACTGTAGACTTTGTTTCACATCTGCTGGTCCCAGCTGGGTGTCTCAGATACTGCAGAGCATCTGAGAAATGTCGTTCTGAACACCAGTGTTTGGGCAACTGAACTCCACTTGTTGTGTGTCTTATATATCAGTTGATCTGTCCTGGAGAAAGGAAGGTAGAAAAAGAGAAAGATGAGACAAATCAGTTACTATTTTCATAGAACCATAGAATGGTTTGGATTGGAAGGGACCTTAAAGATCATCTCGTTCTAAACCCCCTGCCATGGGCAGGGACACCTTCCACTAGACCAGGTTGATCAAAGCCCTATCTAACCTGGCCTCGAACGCTTCCAGGGATGGAGCATCCACAGCTTCTCTGAGCAACTTGCTCCAGTGTCTCACCACCCTCAAAGGAAAGAATTTCTTCCTGAGATCTAACCTAAATCTCCCCTCTTGCATTTTAAAACTGTTACCCCTTGTTCCCTTTAGGTACTAGAGGGCTACTATAAGGTCTAACTGGAACCTTCTCTTCTCCAAACTGAACCCCAGCTCTCTCAGCCTGTCTTCCCAGGAGAGGTGCTCCAGGCCTCTGATCATCTTTGTGGTCCTCCTCTGGACCCACTCCAACAGGCCCATGTTGGGACCTCCAAAGCTGGACACGTACTCCAGGTGGGGTCTCACAAGAGCAGAGTAGAGAGATAGAATCACCTCCCTTGACCTGCCGGCCATGGTTTTTTTGATACAGCCTAGGATGTGGTTGGCTTTCTGGGCTGCAAGTGCATGTTGTCGGCTCATGTTGAACTTCTCATCAAGCAACATCCTCAAGTCCTTTATAACTGGTATAATTTTAAAAGGTTTTGAAATGACTTAACTGACTTCTGAAAATTAAGTCCTCAGTCATTCTTATATCTCCTATGCATCAGGACTATGTGGAAGTCTTAGAGAGTCACTTGAATGGTTGGGAGGAGGTTCTGGAGTCCTCTTGTCCAACCTCTTGTTCAAAATAGGACTGTTGCTGACAGTAGATGATAGCTGCATGGCTTTACTGAGCTGAGTACTGAAAGCCTCCTAGGATGGAGATTCCACAACCTCTCTGGGCAGCCTGTGCCAGGGCTGCACTGTTGTAATAGTGGAACAGATTTTCCTCATGTCCAGGCAGAATGTCTCAAGCCAGGAACTGTGACTGTTGCACCTTGTTATACCATCTGTTGTTACGAAAAAGAGTTTCACTCTGCTGCTTCTGTAAAACATCTTCAAGCAGCTGCTGACAACAATTAGATTCTACTCAGTCTCCTCTTCACCAGACTAAACAAGCTAATTTTCCTCAGCCTTTCTCTATGGGCCATGAGCTCTAGGTCCCTCACCATCTTGGTAGTCCTCCACTGAACTCTCTCCAGTTTCTCAACATTTCTCTTGAACTAAGAGGGGTTGAAACTGTACGCAGGATTCCTGGTGCTTCCTTATTAGTGGTAAACATGGACGGATACAACCTTCTCTTCTCTGACGACGGTCACCCTAAGCTACCCCAGGATGCAGTTTGCACTATTTGCACTGAGAGAACATAGTTGGCTGATGTTCAGCCTGGTGCCAACAGCAACTCTGTGTGTTTTTGGCATGGCTGCTGCTCAGCCAGTCATTTCTCAGCTTGTACTGGTGGATGGGATTAGTCCACCTGGGCACAGAAATTTGCATTTCCCATTACTGAACTCCATGTGATTTCTGCTGGCCCAGATCTCAAACCTCTCATTGTCCATCGGCACTGAGAGTCCTTAATGCACTATCTTATATATTTCCTTTTTTCCACCTCCAATTTAGTGTCATTCACAGATTTGCTAAGGTTTTACTTTTTCTTGGCATACAGGTCAACGATGAAGACACTAAACAAGACTGCCTTAGTACTGACCTCTGGGTAAGGTCCCATGTTTACAGTCTTAGAGGGGTGAATTCTCTGCATCTGGTTTATACAGTTTCCCTTTCAACAGTTAGTTGTTTGTTCACGTCAGATTACATTGGCACTGCATATTCTTAACCTCGACAGACCTCTTAAAAACAAAATACAGTTTATGTGTAAGTGCTGAGTACATATGCTTTCCACAGAAAACAAAGACAGCTGGGTGAACTCAGTAACTTTGAAAGAACAGAGAAAACAATAACTTAAATATGGACTCAAGTGCTAATGGCATTCTGGCTTGTATTAGAAATAGTGTGACCAGCAGAAGTAGGGAAGTGATTGTGCCCCTGTACTCAGCACTGGTGAGGCCACACCTCGAGTATTGTGTCCAGTTCTGGGCACCTCAATACAAGAGAGATATCGAGGTGCTGGAGCGAGTGCAGAGGAGGGCAACGAAGCTGGTGAGGGGGCTGGAAAACACATCATATGAGGAGCGGCTGAAGGAGCTGGGACTGTTCAGTTTGACGAAGAGGAGGCTGAGGGGAGACCTCATCACTCTCTACAACTGCTTGAAAGGACACTGTAGAGAGATTGGTGCTGGTCTCTTCTCACAGGTAATTAGTGACAGAACGAGAGGGAATGGCTTCAAGCTCCAACAGGGTAGGTTTAGACTGAACATTAGGAAAGAATTTTTCCCAGAAAGAGTGGTCGGGCATTGGAATAGGCTGCCCAGGGGGGGGGGTGCGGCACCCTCCCTGGACGTGTTTAAGAGTCATTTAGATGTGGTGTTGGGGGATATGGTGTAGGGGAGCACTTTGTAGAGTAGGGCAGATGGTTGGACTCGAAGATCTTGAGGGTCTCTTCCAATTCTATGATTCTGTGATTTTATTTTTGTGATTAAATGTCATATTATTTATTAAATTTGTGGCTTGTACAGTCTGCAGATAATACATTAATTTTTAAATCAGATACTTAACGGAGGTGTCTAAGGCAGAAGCTGCATTTTACTACTAAATTCAGTAAAGGAAGATAGGAACACAGAAACACACCTCCAGCCACGCACACCTTTCTTCAGCGGGTACCTCGTCCCACCCCAAAGGAATCTGACTCTTACAGTGGGATGCATCTCACCTGTTAGAGGTCTACAGTGCAGATACTGAGAATCCTGTTAAATCTGATGTAGGGAAATAAGCATTTTTGGAGCATAATACTTCTGACTAAATGTAGCAGTCCACTTTAGGTTGTCTGTTTCTATCTCAGTTACATATGGGATACTCTTATCTTTAATTTAGTTGTGGATGCTTATGTTGTGGACATCTACACCTGGTCAACTGAATCTCACCCTTGTTGAATATAGAGGAATCCTGTGGTTTACACAAATTCCAAACTTCCATGCCTAAATATAATTTGAATATTTTCCTTCTTTGTGCTCTGCAAGGGAATGCAGAAATGGAAACTGTCTTTTACTGATTTCCTTGACCTCAGATCAAGTAAACTTCATCTGTTGCTGTCAAACTTCTCATCTTAATGCTTTGCAGTCATTTAGAAGATCCATCTTTGTTGTACCCATCTCTGTTCTTCATTCTGGTCATTGTAAGGATGAGAGTGTCTGCAATCATCAGAGCTATCTTCCTGTACAGCCATGATGAGAGGACACCTCAGGCAACTATCAAAACGAAGGCTAGAAAGACATGCAGTGCTGTTACCCAAACTATAAAATAAAGAGAAAGCCAATAGTAGTTAAAACTGCAGTTGATAAAAAGAAAAATATTTGATAGAAGCAGAGAGGAAAGGAGTCAGGGTGAATATTTAGAGGGATGACAGAATTCAATAAAATTCAGCATCCATATAGAATATTAAATTAACTTAGCTTCTACTTGTCTGGGCAAGACTGACTCCATCCCAGTTAATAACCAAATTACATAGCTATCATTTTAGTGCTAGAACTTATGCACAATATTTTAATTTCTCGTAATTCTACAGAACTGAATAGAGAGCCTGATTCACTGATATTAACAGGATTTAGGTAGGTATCTACTGGTATTACATCAAATATAGCATATCAGAAGAATAATGGTGTGTACATAAAAAATAATACAGCAGCACAATACCATTAGTAGCATTAACTAACTACACTCTGGTTTTTTTCTCAGTGAGTAGGAGAAGAAAAGGTATTTCCTGTTATTTGGGATCTGCTACCCTGAAAACTTCCCTTCTGCTTGACGCGAAATTTCTTTTCCAATCCTCAGTATCATTCTGGGGTGGAAGCGCCCTGAGATACTCTGGACACCTTTTTGGGCTATGGAACCATGACTTTAGACTTCAGCAGGGAAACAGGATTCTTCACAAAGCAATGCCATGCACTAGCTAGAAATCATAATTTGTTTGAAATACAACTATTTTCTGCTGTTTCATATTCTGTTTATTACAGAAAATCCCTAGTCTGGGAATTGGACACTAGCCCAATTGATCTCAATGGGAATTTGTGCAGTGAGAAAAAGATAGTTTTTGTAATGTTGCATATGATAAAGCTCCTAAATGAAATCGTATTTTTATTGGCAATAAAACACACCCCTCCTGCGTGTAGTAAAGTTCTCTAGGTTCTATGGAGGGCTCTGGCATGGGTTGCTCAGATAGTGCTTCTCTGGCAAGCTTTTCAGAGTCCTGCCCCAAAATCCAAACTGGTAATGTATACTTTTGGCAACTAATAAGGTGGATAAAGTTTCTACCTCTTTTTAAGACTGTGTAAAACTCACAGCATATTTCTTCTGACTGCAGAGCTTTAAAAATTGTTTGCTGACTGCAGCACAGCATTACTCAAAGAAAATTTGTTGAGGAATTGGCACTATTTACAGTGCAGCCAGCAGGGGTGGCAGGTAACATTTAATTACATATGTAAATGAATACATGTTTTACTATGAACACTCAAACAAGAAAAAATACCATATTTTATTAATAACACTAATGCCTGGTCTGGCTATTGTTCCTGATGGCAGGCAGCATTGGTTGAATCACAAATATGTAATCAAAAGGGTATTAAAGGCAGATTGCTCATTTTCTGAACACTTATTTTTTTCAGGTTCCTGGGTTTTTACAGTTGTTCAAAATTGTCTCACTTTGTGCCATGGCAATTTCATGCAATTGCATAATTTCATGCAGTTGCAGCTCTTTTCTTAGGCATTAGATTTTTTTTTGTAATACATGTGTCCCTCTCCCTCTGTCTTGTCTTCCTGCCTTCCTTCTTTCCTTCTGTAAACAGTAGGCAATAACCTTGAGTTTAGTTAGCTAAAATTATTAGTTATTAAAATTGACAGACTTTCAATAAAAAATTTACTTCTGAATTCAAGAATATAAAGTTGAACAAGCTTAGCACTATGTTGTGAGGGAAGAGAGTTGTCCTGCCTTCTCTCAGCCAGCTTTTCCTACCAGCTCGGAGAAGTGATTCTGACTTTTTTTTTTTGTCTTTTTGTTAATTTTCATCCATATACTTCCATGGTGTAGCTCATTGCATCACTGTATAAATGTTAACAACAGTGGAGGTGAAGCAGAAAAACTAATGTCCACTGGAGTGATACCAAAGATACTGGAACTTCGCATTTTGGATGAAGCACAAACTCTCCTAAGTCAAAGTGACAACATTACCAAACTTCATTACCTTCAAGAAATTAACTTAATCATGCACACACAAGCTTTGCTGAATTTCAGTCATAAACAAGGTTTTTTGAGATTCAGAGATTGAAGCTCTAGCCTCTAGACAGACTCAGTTCCGTGAAACCAAACCAGAATGAACAACACTCAAATTAATCTGTTTTCCAGCTTATGATGAATTTTCCTTTCAGCTTCCAGCTTGTGGACCCTTCTACGCCTTCAGCACTTCGCTTTTTTCTTTAAAGCTATATCTTAAATCCAAAATCTTTTAAACTTAAGAACCTTGATGCTTTATATATTCTGTATATAAATAGCATATTACTATTTCATATTGTGGAACAATTCTTGCAGATGGTCTTTCTGGCTAATGGTGTTTTCTATAACTCAAAAATCGCTCATATAGTATTTTTAAGGTACTTACGATACTTAATGTGTATAACTGGGAAAAAAAAACCCAAAACCTTTTGAGAAATAAACTATAGCACAAGCTGCTTTTAGTGTCCAGGAACTGTTTACTAGATCAAAACAAAATAAACCAGAGTTTCTCTACAGTTTGAAGGCAGCACTAAATTAAATGCTATCTTCTCTGTCATGCTGCCAGTGCTGCTAAGAAATACAGCATTAGAAATAAGATGCCACAGTAACTCTCTTGCACCTTAATTCCTGCTAGGTTTCTAGCATTTGTTTCTCCGCAATCTAGGATTTCTTTAGCACAGTAAGAAGCACAGAGAAGATTTTTGAGAGAGCGAAGGATAATTTATAACATGCTACTTGACCCATTCCTCAACTAATAAGATCAGTCCTACCCTCTGTGATACCTGAATGTTGGGGGAGTTAATCATCACAGCTTTCGGTTTTTACACAGGTCCCATCAGGCTTACTGCACCGTGGGTTCCCTTAACCTAAAATCTCTTCTCAAATTCATATTGCTCATCTTCTCCCTGTTATCCTGCTGAATTATTTCTTCAGGCTGCTTTGTGGTGATACATCGCACACTCCAGTGGGCTCAACATTGAGTAAATTAACATATTGGAATGTAAAAATTTCAGATTTTCAAAGGTGATTTTCAATATCCATTTTGTTCATTAATGTGACTGGGAAATTGTAATCAGCTAAACTAGACAGCTTCCAGATAAATAAATATCTCTCTGTCTCTCTTTTATTTCTTAAAACCAGAATCAGAACTTCTATTTCACTTTAAAAAAAAATAATAATCTTGTGAGTCCTTGTTTTCTGTCATTATATCTGCAATATCTGCAGTTTCCCTGAGTGCTCCACAGTTCAGCATTTTCCAGTAGTTACTATTGGCACTCATTTTTCATGAGAGAGCACCGGCCAATGCCAATGAGGTTTGGACTGAGCAAGGTTGCTGCAGACAGAGTAGGAGTGATCAGGGTTTGCAAATCACCACTGTACACCAGTTGGAAATGAAACTGTTTAAAATTCAGCTGTTTTGCTCAGAAAAATGGATTCTACCTTTGCCCTCTCAGGAAAACCTCTACAGAATATAAATATTTGTGGGGAGGGTATCACAACAGTTTCTAAGTTTCACTATTTTTCCATCTAATATCACACTTCAAAAAAGTTGCTTCAGGAAACTGAAAACCTGATTTGCCTTAATTTTTGGATGTAGGCATTTAGAATGTTTTTCCAGGTTGTGGTGATATCACATTGATGCATGTAAATAAATACTCAGCACAAGCTGAAAACTTTGGCGTAGGTGAAGCATGGTGAGAGGTTTGCCCCGTCATTTCACTAGAAAGTCTTTCTTGCATTCAAGATCTAATGTAAAATAATCAGCTGTACTACAACAGAAAGAATAATTGTTTATTTGTGGACCAGAATCAGTTAACTCGTGAATCCAATTGGAAAAAAAAATAAAATATGGAGGAGGGTGTGTAATGAAATCTTGCTTCTGAACACTGCCTGACATAGAGGGACTTGAAAAAAAGTCAAGCAAAACAGTTGTGTTGGATTAGAAATAATAGTTAGAAATATCTAGCTGTGAGTTGTGAGCTTGTACCCAAACTAAGCTTGGGAGCTGAGTTTTTGCTATAGAATGATCTCTAAAAACAATTGTAATGATCCATGCCATGAATGACATGATATATGACACTGTATGCCTGAAAAGAATTAGTGCTCTACAAGCGTGATAAATCCATCTGCCATCTGTCCTGAAAGAAAGAGGAATTCATATAGTTTCCTGTGCATCATTCCATCCATTTCAGCTGAATTCCAAACAACGTTTGCGTATGGTAGATTTCCCAGCCACTTGTACATTCTCTTGTAATATTTCTTTTATGGGAACTTAGTCTTCCCATTATTAGCTGGAATGCACTTAATAACTGCCCATTGCTTCAGCCTGTCCTAACAGTTCAGAATTAATAGATGGGAAGTTTACATTTTCTGCAGTTTTCATGACTTCTTTGTTATATTGCATCCTGCCCTTCAGCCATCCCTGGGAAGTGAATGGAGAGCATTGTTTGCCAACAGAGGAGGGGACTTTGCAGTGATCTATCATTTATATTTAGTTTCACCAGATTTTAGCATGAAGTAACAGATGATGTAATCATCGTCAGTATAGCTAGCAAACACTGCCTTGGAATAGGCAGTGTGAATAAATAGCATTGTATAACTCATTTTCTTCAATGAAAAAAATGATATATTTGCAATGCAATAGTGTGCTTGTGCCTCAATTTACCTTACTATCCAGAAAGCATGCCAGTATCTCTGCATCCTGGTCTTACAAATGGTATATCAACACCATATTTAACATGTATAATTGTATTTGACTTCATCTTTCAGTTCAAACCTGTATAACTATAGCATGTTAAAATACTGTGTTAAAAGTAAGAGGTGCAGAATCTTTACCTTATCAAGTAGGAACAGTAAATCTAGATGACGTTTCTTCAAAGCCTAGGGACTGGTGTATTTAGTTACCTGTGGCTCCTCATCCCAATTATTCAGTTTTCCATCTACAAATGTGTCTACTGGGATAAGCCTTCAACTTTCAACAAAAGTAAGATTTAAACTAACCCTTCTATGTTACCTTGTATGAGCTGCTCTTCCTGTGCATCACCAGTCCCTACTCCTCATGGTGCCATTTGCTAGCTATCTGTATGTAGCAGGAACTGAACCTGGTATGAGTTAGCCATAGCACTTGCACTGTACCAGGCTGTTGCCTAGTCTTCGCAAGGGAGTGCTCGTTCCTCTCTGTTCTCCTTCCATGGCCTGGTTTAGATGTCTATGTTAGGGTTAGAAAAGCTGCCCTGCATGGACCTCTTTCACTCTTGTGACTCTTAGAGGATGTAGACAGGACCAGAGATAGGCATTTAGTCAGAGGAATACCCCATCTTATCAGACATCTCAACATTGCTAAATTTTCCAGGCCGAAGACCTGGCCAATTTTCCTGTGGCAATAACTGAGAAGTAATGTACAATCACAACTGAACAGAAGCAAAGATTCTTGAGGCCAGACTAGCATTCTTGCATGCTTTTAGAAGAAAGAAAGCTCATATTCGTCAGTCATCCTCTGTGTGTCATTTTCAATTCTGTCAAGTGAAGGCTGATGTAGTATATATTGGATAATTGCTTTACATTTTCCTCTCTGCTTAGTCTGTGAGTCTATGAGCCCAGGAGTAGTTATCACCTTAGATGAAAATGATAGTGCTAGAAGGTTTTCAAGGAGTTACTGCTCAAGGTGTTGCCCTTTGCAAGTGAAATACGGTAAGGGCATAAGCAATCCAAGACATTCCTGGAATGCGTTGATGATAACTTCCTTCTCCAAATGACTGAGAAGCCAACGAGGAGAGATGCCATTCTGGACCTTGTTCTCACCAATAAAGTGGTGGGGAATGTCAAACTCAAAGGCACCCTTGGCAGCAGTGACCATTACATGATGGAATTCAAGATCCTTAGGGTGATGAGGAGGTTGCACAGCAAGTTCATTACCCTAGACATCAGGAGAGCAGACTTTGGCCTCTTCAGGCATCTGCTTGGTACAGTAACATGGGATAAAGCCCTGGAGGGAAAAGGCGCCCAAGAAAGCCACTTAATATTCAAGAATCACCTCCTCCAAAATCAGGAGCAATGCATTCCAGCAAAGAGGAAATCAGGCAAAAACACCAGCAGATCTGCATGAGCGAACAAGGAGCTCCCAGACAAACTCAAGGACAAAAAGGAAGCCTACAGAGGACAGGTAGCCTGGGAGGAATACAGAGGAATTTTCTGAGCAGGCAGGGGTCAGGTTAGGAAAATGAAAGCCCTGATAGAATTTAATCTGACCAGGGATGTTAAGGGCAACAAAAAAAAAAATTCTATGGGTATGTCGGTGACAAAAGGAAGATTAGGGAAACTGTATGCCCTCTCCAGAAGGAAAAGGGATACCCGGTTTTCCAGGATATGGAGAAAGTTGATGTACTCAATGACTTTTTTGGCCTCAGTCTTTACCCACAGGCGTTCTAGCCAAACTGTCCAAGTTGCAGAAGGCAAAGGCAGGATCTGTGAGAATGAAGAATCACCCACTGTAGCTGAAAATCAGGTTCTAGACCATCTCAGGATGTCTGAGTTGTGGATGCCCCATCCCTGGAAGTGTTCAAGGCCAGGTTGGATGGGGCTTTGAGTAACCTGGTCCAGTGGGATGTGTCCCTGCCCATGCCGGGGGTGCTGGAACTAGGTGATCTTTTAAAGTCCCTTCCAACCCAATGCATTCTGTGATTTTGGGAAGGATGTTCAAGCTTTCATGCAGTTCACCATTTCCCCAAGATCTTCAGGCTTTGCTAGTGTCTTGAAACTGTAAGAGCTCAGGGTTCTCCTAACATGTCTGAGGTCAACAGCAATGCCTTATTCAAAGCCTTTGGCAGAGCTATGTGTAACATTTCCTCTTTTCTTATGCGCTGCATTTCTCCATAAAGGCACATTTCTTTGATGTCTTGTAGATTTAAACACCCAAAAGACAAAGCATGGCTGTTAGCAATCTTTCAAGATTTGTGCAGAAGGAGGAAAACTGTAAAATTCATGAAAAGAAATTCAGCTGAATAGTTTCCATGAACTATGACTAACAACTTTCAGTAACTGTGTTAGCACTGAGCAGTCTTCTCAAAATTTTCTGTGTTGTGAGCAATGGAAGCCTGGACGAGGAAGACTGGGAGAAAAATGAGAAGGTCTTGCATAGTACTTGCATTAAAAGTCTTTAGGGATTTTAGCTGTAGCGTAAGAATAATATGTCTCTTTGCCTGCTGATGAATTTTATCTTAATGGAGTAGGATTTAAACATTTTCCTGCTGCTTTTTTAACTTGGAGTTAGAACTGCTGGAAAAACTTATATACATGTGTATGAAAGATAGACAAGTGTAATATATACTTATTTACATATATGCATACATGGCTATATTTATACATACGCAGACATATTAGCAAGATTCATTTGATCACAGTATTGCTCTATTTTGCATTAAATGGAGGAGAATCATCTGCTTTGAACCAAATGTGGTTAATGAATCTACCCAGGAAACTTTCTGAGACTAGGAAAAACCCCCGCAACTTCAGTGTAATATATCATACAGTATTGAACAGCAATTTTTTCAGTTATTCAGTACCATATCAGTGCTCTACATTCAGGAAAGTTCATAAGGTAAGGTCCTTGGTAGTTTTCAAGGACCACCCAGATAATTTAGTTTTCCTGGAGCATGCAGGCTCCGTGAGTTTTCTCCACGTTACAGGACTTTTACATGGTCTTTTTAAATTTCCAGCCTGCATTTATCTGTAGGCAACTTTTTGCCTATTTTATACTATGCCCACACAGTCATATAGCTTGTACAGGTTTTATAGAGAGTAAATATCAATATTGTGTGTCAGTCTTCAGTTTCATAAGCTGAACAAGGGACTATGTCAGGCTGCTTCTTCCACCAAATCAGTTGTAGATTGTCTACCTGTAAGTCATTGAAGGCCACTGTCACTGGGTATCAGACACTGTGTAGTTTAGAGGAAATAATGCAGTGGAAAGTCAGGAGGCAACAAAAGGAATAATAATTCATTTAGCAGATGTCCCACAAATATAGTTTAAAGGTGGGTTATCATTTTGCCAACTTGTAGCCGTGTATGACTATTCAGTAGGGTCCTACATGAATATACAACATTGTATTTTGAAGTCTAAAAGCAAATTGTTGCCTTTAAATATGTCAGCAACAAGAAAACTCCATCAGCCTGCATGAAAATAATTCTAAACATGTTTTGGGATTTTTAAATATTTTTTTTTTAATGAATCATTTGCATGTCTAGGGATAATGAGCTCTGCTTTATTCAGTTAGTACTCTCTGGTCTCTTTTTGAACAGGCACTGCTGTGAAGGACAAATAAAGAAGTTTCGTATTTGGGGAAAGTTGCATAGCTTGTTAAAATACTTGTCAGAGAGAAGTACTGATATACTCAAATAAAATAAAAAGCACTTGGTGCTGGCCAGACCTCAGTGCAATCAGCTAGTGATATTGAAATGCAAGGATTATTTTTCGTTTGCTCCTTGAATTAACTTTAAGTAGAAGGACTTTTTAAGGGATACTTTCATTTTGATTATTAAAATTGCTGACTGAGCCTTCATTGTTCAATCCTGAAGATTTCAGGTATGCAGTAGCTGCATTTCTCAGTGAAACTAATTTGCTTACCTTTTCTTGTCAGGGTCTTAATTTAGACCCAAGTGTCTTCATTTTAATTGAAAAAAACAATTAGTCTTCTTCATGGAAGCTTGCGTGGCTTATCTTCATTTAATAATCAGTTGCATAATTGGTGTTCAGATACAGTTTAACTGGGAAAATTGCAGCATTTTGCCTATGAGGGGTTATTTGAATACGGAAACTGCAGCTTCCTATAAAACAATCGATTCCTTGAGGGCACACAAATCCTTGCCTGACCTTTTGAAATAAATTAGCAACAGAATCCAAGGGTTGGTATTTTGATGTAAAGGTTGCAATGAATGCCATCTGTCGGGTATCAGAACGGTTTAATGAAGGCCTCTTTTAAATCAGGTGCTCTCTGAGTTCAGGAGGATGCTCTGGGGGCTGTGCTGCAGCCCAGCCTGAATATTCCAGTAAAGCTGGACAATTTGCCTTCCTACGACTTAATGAGAAAATCTATCTGGAAGCTGTGAAATACTGCAGTCTCCAATCTTTTCACAGTTTATGAAAGATTCCCCTGTGATGGCTTGCTGAACGGTGTTAGCGGCTGCTGAGTCTGGTGGCCCGATGGAGGCAAGGTTGCTAAAGCTCCCTGCACCCACGTCCAGCCAGCAGTGGGGCTGAGAACCTGTTCCCATAGACACACAGACACATGCAGGTGGATTAGAGCTGGCCCCACAGACCTCATAGTCTCTCAGGCAGTTGATCTGGACCCTCTGGTCCCTCCACCAGCTATTTTAGTCTCTCCAGTCAGTGGCACCATGGACACACAGGCCTCCAGCCTCTGCCCCATCCCAGGAGCTGTCACTGAGACCCCCATACACAGGACAGAACCCCTTGCCTGGGAAAATGGCTAGAAATGGGGTTTAGTGAGAGGACAGGACAGTCTGAGCTGGGCACACACAGGGCACAGCCAGGCAGGTGCACTGACCAGCCCCTGCTTGCACACCACGGGCCCTTTTGTCCCCTTTTCCTGCTGTTTTCCCACTCACTCCTTCCCAAACCACCTTGATCCTCCCTTTCCCCATCCGCCCTGGAACATCCCCTAATAAGTCCTGTGCAATCCTCAAATACCCTTCCCCTTCCCTCCCATGGTGGTCCCCACACCTCTGTCAGTGACCACCCCTCTTTCTGTGGGGTGATAGAGACCCTTCTCCTGTTGGCTCCTGGTGATGGAATGCCCCAACCCATGGACTGAGTGTCCCAAGGTCAGCCTGAACATGAGGTGGTTGGGGGCTCCATTGGTCTGATGAGTTGACTGGGGCTCCCTCCCGTGTCAATGTGCCCATCTGCTCCTTCTTGTGTGCAGAGACAAGCCTTCAGTCATGTAAACTAACAAGTTTCATCCCTGTTACTAATGAACCAGACATTTACTACACCTTGGAGGGAAAAATCCTCCTGCGGGGATGTGAAACTCTTCTCCCCACACCACCTAAGATATGTAGCTCTGCCTGGTCCTTGAATAATCCTATCACTGATACTGTTTGGCGAGTGTGGTGTTAGGAGACCAAAATCATGCCTACCTTGGCAGGGAGAAGGGCCTGGTCATCTAGGACTAGAGAGTTTTTCCCTGAGCCACAGCCCTCAGTGGAGGTCCAAGACTTTGTCAGGCTTTTCTCTGTTGCTTGCTTCCAAACATTTTTTCAAAATGAACAAATTCCTCCTCCTAGCTCTAGATAAAGACTAGTAATTGAGTGGGATCTCTGTCCTTGGAGAAATTCAAAACCCAGCTGGATGTGACTAAGCAACCTGCCGTAGGTGACAATTCTTTGAGCAGAGGGTTGGGCCAAGATCATCTCCAAAGGCTCCTTCCCACTTCAGCCAGTTTGCAATTCTTCAATGAATAATAGTTTTTCATTTTGGAGGAGGGAATCCTTTTCCTTCATATTCTAGGTACAATTGGAAATGCTATATTACGAAACCAGGTTGATTTGTTTATTTGGTAAAAGACTTATGACAGTGGATAGAAAGATTTGACAGACTTGTATTGATGCAAAGCGTGGTTCTCTGGCCCACCTTCATCTTGGAGGGAACAAACAGATTTCAGATTGAGCTGAGAGAGCTCATCTCAGCGCACCTGCTACTTGAGATTATATTCTCCAAACTCAAAAACAGAGCAAAAAGGTAAAGATGTCTGCTTTTAGTACTTACCTAATAAAATGCAATGAACAAAAGTTAAAGGTTTTTTCTTATTTCATCACCCTTTATATCAAAATATTTGAAAGGTACCCAGTTCTGTTTATCTTTTTCTCTTCGTACTGGTTCTGAAACTGAAATTCTTTCAACTGATACAGAAATCCTTTGTCAGCTTGAAATCGGAGCATCTGATACAGTAACTTTTATTACATAGCAAGTTCCATTTTTATTAAAGCATGTCTGTGCCACAGCAACTTTCTATAAGCAATACATGAGGTTTTGAAACTCAGTTTCAAAAATCGGGTTTTATAAATTCAGTTTTGAAATGTCTTTTTTGCTACCTATAAAGGAATTTCAGAGTAAGTCTTAAGTCAAATCAATTTTTGAAGATAGTCTAAAACCTAGAATACTACCTTCCTACTATTCATGGCAGAATATTTGCTGGTTTGGAAATCCCATTTCTTGAAGACATCTTAGAAAAGAAATGCAAAATCAAATTTGCACTTTAAACACTTCAGGCAGACTGTCAAGGCCTGTCAATGAATGGCCAAATAAATTATGAATGTTATGTATTTCAGCATATTTGACCAAGACTACCAATAAACAAAGTTAAAGTTCCCAGAATGAGAGACCAGAATACTAATTTCTGCATTACATTAGCTGCTGCACTGGAGTCCCTGGGAGAATAAGTACAAATTGGACATCTGTTGAATTCGCATTACAGCAATGTGACTGGGGAATGCACTCCCGAAAAGAGCAAAAGAAATCTTAAATGAATTTGTGGGGAAGTATTTTTACAGCTGTTGCAGATCTTAAAATCAGCTAGAGGGAGATTCTATGTTCTTCAAAAATGGGAAGAAGAATGTTTAAAAAATATATTGTATTTAATGAAAGGTAATGGTGAGTTCCTGAATGACCTCAGGAACCATATACTTTTTCAGCTGAAGAGACGGAGCTACTTTTAATGTTGCAGATTTATAAAAGCTTTCACTCATGTGAGCACAAGGACAAACTGATAACATTAGCTAGCCAGGAGTTATGTAGGTACATAGCAATGCCAGATGGGAGGAGCTTTCTGCCATCCTTGAACACTTAGCAATTGCTGAGCTGCTGTCTACACAGTGTGTTTGGTGCATTTCTGAAGGGCAAAAAACCCTTTCCTCTACCCATTAAATATGTCCTTGTTCACTGTACACAAAAGAACTGCTTTCTTTGTTAGGAAATGTCTCTTCAGACTGACTTAATTTTTTTCAGAAAAAAAAAAAAAAAGAATTATTTCTCTGAGTAACAAGGACCAAACCAAAGGGGATAAATACGGTCATCTGAATGGCTAACTGTTTCAGGCTTGGTGGCATTACTGTACACAACAAGGTGTGCATGTATGAGGACAGGCTGCAAAGCTGGGTCCCCGGACTGTGTGCTGCCTCTATTTCCCTTATCAGACAGGGCATCTAGCTACTGAGGAATTAATTCGGCAAAAATTTGGTGTCTTTATTCAGTCCAAGATCCAGGTCTAAGGCAGATTTAGCTTAACACAACCTTAAATTGAAAGTTAGCTATCAAAGCCATGAAAGTTACATTCCAGATGCAACACAATGAAATTTGCTTCTGCCAAAGCTGGGGGAAATGCCCGAACTCACAAGGGTAGATTGAACTTTCCCATCTCGAGAGGCTTTAGGTTCCTCCAGCTGCCCTGCACACAGCAACTGGATGCTTAGCTCTGCCCTGGTTCGGGTGAGACATGGAGCTTCCGCACGAGCTTCCTTTGCCAGTAAGGAGCAGCTTCAGTAGGACAAGCGAGGACATCTCTGCTGGAGCCAAGCCAAACCCGCGGGGGCTGAGACCAGCACTGAATCCGGGGGAGAGCCCTAATCCGGTGATCAGAAATGCTGTGCTGCTGTCACGCTGCTGCTGCTTCGCAAGGAAGCTGTCAGCTCTACCAGCTCGGGGGTTCGAACTCGATTATCCCAAAATTGCACTTCGGTACTTCCCTGACGCTCCTGGGAACAACTGCTAAAATTCACAAGGAGACCTAGCATGGCTGGTGTCACGTTATGGAAATGTCTTCCAGTAAATCACAGCTTTTAGTTCACCTGAATTCTGAATAATCACTCAGAGTACCTTCTTTCAAAAGCAGTATTTATTTTCTTATCAAGATAAGACACATTACATACCGCATAAAGTAAAAAATACTGCTAGGAAAGCTGCATTTAACTGAGATAACAAAAAAAAAAAATTATATATATATAGATTGCACTTGAGAAAGTAGGCTCTATCCCAGAAGAATACAGTGAATAAAAAACTAGCGTGTGGTTTGAAATCAGGAATCTTTCTCAATTTCCTTTAAAAATATATTTATTTTGGGGGGTTCCAATTCCACCAATAAAAAATGAACCAGATTAGTTTTTTTAATACTTTTGCTTTTTATGTTAAAATAATATATAAACAACATAACAGCTTTTACACAAACAAAAGAGAAAACAAAGGTATGGGAAAACAACCCTGTGATTTCTGCTAATAAATAAAAAGGAAAAGTTTTGCTGTATTTGGTTTCATCACGGTCACTGCAGCTTGGGGCTCAGGTTTTTAGGAATTTTTCCTAGTTCACATGCATATTATCACCCCACACAGCCACATAAAGCCCATCCTTGACTCTCCTGCACTGGCTGGGAGCATGCTGTCTGTATGGCAGACAGCAGCATGAAGCAGTAAGTGGTTCCATTCATTACTAAGTTTCCAAGGAGCAATACTTTAAATTTTGTGATAAGTTGCGCTTATATTTAAGAAAGTAAACCCAACATTAATCAAGAGGATAATTCCTATTATACCAATGTCTTTTTACTTTACAGCTGAATTTTTCTGCTGGACCCTGGTGCCTGTTCCTAATCAAGTTAGATAAACTATTAGCTGTTCCATCTTTAAAATGGGTATTCATACCATCTACCTTTGTGTATCTCACTTAGATGCCCAAGTCAGTTTTCTGATCTTTCTATATCATCAAAAGACAGAAAGAAAAGCTCCCACACTGGGTGATTTCAACCTAGGGGCTAGGGCACGCTTTGGAAGAGCCTCCCTCTCCTAAATTCCCATAGTGGTAATTCAGGCTCCCAGATGAGGCTGGACACCCCAAATTAGGAGGTGTAAAGACCCCTCCCAGGACATGGCTGCTGGGGTGGAGGCTGGGCGAGCAGGCAGAGGTGTGTGGGAGACACTAGGTGCGGTGGGTATTCGGTGAACATTTTCTCCTGGGCATGGGCATTAAAGGACCACTCAAAGCACGAAGCCATATGAAACTGATGCTTCCTACAGCCAATGCTGACTATGAGGCCGGAATGCTTAGGCATAATTTCAGCATAATTCAGTCAGGAATATATATTGGAGTGCACTCTCTCAAAAACAATCAGTACTGCCAAGGTCTTGCATGCAAATTTCTTCCAAAATTAGCTGAAAATTATGGAAGGACAGGGTCAACCTTGTTATTAAACTGAAGATAGAAAAAGAATGAAGTTTTCTTTAAACAGTCCTGAACTATGAAACAAAGCTGTCAATCTTTGGTTACAATGCTGGTTTTTTAATGTGAATTGCTTTGAAAAATGATGAATCACTTCCCAAATCAGCATTCAGGAGCATTTTTAAATAGACATCTGGGAGCCAAAGAGGAAAAATTAATATAAATAATAAAAACCCCACACTTTTTGAATCTCAAAGGTTAAAGTACAGGAAGGAAAGTAACACAACATTTCTAAGGGATGTTTCAGTAGAGTTTTGCTAAAATTACAAAAGAGCACTTATAAAATACTTGAGCTAATAAAGAGTGTAAATCAGAACATTAGGGCACTTTTGTAACAAAATTGTAGGTTGCTAAACCATATCGGCTTGAAGGCTCCCAATATTATATTATAGCACATGCCAGTTTCCACTAATTATCAATGCACTATTGTCAAACTACTTTGCTCTTTCAGAGAGACAGAAATACAAGAGGCAACACAAACAAGATGAATCGATGCAGCCTACGTCTGCTATTAGATATAAAACCTCAGCCATTAAGCATGCTGCCCCATTCACTCTGTTGCATTCATGATCAAAACTCCAATTCTTTGCCAGATTTAAATCCACAAAAGTGTACTTTACACTTCTGGAGCAGCATTTAAAATCCTTTAAAGCTAGTTTGGAAGGATGTTATTTTTCCTTTTCTGCTAGAGCACTTTCATAATATTTTAAAAGGCATAGGAAGCTATGCTGTAGCTTTTAAAGTGCTTGTTTTATTATGAGGTGGTATTTAATAATATTCTTCTGGAAGTTAATAAATGATGCACATTTTCCATGACAGACAGACATTGCTTAATGAGTTAATATGCCTCAGCAAAATGCAATCAAAAAGAAATTCACTGTCAACAGTTTAACCATGGCAATACACAGAGCTGAAATGAGACAACTAACCTCAGATAACTAAGATTAATGCATATATGACGCAGTTATAATAATCCATATTTAAAACAAACAAACAAACAAACAAACCCCAAACCAAATAACGATAATTAAATCTCAAGCACAGTTTTGTTTCCCAGTAACACAACTACAAAACAAATCAATATTTTCAACAATCAAGTGCCCAATCTTCATTGCCTGCATGGGGGAAACATGGCCTCCTCGAACTGCGGAGAGGAGGATACAAGGGGAGGGTTGTCTGTCTCTTTTCGTGTTGAGGGGGCTCCTCCCAGGCAACTGTGGGCAGCTCTGTGTGAGGGGCAGGAGTCCAGATCACGTAGGTAGAGACCAGAATGAGCCCCAGCCCCAGTGATTTACCTGGGGACCTGGTGGGAGCCCCCTTTGCAGAAGCGCCTGGACGATGGCTCCTGGGGAGTCACCGTGGCAAAAATACCAGCCTCCACACCCCACTACCACCACCAGTATCCCAGCTTACGCAAAGCACCTACTAATTTCAGCACACCATTTGCTTCAGTACAAACAGCGAGATTTTATTTTAGTGGTGTGCTATTTAATGTACTGATGAATTTTCCTCAGTATTTCTCATTCTGTTGGGCCAGAACGCTGGCAAGTTCCCTCTTCAAGCAGGATAAACAATTTTACACTCATAAAGGCTCAAATTCTCTCTTCATTTATACCCACAAAGCCCTACTGACTCTCAGGAAGGCTGAGTAGGTAGAAATGGCAGCAGAATTTGAGTGTAGGAACTGGTGAGTGAAAAACAGAAACGCAATGCTATTTCATTGCCAGCTACCACAAATACCTACACATCTGTTGTTTCTTTTCAGTGGGCATTGTGTGCCTGAGGACTACAAGTGAGCTTTGAAAATCTCAACCCTCAGAATCTAGCTACAGATAACCTTAATCCTATATTCTCGGATGCTGATACATAAATCTATGATATACCTGTTTAGCTGCCATGGCACTAATCACCATGGCTGGGCTGAAACACAGCGATTTTTGCTAATTGCAAAGGCAGGCTAGTAGCAAAGTTCAAATGATTAGTGAGTGAAGGTCCTCAGAGCAATCCTGCTTAGAAGTAAACATCCGGTAAGCTGCAATTAGCGTGACTTGTTTTTTTCTTTTTTTTTTTTATTTTTCTTCTTATCGTGGTGGTCTTGAACTGCAGATACAATCGCAACGCTCATGGTGATCCAGCTGTATATCTACTAAGGCCATGTTGTTCCTGGTTCTGCCTTTTCTTCTAGGATGCCCAGCCTCAGGGATGAATTTCAGCACCTGGAGGATCAACAGAAATGCACTGATTAGAAAATGCTGTAAGAGAGTTGAGGATGAGAGTGTTGGGGCCCTGAGGGCATCAACAGCTCTTAGTGGCCCTGACCAGCATTAATTTGGACACATTTTTGGTTTACTTCCAGCCTTTTTTTTTCCCACTCTGTGACATCCTCCTATACTGTTTGTCCTGGAGCTTTGACAGATTGGATTATTTCCTACATCAGGTATCTTTATATATCGTTCAGTACCCTAACCATGTCCAGAGTTGTTTCTTTGCATGTGAATTATCAAGTGTGTTTCCTCTGGCTCATCTTTGCAGTAGCATACATATTTAAATTGCTCTGCCCCTTCTCTCACTTGTATAGTATTTCTGCTCTAAAGAACAAGGAACATTTTTTTATGCAATTTGAAATTTCTGAAGCACATACCATTAGAACTGGTCCAAAAATGAATTGCCTGTGGGAGGCAGAAGGAGATGAATGGAGCTTGCACAAAATATGTACCAGATCCCATCAAGTTTCTCTGGAATGTGACTTTTGTTGGCTTATCTTAAAAATCTCTTCCTCAATTTAAATAATTTCTTAAGAATTTACTGTGAATATTGTGGAAAAAAAAAGCAAACGAAAAATTACTTCCTAGGGAACTATCCATCATATAAGAGGCTTCTGAAAAAATTCTATTTAGGCAAGATAACCCAAGACAATTAAAAAAGAGAGTTGCAGGTTATAAAGAAGATGAAGAAGAGGCAATGTACACAAGTTGTAACAAAAGAAATCCTATTTTGGCATATGGAAGAAAATACTAAGAGTGGTTGAACACTGTAGCAGGTTACGCAGAGAGCTTTCAGAAACCTTGAAGATGGTAAAAATTAACAGGACAAGGCCCTGAGCAACTTCACCTAACTTCAAAATTCTCCCTGTTTGGAATGGGAGGTTGGGCTAGATGGTCCCCAGAGCTGCCCCCCAGCCTGCATTATTATATGAATCTATGATTCCCTGAAAATGGTCTTGTGGATATGAGGAAAACAGCCATAATGTTGTGTCCTATCTAATCTTCTGTGATAGTGTAAGCGTGTAAAAGATGTACTGGAAAGAGCTGAGGAGGATGGCGGTCTGCAGGGGCATGCTTTGTGAGCCCACTGTTGGAGGCCAAGTTGCTGCGTAAGAGCGCATACCCCAGCGAGCACAGTGGCACAGGCTGAGGGGAGGAAATCCTGTTTTGTTTCACTAGTTTGCTGTTGATGGGCCTACAGCAGTTTAACGAAAGAGATATTAATTTCCAATTTCTGCCCTGAAGCTTAAATACTAGTATGGATTAGGTACAACAAATGAGTTAAGACTAAGAACATTTTAACTCTCCTACAGCATTTTTCTTCCCAAATCTTGCAACACATTGCACATAAAGATATGCATCATTGTCAAACTTGTGTGTATGAAGGATCTGAAGCTGATTTGCTCAAGGCTCTGCAACACATCAGTAGAAAAACTATCAGTGGCATTACATCGTCCTTTCCCTTTTGAAATCCCTCATTCACTGATGGGGAGCAGGACACAGAGAAAGCAAGGCTGTAGCTCTACAGCTGGTGCAATGGTTCTGCTCTCTGTGGCCTCAAGCACTTGAGCCCAGAAACCATGCACTGGCAGGGTACTAGAGCTAACACACCTCACCTGTTGGCGGGCTGTTGTGACTCACGCTAGCTTGGCCAAGTGACTGCCAGATCAGCTAGATTTGTCTTGCTCGTTCAAAAGATGAAGAGAAGTCTGTCTTGTCTATGACCTGCCAAAGCCACTGGTCAAGTGGGAAGTGGGGCCTAAACATCTTTAGCGTCTCCACCACAGAAACACTCGCACTTCTACCCTGAACAACAGGTCCCCTAACTGACGGATCATACTGTCAATCAATTAATAATTTTTTTTTATTAACTGCTTTCTGTATTTTGACATTGCAGCACCATAAACAAATTGAGATGGTCTCGGAAAGGAGTGGGAATAAGGAGCTGCATACCAGATCAACAAAGTATTAGCAATTTCAACAGAATTAGAAAGTACCGGAAAGTAAGTGTGAATAAAAGGTTGATCACAGATGCTGTACAGAGCGGGTGGGGAAGAGCAGGCAGTTGAGCAGCCTTCAGGAGACTACTCGTTCCCTACCATTAATGCCTGGAGGGTAGGAAGGCCATGGGATGTAACAAAAAGGATAAGAAATGAACACAGTCTATTATTTTGTCCTCCCTTTTGTGATAAAATTTATGTTTAACTTAGGTAATAGTGAGAGGCAGGACTGTGCCTAAGCAAGGTACAGACATGTTGCTTTAACGTGTTGGGAAGATATAATTACTTTTCCCTGTTAGAAATGCAGACATGTCTTCTATTATTTTTTTTTTAAAGCAACAAAATTATAATGGATTTGAACTGATTCCAAACATTGACTGCCTCAAAATATGCAATAAATCCTGATGGACACCAGGACAATTCACTGTACTGCACTGTCATCCAAAACACCAAGGAACTGAACTCAATCTGGTTGCTCCAACTATTACAGAGCTGAACATAGACCACATCTTCAAAAATGCTTTTTCAAAGAGAACACACTTTTAAAATCAAGTGCAGCCCATGATAAAATTCTTTATTTAAAGAAGCCTTTCATCAAAATCTGACAAATTCAGATGATTGGCACTTCGCAAGATCATGGGCAGGTAGATCTGCTTTTTTTTCAGTTGAGAGCAAATGAAAGTATGCAACAGGATGAGAGCAAAGATGTGGGCTGTATTTAAGCTAGCAGACCTCCTGACAGCTTGGGGATTTTCCCTGTGTTTTATATTAAGAAACATGAGCACAGTATATGGGCTTTGCTGATAAGAGTAGAAAAATGAATTGGCAGGCACTTTCGCAGACAAGATGGGAAAGCAGTGTTTGAACACAGCTGAAATTGGACTGCTTTAATAGCTGATCACAGAACTGATGTTCAAAGCTCTCCGTCTAGCTTCCATCTAATAGTTTTAGTTTCAGCTAAATATAAGGGAATTGAAAAGAATCGGGAAGTAAGGCCATTTCTGGTGACCACAGTAGTTGAAAGAAAACCCTTTATTCTGAAAATAGCTGCTGTTTATTCATTACATGGTCAGGTCCTTAAAGGTGAGGAGCTACTGAATTAATGAAAACAGTTCAAAGAAATTTTGTTCAGGACACTTTATTGCTCCTTTTCTGACGGGACCAGTAGCTGTAAGAAAACATGGATGTGAGGAAGGTCTGGAATGCTCAAAAGGTTTCTTTTGTGTGGGCAAAAAAGAATAACCTTGCAGTTTTCAAATTAAAGGAGCAATATCTGTCACTACTAATCAAAACGTGGTGCCTCAGCTGTTCAGATCACTGCCTCATAAAGAGTATATAACTACAGCCATATCCCCCTCATCAAACACGGAGTTAATTATGTTCATAAAACTATTAAAACAATAAAAACAAAAAAATCAAGACAGAGGACTTAGCTTCTGAGCTGGATTTGATGTTTATAGGTAATACAAAAAATGGTATCAAGGCCTTGTAGCATTTCTTCTTGAGACAACTCCACAGGAGCACACTAATATGCTGGATTGCATTTTACTTTGTAGATATGCCTAAGCATCTGAGAGCTTTCAAGGCGAGGTGACTGTGGCTACTGCGTAGTTTTCCTTGGGGGTGGTGGTAAAGGAAATATAAAAAAAATGCTTACATGCGTTTCTCTGCCAGGAATCTTGCTCATTGATCATGCATTGAATTTGGATGCCAGCTTCTGAAGGACTTTTAAAATGAGAGAGCAAAGCCATCACTAAAAACAGTACCTGGAAGCTGAAGCCAGAAAAACTCAAACTGGAATTCAGGCACACTTAGATAAGTCAGGCCCAATCATCACCTGGACAGCCCTACAAGGAACTGTGAGGTTTCCAGTTGGTTTGAGGACATGAGAAAATGGCTGCCTTTCCAGAAGACATACAGTACAAGTTTGGGTCTTGCTTTGGGGGCAGCAGGGTGCTCTCCGGTGGTCTGTGGAGCACAGGAGGGTCAGGGATGAAGGCCCAGAGGCCCCTCTGATCTCAGCAGATCTGTAAGAGCACTTCATGGTCAGAGGCTAGGGAAAGCAGAGCCGTGATGACTTCTGGGGAAAGGACCCAGCTGGAGAGAACCTATTCACCCTGACCCACACCCATCATTTCTCCAGTAGAAGCAGCAACAAAGAGGTGACTCCAGAGAATGGTTCACCTGAAACACCCACCTCTGGTGGCACTAGATCTGATAACTAGGAAAGGAGCCCAAAGGCTGGACTTGCAGCTTTAGATGGGCAGAACTAAATGAGGTGAACCACTCCCTCCAGCATTCACTGATGGCCCTAGCCATGTATCATTTACATTTGAAGTCAGGCAGCATTTAGCCATGACAGTCTATGATGGCTGATTTCTGTTTTAATAAAAAGCAAAGAGTAATAGGAAACTCAGTCAACACTTCCTAAAGTAATAAAAAATGGGTGTATCCAGTTGCTCATAGTCATTTTTTACTTGTCTTTTACTTAATTTATTTGGAACAATGGTAACATTCTTTGTTAAATTCTTGACCAGTAGTTTAAACACTAATAGAAATCTGAAGCCTCACTCAAAAGTCATCTCTTTTTTTTTTTTTTTTCTGATTAGCTTAAGAAGACCACAGACAATCAATAACATGACAATGGCTTACCAAATATCCAGCTAGCTTTATATTCCAGTGACAGAGGTTGAAGAGCAACTCTGAATGCTATTTTAGATAGTGCAATTTGTACTTTGCAGAACTTATTTTAAAATCCTGTTATGCAGCATTATCTAATCTCCTTCTGCTCATCTAAAAATACCATCATTCTAGCATGCAAACCAAATTATATTTGTCTGAGATTCATGAAAGAGGAAGCATCAAAAGTGCAAAACATTCAACACAGATCCAAGTTCTGATACAGATGAAAAACCTTACTCCACAATTTTTGAAAGTTATCTAATCCAAAGGTCACACACAGTTTAGCTGTGCTCTGAGCATAAGAAACCAAGCATTATGGGAATGGGGTTCATAATTTAGCATAAGGACCTTTATTCTAGTAGGAACATAGCCTAAAATAATGACACAGACCCAAAGCTGTATTCTTTCTTACCAGAGATAATTACAGGACATCAGGAATGAGAAAAAAGGATTCATTTGCTAATCAGTGGTAGCATTCAAATGAAAGGATTATTAAATGTAGATGGGATTATTGATTCTATTTTTTTTATTTATATGAATAATAAGCACCTGGTTTTAACACAGCAAACATGGGAAAAATTTTATTTGGCTTAAAACTCAGGCATCTAAAACAGTCACTAAAGCTATGTTTTTGAGATATGTGATATCAACAAGACCTTCACTTTTGGTGATCTTATCCCGCATTATGGTGCCAGCTATTGCTTTTTCTCTGACCAGATAAACGTGTTCCCCCTTCCCAAATTGCCTCTCTGCCCAGAGATGTATCACGGGATGTCTCACTCACTCAACTTCCAGATGTCATCCCAAGAACTTTCATTTTCATGTAGTAAAAAAAGGAACCTTTTTACTCTCACTGCACCTCTGTGGTCTCTCTGCTCATCCTGTGGCCTAGCAGTCATTTCTGACTCATTCTGTTTCCTTGTATTTGCATTCCAAATAAATCCCATTGCTGCTTCTTGTATAATATTTCTATGCATTAATTCTTTTGTCAGGTTAATTTTGTGCCTTTATTACCATAACAACCTTTTATCTCCTTTATACATGTACTATCAACTCCCGGACACAGAACAACCAGACCGTATTCCTTGCACGCTGGTTTGATGACACTAGCTCTTTTTAAACCCTTAGTAATTTTCCTTCGTTGCATCAGCAGCATTTGTATAATTTTTGTCCAGTTATCTTATGTTTCCCTGTGTAAAGACAGAGTGAGAATTATCATCTGCTCTCTCAAGTGCCTCCCTAAAGTTTGCTTATTTCTCTGGAAAAAAAAAGAAAGGAAAAGAAAAAAGAAAAAGAAGAAAAGCCCCCACACCAGAAAATTGTATTAGTTACATTTCTTAACTCCATTGAAACAACTCCATTGTCTTACTGAAGTCCCATATCACCTTTTTATTTGCTCCCCTGTTCCCCTGTTCTTTTCTCCCCAATAAACCTCCCTGCAGCCAGCAGGGACACCCCCAACTAGACCAGGCTGCCCAGGGCCTCATCGAGCCTCACCTCAAATATCACCAGGGATGGGGCCTCAACCACCACCCTGGGTAAGCTGTTCCAGTGCTCCACCACCCTCACAGTAAAGAACCTTCTCCTAATCCCCAATCTAAATTTGCTCCCCTCCGGCTTAAAGCCATTGCCCCTCGTCCTGTCACTACTGGCCTTTGTAAACAGGCTCTCCCCAGCCTTCCTGTNGGGCTGCAACTGCACACTGCCTGCTCATGTCCAGCTTCTCGTCCACCAGCACCCCAAGTCCCTTTCCTCAGGAATGCTTTCTAATACCTCATCCCCTACTCTGTACTGCTGGCGAGGACTGTTCTGGCCCAGCTGCAGAACCTTGCACTTGTTTTTGTTGAACCTCATGAGGTTCACCTGGGCCCACCTCTCCAGCCTGTCCAGGTCCTTCTGGATGACATCCCATCCCTCTGGTGTATCGACAACACCACACAGCTTGGTGTCATCTGCAAACTTGCTGACAGTGCCTTTAATCCCTCTGTCTATATCATTGATAAAAATGTTAATAATATTCCCTACTGTCTTGTTTTCCCTTTACAATGTTGGGTCCAGTTAAAACTGCTTCTGTGCCCCAGCAACTTGTGCAAAGACTTAGTATTGTGCAGGTACTCTGAGGTGCCTGTTACCGCTCTCAGGGCAGCAAGAGGTTGTGAAGTAGCCACCTAACACTAATCTAAACCTTGCCATTGAGAATTAATTGCCTGTATGTACTGTAAAGGCACCAGACAAGCTCCAGTCAACATGAAACGTGAATGGAGGTAGAATGCTTTAAAAAGGGGAAGGATGAGGGGGAGAAAGAAGCACCATAAGACAGTGAAAAATGCATCAGTCCTTACAGGAGAGACAAGTAAGTGGGTAAAAGATGCAATCGGCTTTCACCACTTTTTTCCTTATACGCCTTTCAGCTGTGCTGCTCAGCACTGTGTTTGTGGAGGTTTATACACTCTGACAAATTCTGGTTGCTACCTTAAGAGCATTTATTCCTCATGGAAACTCATTTCACATCTCATCAGTTACAGCAATGAGATGGGGAAACTGATTTCTTGTTTCTCTGAGGTATGTGCATGCTGGGCAGATGGCAGAGCCGCAGCCCCAGCTGAATTGAGTCCTGGCCTGAGTTCCCCCCCACCTCCTCTGGGTTGAGTGATCTCCGGCTTTACAGCCCCCCCTCTCTTTTAAGAGCAGCTCCAGGCATTTCCAGAGAAATGCACTGCAATGGAAAACACGCTTTCATATCAGCTCCCCCTTAGCAAGTTAGACAGCAGTAGATGTGAGCATTTGATTAAGGTGTGCTGCATCCATTTCCATGTATTGCTTTGTCTTTCCCTTGCACGGAGCTTTGCGACATAACTCAGTATTGCTCCTGGTGGACTGTGCCTGAGGGACGTTTTGAAACACTGCCAGCACTTGGCCTGTTTGGATTGCAGGGTTCGTGACACTATGTGGTAAGTCATGAGTATTTGTCCATGAGCTGTGGTATCAAGCAAACCCAGAAACTGTGGAAAACCACAGAGCATCACAAGACTTCTGCAAAAAACCCCCACCCATAAAACTATCTGTTTACTCAGGTTATGAACCCGTTTACTTCTGGAAACTGCTGGATACTTTGGTAAAGTTATGGCAAACTTCCAGGTTATAAAAGAAGACCAGAGATCTCATTATTAGCATTTCCCAGGGCAACAAAGAAAAAGATACCCCTCACTGTGGCATTCTCATTTTCTCATTTCCCCTGCTGTTGCATTGCTTCTTACAATTGGACGTGCTAGGAAAGATCTGTACAGTCTGTTCGGGGAACTGGAGCAGCACTCACAGCTTAGGGAAATTAAAGGCTACACGTGACAGCTATTAGTCCTGCGATACCAGGAGGGAGCGCTCGGTGATGAGTGCGGTGTGAGGCTTTGAATAGGAACTCAGGGGGAACTAAAAAACATTAAGAGCATAAGGAGAGGATAACCTTGAAATCTCTCTGGACTAGAAGCCTCTCTCTCAACAAACACTCTGGGCATTAGTGTACCCACAGCTGCCGGCGTGCAGCTACTCCAGCACTGCAAGGCACCAGCTACACAGCCAAAAAGGAGCCTATTGCTTCTGGAAAATTTGTCTGCCTGTCTTTCTCACCCAGAAATTCTGGGTAGCTCAGAAATGCCAGACAACTTTTAAGTGATTTCCAGGCACATTTTTACTCTTGAGGACAAGCATATCCATGTGCAGGACAAATAGCTCTGGTGGGTCCAGGAGCTCAGCAGATGAAGCTCCAGGATAGTCATTAGGCAAAATCAGCCTCGGGGTCTGCAGGATTCAGTCTTAGCTGCTACAAACACCTTCTTTGCTCCAGTACCTTATACTTCCTTCTGGTGTCTTTTGCAAGTAAATCAAAGTAATTGAGACTTGTGTTTGAATCTGGCCTACATTCTCCTGCAGCAAAAGGCAGAGATTTTCAACCAAATTAACATAAAATGTTTCATAACGTGTGATTTCATAAAGTGTGAAGCTCTGCCCTTCGTTATGCAACTAAAGGCTTTTTGGTTAAGGTTAGTGGGTTTCAAATTGGCTTCAAAGAGAGTAAACCAGCTCCATGGTTCTAAAAGCAGCATGTTGAGAGGTCCCTCCTTAGTGCCTTTACTGCCAGGCATTTAAATAAAATTAGAGTTAAGTGTCAAAGAAGAATGAAGAATAAAACTGATTAGCTGTGCGTGGCTAATAATAATAATAAAGTGGAAAATATTTTGGACTAAAATTAATGGACACATCTTTAGTATGTCATACGTGAATTTATCTGCATGACTTCCACTCATGTTAATGGGAGCCACTTGGCTAAATTTCTGCTCAGTGAGCTGTTAATTCATCCCTAAGGGATTAACTTTAAATTTAAACTTACAAAAGCCATTTAATGTTAAAGCTGAAACACTGTCTCGAATTCATATGGTTTTCAGAGAACAAAGGAACAGTGAAATAAATGAGCAGTGATGTATTAGTGTGAATATTGAATTTTGTGAATTTAGTGATTAATTTGGGATGGTCATAAATCGTGACATCCTGGTTGCAACCAATACCTAGTTAATGTGATATTCTGGTGTCCCAGCACCAGATGCTCCCAAACACCCGACAGCACAGGTTAGTGCTTGATAACATAATCATAAGTATAATCAGCATTTTTTTTCTAGCTACTGTCAATAGTTGGCTTATGTTCTGATACAGGTGGGACCTGGGATTCTTTACCTTAAGTTTTACTTCTAGTTCTCTCAGAATTCTTCTGAATTATGCACTAGTCTTATTTAAAGGTTGAAATTCCATATAGATTTACCGTGCAAAAAAAATCAAATTCCTTTTTACCATTTTAAATTATTTCACTTTCAATCTCTTTCTTATTCTTTTCTCAAGGAAAAGAATATTTAGGAGGACCTAATTTTCCTTTAGGTACTATTTACTATTTTCTATCTTTCACTGTATACTCTCTTATTCCCAGTTTTTCCCAACTGGAATTATCCCAAAATTTTGAGCCTCTTTTCTTGCAAATGTTTTTGATGTATGTCTCCTCCTGTTTCTCTCCTGATGTATGTTTTCTGCTTCTATATATCTTTTGTACTCCTGCTTGTATCCTAAGCACCAATGGTCAAAACCCAGCATAAGTACCCCAGCAATTTATCTAGGCCATAATATTTGCTGTGTTGTTTCCTGTTCACCTATATTCCTGTAGAAGACTGTCACTTGATTTTTTTATGTCACCACTGTACTTAATAACTGTTTTCCTATAGCTCTTCATGGTGATTCACTCTCGACCTTTAGTCCAACTTCCATCTCTCGGTTCTTCCTCTGCCCCTCACATACCCAGTGTTATATGAATAAATAGTTGAGAGTATTCATCCTAATGCTTGCTTCTTTTCTAAACTGGATTTATAAGTAGTTACATAGGCCTTCTGATATCCCTCGCAGCCTTCTCTGCTGTTAGAAGTACGTTATCTCCTGTGCTAGCTGTCATTTTTGCCACCTCTCTGTTCACCTCCCTCCAGATTGATCACACATGAAATAACAATCCATGTGCTGGGGGCACCCATAGATAGCCATTTCCTATGTAGAAAATTGCTCATCTCTTCCACCTCTTTGCTCTTTATCTCTTAACCAGCTTCTAATCCATGTTTGATATTGTCTGGTTGACTGTTTGCTCTCTGAAGAAGGTGCCAGGTCTTTTAGCATTCTTTTAAAATGTTGTGGTGCTGTATAAATATTTATTCATACATAAGCCATTCTGAGTTCATTTTATCAGCTCATAGTCATCTAGGTGTTTTATACTTATTAATTTTTTTTCCAATTAACTTTTCTACCACTGAGATAAGGCTTTCCGCTCTGTAATTACCAGGGTCAGCCCCTGCATCTTGTTTAAAATTAGATAAAATATTAACTATTCTCTAGTCCTAACTGATGTGGAGTATGCTGTATTCTGCAGCTAATTGTGAGAAAAAAAACTCTTACTTTGGAAAATAGGAACCACACTGCTCATAGCCAGGCAAGGGTATGACCTTCAACAGCCTTCTGCTATTGCAGCCCTATGGTCTCCCAAGTTAATGCCTTTATGGTACGAGCCCACATCACATCCAAATTTAAAGTCCATAAAGTTTATTTTCACTTGAGACTTAAGCCAAGTGGTAAATCAGGCTCTTATAAGATATATGTGTCAGAAATTAAGTCAGCATGGCATGCAGCTACCTACTTTCAGTCAGCTGAAAGGATAATACCAAGTAACCTGCCTAGATATGTTGACTGATCATTTCTGGTTCTGATTCAGGGGCAAGAATATAAAATGTTCTTTCCTTCTTTTTTTTTCCTCTGTAAATGTCTTCTGAATGGAATAAAATTAAATGTAATTGAATTTATTCTTATGGAAAAATTTTGCCTTCCTAAAAAATTGCTGAGTGGGACAAAAGCTAAGGCTGAAAGATTCAGCTGCTTTCTACAAGTCTAAATCTGGAAGGGAAGATAGTTTACAGGTGATTTAATTGTAATTTCCAAGTATGGAAATGTTCTTCTACAAAGAATTTGTCCAGTGGTATATACATTCACATTGTATCAGTTCTTTGCTGGGGAAAATCAGTCCAACATAAGCCTCATTCTTGCCACATTCTTCTCTCATCTCACTAGGATGGTGTGGTAGCATCCCCACAGAGAGGTGGCAAAAGTTCTCTCCAACTTCTAAATTAACTTAGACATAAATACCTCTTAACAGCCCTCTTTCACAGATATATAAACTCCTTCCACTCCACTCATTCACTACTTCCAAATGCAAATTGCTGGGCAATACTGTGGCATTAAAGACATTATTATTAAACTTATTTAAAATGAGGCCTTCCTGCAGGTTGACTGTGGGGGGTTGTGTCTCTATAGGTTACTGCAGTGGAAGGCATGAATGCTGCTCCCCAAGGTACTAAGTCAGTATCTAGCATGGACAGCAAGAGCAATGCTGTTATCTAAGTCTAAGCTCCACTCTGAGGCTACCTGAACCTGTCTGGAAGCCTAAGCAGACCCTTCACCTCAGGAGGAGTGGTGAACATAAGGGGTACTCAACCCACTCTGATCTCTCTCAAATGATGGCGTCTTTGCTTATGACACTTCACTGGGATCAGTGATTTTTGGTAATTTATTTTTGCACTGCAGATCCAACATGATAATCCATATAAGCATGACAATAGAACATGATAATGATAATATAACAGGATATAATATAACGATAATGATAATATAATGTGATAACCAATGTAAGCAGCATACATGGCTTTGAGAAAACCCTTCAGAATCCACGTAAGCAATAAATACCCAAAAGAAGTACCAAATAAAAGAAAAGGAGTGAAAATACCTCATGATATTTTTTCACGGTTTTCCCTGACACACACGTGCAGGATTTCCAGTTTGAAGTCCCACAGCCACAGTTCCCTCCACAACGCTGGACAAGGAGGCAGCGGGGAAAGAAAACTACATTTGTCAGCTTCAGTTCCTCCCTTAAATTGACAGAGTAGTTTCTCGGAGTGCAGCTGTAACGTTTCACATCATCATTCAACCTGTCCAGGTCAACTGCAATGCAAAAGAAGTTTCATTAGTAAGGTTTGAGTGGGACATTCCTCTGGTTAATACTGCTCCCCAGGCAGGCAATAACACAAAGCGATGTGACGCTGGTTGGAAAATATGTGCAGTGTAGCAGTGATTCCTGAACAGATAAACATAAACCCACCAATTTTAAATCATTACAGGTGGCCATCCAGGCTCTCATCCTGCTCCCACTGACTCTCATAGCAGAGCTCACACTGACTATAAAGGTGAAGGGAAGGCTTGCAGTAAAATATTGGCCTGAAAGCTGAAGACTGGTTATTTTATTTGCTTTCTCACTGATCTGTTGGATCCTTAGGTAAGAGTTTCCACTCTTCTGTCTTCCCTCCTCTGCTTATACTTGGCTTACTTAGATGATGGGCTCTTTTTTTGCTATTTTGGGGATAACCTATTTTGACTAACTGCAGGCATACAAAAGGCAAACACTTTAAGCAAGGCTCTTCCCCTTGTCAGTAGAGAAATGTATTTGGAGAGGAATTCATCCCTTCCTTACAAGGGCATTTAGGACAGGTGGCATGACTTGCTTTCTCAAGTTGCCTTTCTGTGTTGTTTGTGGATAGAGTCTAGATCACTCTCTTTTAGATGGAGAAATCAATCTAAGCAATATTAAGTTCAGCTGGTAAATGCAACTATAATAGGCATACAAATAAATACAATTAAAACTAATGAGCTTCATTGAATGCCAGTAGTTGGTTGATGTTTAAATGCCTGTTATCTCTGTGAGATGTGTCATGTAAACAAGTAGTAAAGTCAACCATAAAAATAACTTATAGGCTATCAACTGTGAATTTAAGTGCTGTTTCTAGCTTGAGCTTGTAAAGCAAAAACAAAAAAAAACCCAACCCCTTCCATAAATCCATTTTCCACAATTATAACAGATAAAAGTAACAGATTTAATGAGTTTTATTTCTATAGAAGTTTTCTGATTTCTTTTTCCCTCCTTTTCTGCTTTCTTATTTTCCTTAGGATTCTGTCCACCAACTAAATGTTCAAAAGCTCAATAACTCATTCAGGATTGGAGGACACATGAATTTGTGTTGACATCCCACCCCAAACAGTATTTGCTAATAGAAACATCAACAGGAAAATAGGAATGACTCAAATGAGAACTGAGATAACAGCGTAGTGTTTGTGAGCATACCAATTTTCATGCGCATGTTTAATAGCTCAACACCATCTCTGATCCTAAGTGCACCTATGCTTGTGCTTTACTATAAACATGTGAAAACCTCCAACAAAGGCACTTTATACCTCCTGTGCCTCAGTCCTTGTCAACATCACAAAGTAAATTACAGAAAAAGCTGTGATTTGTAAATATCATGCACCTTTACATTCTTGCCTGGAGATATTCACAAGGCAGATATGCAAGAGGCAAGGGTACGTAAATGTCACAAGTGCTATTATAGAAAATCATAGCAGCTTCACTTTTCTGGCAAGATGTTATCTCAGTCAATGGGAATTTAGCAGATAAATTGCGATTTTCTAGCAATTGTGATACATCTTGCCATGAAATCTCAGTGGTTCTCTCCAGAGAGCTAGCATCTCTCCAAAAGAGGTATAGATCATCCTCCTGATATAAACACAAAATCAATGGGGCTACTGGTATACTCATGCACTAGGAGGAAAATACACTCTGAATGTCCAGAGCCAGGACTTAGAAGTCCAGAGAATATTGATTTCTTTGTTTTAACAGATGATATTTTCTTCTCCGCTGTCATTCTCCACAGCCATCCCTTCTCATTGCAGGCTCCCAGGCTAATTCTTCTCACAGCAAAGTGTTTCCCACTCGTCTAAACATTCTCATCAGGACCTTTGCCATCAGTTTCGCTTACAGATAATGCAAAGAGGTATCTGGCTACTATTCATTTCAGCTGATGGATGTGAAGGAAAAGTTAACCAAAGAAAGAAAAGGGCAGAAAATATTCTGCCTTCATGATTAATGAGATTTCTTGAGGGGAAAACCTGGATCATCCACAGTCTGGCACCACAGCAATCCAGGGGAATGTATACTGATATGAGCCGGCTCCTATCAGGACAGGCTGGCTGTAAACTAGGATGGCATTTCTAGACCGAGTTGGAATAAAATGCTCGACGGCTTAATTCAGCCTTAATTCAGCTGTGGTAACACAGGAAACAAGGCTTCCAGTAACAAACTTGTCATTAACGAGGGCCCAGACCCAGGTCACATGAACATGACATCTGTGTCCAGGAGAAGATGACCAGTAGACCCAACAAAATCTGCTCCACAGATGAAACTTACCCTCAGGCTCAACAGTTGTTCTTCCTGCATTGAGCTGATATCTATTATCACTGCTGCGTTATCAACACAGAAATGAGTCTTTGTAATGAGACTGGCAGAGAGAGAAAGCACCGGCATTTAAAGGTAGGGGGGCTTTCCTGCAGAGAGCATATTATATCCATCACAGAGTTACACATATTAGCTTTAGTACTTAAGCTGCTCAATTTAAATGCCAAGGGGTGACCTGGCAAAGGGCTTTCACTGGAGGGAGGGCTTTGCTCACTAGCTTTCAAATGCCTAGTTTTGATGACTTTCAGAAGTCTTTGCAGGGTCTCTTAGGCTGCAGTTGAGTCAGTACTGTGAGAGCTGTTGCCTTGCTCGAAGCATAGGAGGGAATAACCAGATTGTTAGGATATCTTTTTTTTCTCTGCGGTATGAAGGAATCAACTATTTTCAACGAGGGCTCAAAACTTTTTTTTGGATGCATTCTTCAGGAATTCTGAAATCAATCAGTAGGAAGATATATTTTATTTAGCACATTTTTCTATGATGAACTACTTTTGAAAAACCTATGGGAAATTTTCCCATGGAAAATTGCATGAATTCCCCTTGGTTTCATACTTAAAACATTCTGATCCTGTCTTATTAGCAGTTTTCAGGACCCCAAATCACAGCGTTATCAGTTAAGATGTGAATTCTCTGCACTTTGGAATACCTCGGGTACCAGAGTCCAGGTTGAAATGGACAAATACAATAACAGAAAGGTCTTATTATAGTGATGCTGAAATAATGAAAATAAATAACTGCAAGTAGGGGAGAAAAGACTACATGAAGGGTTTCAGAGATATACAAGTCATCCTCTATAAAAATTCATCTGGGGGTAAACACCTAAGCTCTTTTTGATTCTGCTCTACAGAAATCCAGTGCTTGGTGGGATAAGGTGAGCATGCAATGTCTTCTGTGGACAGTGTATACTGTACTCTGGTAGCATTACACTGACACTCAAGAAGGGGCTCCCATTGCCTAATTAGCTTGCAGCCCCCTAACGAAAGAGCATTTTGCTCTGAACATATCTCCCTACTGAAAGCTTCCATATGCATTTTTCCCTGTCTTGGGATTGTTTTACTGTCTGGAGCCAGTCCATTTCCTCATCCATATAACAATGAGATTTTACAGTACAAGCAGTTTCATGCATGACTTCACTGCTGTGACTAAAATGTAACCGAGCCTTGGTGTGATTGGTGTGAAATCCTGCTGCTTTACTTATCAAGGACTGAAACCACTAGAGTCCTTAATTTAAAACTAGAACTAAAAGGTTCTGTAGACTGGATGCAAAGAACTTCAAAGTATTATTACAGAATGTCTGCATCAGAGATTCAATTTAAAGGCAAGGCAGACATAAAAAGATGTATTGGAGCAGTAAGGTAAATACTTAAGGTACAGTGTTTGCCCCTTCCTCCCCCTTAAATCCCATGCTTAAATCCATCCTCATTTCACATAGCACTAAGGCATGTGCTTACCTTGAAACATTGATCTTAATCAGAGGTAAGCACTGAAATTGGGGACCATGTCTTATTCAGAAGGTGCAGCCTTAAAGATTGAAGAGGAGAGAACACCTATGTTGTTGGTCACCAGTTAATTTTAAAAAGTCAGGTGGTCCGTTAGAGTTTCTTTGAACTGTTTATCTGTTCGAAATTCATAGATGGATCTAACTATCATATCTGAACATTTTACACTTTTTTCATGCATCAGCCACAGACTGGAGCTGAGGTGTAAGAGATGGTAGCCACTTTGCCACAGTATTTCTACACCGCGTCTACAAGACCATCTACAAGGAAGGCAAGAAGGATTCGGGCAGTTGCAGACCAGTCAGTCTAGCCTCAGTCCATGGTAAAATTAAGGAGTAAATCCATCTGGAAACAATGTCCAGGTGCAAGAAAGACAAGAAGATGACTGGAAACAGCCAGCAGAGATTTACCATGGGCAAATCGTGACTGACCAACCTGAGAATCTGCTATGATGAGACAACTGCCTGTTGGATAAGGTGAGAGCAGCAGAGATATCTGCTGATTTTTGACAGTGGTCCCTAGCATCCCTGCAGCCAAACTGCTGAGATATGATGGGGTGGATGGGTGACAAATTGAGTCGATAACCAGAAGGTCCAAGGGGCTTGAAAAAAGTGATCAGCAATTCCAAGTACAACTGATAGCTGGTTACCAGCAGTATTCCCCAAGGGGTAATGATGGGGTCCAAGCTGGTAAAGATCTTCACTAATGACCTGAAGAATGGAATGTGTGAACCCTCAGCAAGTTTGTCAGTGACATCAAATCATGGAAAGCTGTCCATGTGTTGCAGGGCTGCCGCTAAGAAGTACCTCAAGAAGTAGTACCTCAAGCTCTAGAAATGTGCTAGCAAGAACCTTATGAGGTTCAGTGATGACAAATGGAAATTCCTTCATCCTGTATCAGTCCAGATATGCAGAGTTCTGTTCTAGTTTGACTTTCATCCCTTTTCAGGTATTCCTTACAGTTTGCAACAAAGGTTGTGCTGCTGTTTTCATTTTGACTCTTGGCTTTATAAAATTTCTCCTGTAGAGCATGGAATTTTTCAGAGACCTATGAATGTATTCCACCCTTTATCCCCAGTCTTCATGCTTTGCTACCATGAAGGTGTGTGCCAGGACTGTGTCAGGGAGAGTAAAGGTACTGTACAAGCAAAGACATTCAGAGCAGTGGTGTAGTTGAATGAAGCTATGTAATGGTTGCACTTGAGTTGGAAAATACAGTCCCATACATAATGGTAAACAGACACATCATCCCCTAGTTAAATTACCTAAATGCACTGACACTGAAGTGATTATTCTTCTCCATGCTGAGTGCTGACCAGACCCTGTGGCTTTTAGTCTTCAACGCATGGTTGATGGTAATCACTGTTCCACTGCACATGCTTAATGATGCCACAATAAGCACTCTGTTAAATATACCTGAAGACTTTGGAAGCTGTCCGAATCTTTCCTGTGGGAGCTGGGGAGAAGATGCTGCCATTTGGATTTACTACAGAACCACAATTCGAAGATAAACCTCCTCAATACAGCAACTATTATTTTAGAGGAATGAGAGATCAGAATCTCAGTGGGATTATAACGGTCCACATGGAACCAGGTTCACAATATATGCGCCTATTATATACTGGCAAACTAATTATCAGCTGTGGTATGGGTCAAATAGCAAAAGCAGGCCAAACCATCAGTGCTGTAAATGGACACAGCCTCACTGAAATCAATGGAACTGAACAGCTAATTCCAGTGGTAAATAATATGCTGCAAGTATCACTAGCATTTTAAAAAGGTTTAATAAGAAAAACTTTCACTGCAGTGACCAACAATAATGTCACATAAAACGTGAGGGAAAGTCTCATTTGTCACAGAGCAGGAAGAGTAAAGACGTAGATCTGAATTAAACTGTGAAATGAATGAATGTGTGTAGTTTCCATGCAACAGACAACTTGGGGCCCAAGTGAAGAAGCATGGAAGAAATATCCTGCTTCTTAAGCACAGGGAATACTTTAAATTAGCAGCCATCTACTTGGAATATTCACATTTGCTGTGAATGAGCAGGCATTCAGCATTCGTGATGCCTGCACTCCCTGTCTGGTGCACTGAAATTTGCTGGCAGCCATCCCAGAACCTTTCAAGGAAGAGTACATGGACGTTTGCAGTAATTTATTGGCCACTGTTTGCAAACCCCTAGGAAATGACATTCCTGAGTTCAAAATTTAACTTCTTGCTAGACCATTTTAAGTTGAGACAATTAAAAACTATTGTTTAGGACATGGCGAAACTTGCCTAATCTTGGGAATTTGTTTTGCAATGGACAGCAGAAGCATTCCATGAAGATTTGTGGCCTCATCTCCATACTCCCCTTCTATGGAGCAGTGTAACTATGCCAGCAAGTGTTTGTTTATTTAACTTGTAAAGTTGTCATTGCAGACAGATGTTGTTGCAAGAATGTCCCACCTGATTAATTTCTTCTGATAGCCAAAGGCTTCTTGCATACGTTTCCCAAAAATAAAATGAGCTCAGAGGCGTGTGTAGTCTTGCTAATTACCAGAATGTATCTATCCACATGTGTTCCTGCTTCCTAGGTTTATTTATGCAAAAAACATTCCTTTTTAAAGATGACCCCTCTCTCTAGGTACCATTCCCTAGACATTTAGATCTACTCTATGATGAGAAACTGAACTTTTTCTTTCTCCTTCCTTTCTTCATTTGTACACAAACCATTTCAAAAGCAGAGGTCTTGTTAAAATCATAAAACCTTTTTCAATGGGGTGTAAAACTTCAGAGTGTACAAGAAAAGATAAATGCAAACAAGCATGTGGGAAAACTTGTAATGTTTAATTGATAGTTGGAACTGTTTACAACAGTATCTCTTAGGAGCTCTTCTAATATTATCAAGCAGATACATAGATGCTTTCAAAAATTTAAATTGTATGATGAACAGGTGTCCTTCAAATGTCTGAATGCTCCTTATGGATCTCTAAAAGAATAGAAACCTATTTGTCTGTAGAGGATGGCTGTTTTCTTTTTTATATATACATGTGTCCTGGCTAAGAACAGTGTTAAATAATCCCATAGCCAGTGATATCCTTTTAGAGATGCATTATATTTGTAATAACCAAATTACTATGACATTGAGGTCAGCTAAACATATTATAGCAATGAAAAAGGAATTATTTTAAAGGATATTCTTTATTTAGTATGACCTAATTTTTTCCTAAGACTCTAGGATGAGCTTAAGGCTGAGTATTCATAATTTCAGAGTTTCTAAAATGCAGCAATAACTAGCAAACATTTTTGAGTACATTTACAACTGCTGCAAAGGTTCTTTGAAAAATCTGCTTGTCATATTTTCATGTAGGAGGTGTACACTGAAGTTTATCGTTTATACAATGCCTCTCATTTAAGGGTTTTGAAAATGCGAATGTGTATCTCCCCCTTTCTATTCTGTCCTTTTCTTCCAGTCTGGGTTTCACTGCGATTCTATAGTTGACTTCTACTGCAGTGGCTAACAGCAAACCTCACAGAACATATGTAGAATGAGTTACGGAGTCTCCACCCCTGGAGGTAATCAAAACTTGACTAGACAGGGTCCCAAGAAACCTGCTGTGGGTGACCCTGCCTGGAGCAGGGGGCTTGGACTATACAATCTCCTAATGCACCTTCCCACTTCATCTATTCTGTAATTTTGTGAGTTTAAGCTATGCTAAAATACTGTACTTCCTCTTTCTTTGACCCTGATCCTTATCTTTGTGGATTATTGATTGCCAAATTAAGAAAACATACCGTTTAAATGTCATTTATCACATATCCCTGTTATCAAAATTGGTATTCAGCAACACTGCCTTTTAAGATCAATTTTGTGGCACAATTTGGTATGGGCAGAGAGCTGGATAGGAGCAAAATCATTAGTGATTCATTTGTACCATTTATATGACATGTTCTGGAAATGCTGTGAAAGATAGGCAGAGATTACATCAAATTGTTCTTATCTGCCTTAGGGCTATTCTAACTAAGGATAAAGAATAAACTCCAAGCTGGAAGCAGAAACAGATAGATATCTGAAATAAATGATGATATAATCTATTGCTCTCTTTGCTGCAAGGTTATCCCAGTGCCTATAAACATTCCTCAGAGATCCAAAGTGTCTGTGTTTAAAAACCACCAAGCATTTCTAATTTAAGGACTTGTTAAAGCTATTCCCTACTCCTGAGATCATCCAAGAACAAGCCTTTAATCTTGTCAAAAGTTTATGACTAAATAAAAATTCTTAATGGGAATTTTTAAAGGATTTGATTATGGTGATGTACTTTTGTCCAGAGGGCTGCTAACAGTTAGAGAATTTGGCTTTTAGTTTGAAGACAAAAGAAAAACTGTCATAAAACTTTTTTTGCTTATTGCTGTAACCAAAACAGCAACAAAAAAATCCTATTAAAATGAATTGAGTGTTAAAATAATAACTGGAAAATGCTTTGTGTCTTTGACAGTGTTTTGGTATGGAAGAAGCTGAATTACATTTACACTAAATGGAGAAACCTTTATGCATCTGAATTTTCCAAGCACTACAAGATCAGATTGATAACTGTAGCCTGTATGATCAGCATCAATAAAGCAGCAAATGTTATTTTATATATATGTGGTCATTTAAACATATGAGGTACTAGGCCAAATAGGATCTGAGAATTGAATAAAATCTGGAAAGCAGATCCAGGTTTCTAATCACCTTCTATTAAAATCAAAACAGACCTTTTATTTCTTTTGTATAGATGTCTATCAGTGCCAAATCTGGCCTGGGAATAAGGGACACACAGCTCATTTTTCACAGACCCCTAAACAAGATCAAACTGACCTCAGAAGTGATGCAGTGGCAGTTAGGTGATGTTTTTCACAAAACATGTTCTGCTGTGGTTGCCTGAAATTTCTGACGTGCCAAAATGGAACAAAGTAAAGGGGTTCAATTTGCAATGGATGGGTGCTCAAGGCTTTATTACAGATCCCTTTGAACTGCTGAGCCCAATAATAGTGATGGCCAACATGTCTTGGAAATTGTAGGCCAAGGTGGCTGTATATCCACTAATACACTGTACATCATATAATGGGTACAGTTGGAAGGGACCTTAAAGATCATTGAGTTCCACACCCCTCATACCCCCCCAGCCCCGCCATGAGCAGGGACACCTCCCACTAGACCAGGTTGCTCAAAGCCCCAGCCTGGCCTTGAACCCCTCCAGGGATGGGGCATCCACAGCTTCTCTGGGCAACCTGTTACAATGTCTCATCGCCTTACCCCTTGTCCTATTGCTTCACCCTCTGAGTCCCACCCCATCTTTCCTGTAGGTACCCTTTAGGTACTGGAAGGCCAATATAAGGTCTCCCCGGAGCCCTCTCTTCTCTGGCCTGAAAAATCCCAACTCTCTCAGCTTGTCTTCCCAGGAGAGGTGCTCTAGCCCTCTGATCGTCTTCATGGTCCTCTTCTGGTCTCACTCCAACAGGTCCATGTTCTTCTCATGCTGGGGGCTTCAGAGCTGGATGCGGTACTCCAGGTGGGGTTCTCATGAGAGTGGAGTAGAGGAGCAGAATCACCTCCCTTACCTGCTGGGCACACTTATTTTGACACAGCCCAGGATGCAGTTGGCTTTCTGGTCTGCAAGTGCACATTTCTGACTCATGTTGAGCTTCTCATCAATCAACACCCCCAAGTCATTCTCCTCAGGGCTGCTCTCAAGCCATTCTCCGTCCAGCCTGTATTTGTGCTTGGGATTGCCACAATCCACGTGCAGTACCTTGCATTTGGCCTTGTTGAACTTCATGACGCTTGTACAGGCCCATCTCTAAGCCTCTCTCTTTCCCTCTGGATGGCATTCCTTCCCTCCAGTGTGTCAACCATTCCACACAGCTTGGTGTTGTCTGCAAACTTGCTGAGGGTGCACTCTGTCAGGGCTTTACCTTTCCTAACCTGATCCCTGTCTGCTCAGAGAATTTCTCTGTATTCCTCCCAGGCTACCTGTCCTTGCTTCCACCCTCTGTAGTTTGAGTTTGTCCAGGACCCCCTTGTTCATCCATCCAGGCCTCCTGATGTTTTTGCCCAATTTTCAATTTGTTGGGATGCATTGGTCCTGAGCTTGCAGGAGGTGATCCTTGAATATTAACCAGTTTTCTTGAACTTCTCTTCCCTCCAGGACTTTATCCCATGATACTCTTCCAAGCAGATACTTGAAGAGGCCAAAGTGTGCTCTCCT
>VXAK01004817.1:0-12604 GCA_013399435.1 Arenaria interpres
ATTAGAATTCTAATTGAAAGTAAATACAGTAACTGCATGCTGTTCCCATCTTGAATTTCACCCAATAAACTCCATTTCAGTACAATTTTTTAAGTCTGTAGTGTCTGAGTTCATGGCACAGCAAATAGGACACATAAACACAATTTCTCATTTTTCCCTACTAATATAATCATTAGGCTTCCCTTTTTAAAACCCACTATTTAACCTACCTTCTGAAACCCCAGACTTTTTTCTTATAATTGTCTAATGTATACTATGTGCTATATTTAATTTAAAGAGAATGAAAGTCTACATAGCATTACACTTAACTAGTCTAACTTTCTAAAAAGTCCGATGCAACTATACAAACAAAATTTTGTTACCCAAGCACTACAGAACTAACATTTGAAAGGAATATAGCATCAGGTCTTTACTATCAACACAAATCTACATAGCTACCCTCATTCTTCCCAGTATTAGGTGTACGTGTAAGCTTTACTTCTCCTATTACATAAAAGCAATATATTGTGCAGCTCATGAATTAGCAAAGTTTTAAAGTGATTAGTAGAGCAGAAACTTTTATCAAAACAAAACTAAAATGTATTCGAAGCTAATGATGTTTGGGTTTACCTGAAAATTAACATCTTCTTTCTTAAATATCAGTGCTCGAACTTCGTCAGGATCTCCATTAAATATAGCTTGAACCAGTGGTGGCTGAAATGAAAAAAAGACACATCTTAGAATATAACCCCATTTTAGTTTTTAGTGATTTACTTTTTTTTTTTAATAAATAACACAAACACAAGATGAAAACAACATAAAACACCCCAGGCAGTGAAATAAAGAAATCAGCAACAGTATTTAGAATTGCAGAAGTTCCCAGTTTTAAAAGCCTCTAACACAGGAACATATACTAAGTCAATGAAATACATTAAAAAAAAAGAAAAAGAAAAGGCCCAGAAGACTAGCTTGTAACAGCTGAAAAGAGAACTCCTCATAATAAAATTAGGGCTGTTGTTACATGCTGCAAATTCTATGTAATATAAGCAAACCCTTTTTACATTAGCAAGTGACTAAAGTTACTAGAAGTTTTTTCACCTGTTTAGATAGAGTGGGAAAGCAAAGTGCATCAGATAAGTATGGTAACAAATTCACACTCACACACATCTATTACTAAATATAGCAGGATTTCTTAGTAAGTAAGAAAAGCTGCTGAGGTATGCTAGCAAGATTTTAATTAGTCACTTGACCAAATAAAATAATTTAAAGGCATAAAAGCACAGTTCCCAGTGTTGATCACTTCCAGAAAGTAGTAACTTGAATCTAACAGTCACATCAAGATTATGAACTATGTTATTTTTTATTTTAGCTTAGAACTGCTGTTGCTTGATGTACACTATATAGTCTATCTGTTCTCAAAATAAACACAGCATATTATTGCAATAGAATGATTAGATCAGTTTCTAAAGTGGTACTGCATAAATGTACCGCTGAGGAATGAGAAGTAGAGCAGGGAAAAACCAGCTACTTCAAACACAGTTTACCAAGCCCTCTAAAAATCCTCTGCTGTTATACAAGAGTTGAGATCTGTTATTGCTGCACCATAAATAAAGTCACATGAAAAAGAATGAGCCCTAGCAAATATTAATACGACAACTAAGTTTCAACTTTTTCCCTCTTTAGTACAGGCAGTTTCTACCACCTTGTCTTGCTTCAACATCAGGCATGTTCATGTTAATCTTAGGAAAATCACTATTGGTATTTGCGACAGTATTACAAGCAGGAAATATGCCATTAAACAACATGCCTTACCAGCACGTTTCCAGAGGGCGACGGACATAAACATACATTTTCCTGAGGTAATTTGGAAATAAATGTGGGAGAATCATCTTCCTCCTCCTCCAAAACAACAATACAGACTCGACTCATTCGATCCGTTGGAGGAAGCAAAAGCAAACAAAAAAATGCCAGCAACGGTATTTCTGGAAGCAGACGAAAGGTATCGCAACAGGGACCATAAAGGAAATACTTTCACCTGTTTCACACACCCTCACAAACTTGTGAGTGCTACCGCTGCTGTATTAGCACTTAAAAGAGGACATTTCAATGCCCCCTTACACTTCATTTTTCAGATTTAAACACCCTGAGATATTCAGGACAATGTTGGGGGAGAAAAAAAAAAAAAAAAAGTTGTTCTTTTTAAAATAAAATCCCCCTAGGCATCCAAACCACAATAATGAAACTGTGGAACAGCTGATAAAAATATCCCAAGATCCAATTCCATCCGAAGAGCGCTCACTGTCGCACACAGCTGTCCTTTCACAAGCAAATTTGTCTTTGCTAATGTCACAACTTCCACCAGCGTCCTCCTACCCCCACAGTGAAATCATTGTTGCAGAAGACACGCCACCGTCCTGCCGAGGAGGGAAGAAGGAACAATTGCCCCGAGAGCGACGGCGGCAGCTATACCCAGCTCCTGCAAGGGCAGTTTTAAACCAACCGGCCCAGGCGTTCTGCTGCCTGAAAATAAACGCGCCTCCCGATCATCCCGTCATCCTACAGCTTCCTTTCCCGACGTCAAAAAACAGTCCGGCCAGAAAAACGCATCTCCTTTCCAGCAGTTATTCAGGACCTGCTTAGAGGAAAATCATTCTTTCCCATGCAAGGGAAATATCTGCAACGTACAGCGCGGCTGCAGCACATTTACATGCGATGAGTCAGACCACGGGGACAATGAACTCCTTGAATAATATTGCTGGTTGAATCCAGCCCCCCCCTTCAAGCGACAGCCAGGCAGACGGCGTTACTCCGTCAGGGACACAAGCAATGCGGAGACATTCATTTTTCCTTCCCCGGGCAGTAGCTCTGGCTTCTCCATCAGGGGACGCGTTAGGCAGAAATGCTGGAGAGGAAGAATGCTTCAGCAAAACAAGCCAGCTACTGCACACAAAAGCTCAAATTACTGCCCTAGACTTCTTCTGCAAAAGCAGTTCATCACTCAAGTGTTTCTTTTGATCACCATGTGAACGCAGTTCCCATGATAGTCTTCATTCAGAATGAGGAGGAAAGGAAAATAAAAAAAAAAAAAAAATCATCAGACTCCGTACATCTTCTCTCAGCCAACTTCTTTATCCGAACATCTGTCACTGTGCCAACCTGATTCTCCTCTTCAGTTAAAGCTTCTGCTTATCAGTTTTCTTCCCCTTGACAAATGGAATTCCACGACCAGCCTGGCACAGCGTGAAGCAGCCCGGCTGTCCGAGGGGGCAGGAGCAGCGCAGGAGCCAGCGCCGCGGCGGCAGCGTCCCCAGCGAGCGGCAGCCTGGTGAGCAGCGACTGCAGCCTGGCAGGATGAAATGCCTAGTAATGCTCACATGTCACACTTACCAGGGAACCGGCCGCCGCTCCCGCTGCAACTTCCTCTGCCTCAAAAAAAAAAAAAAANCTGAAAAAAAAAAAAAAAAAAAAAAAAGCGCCTTTTTCTTTTTTTGGGGCAGCCTTTGCAGTTACGCCTGTGCCAGTTCTGTGACTAACGCGGCTGAAAAACGTAAAAATCCTATAACTGAAGAAAGAGCGACTGTTTAATATTTTCCACTAAAAGCCGCAAAGAAATGTGGTGTACTGGCTCTGCTGACTAACAATTTAGGCAGTAAACAATTCCAGTGTTTTAACTGCTTTCATATGGCACCGGCCAGAGCAGCAGAACAGTCCGTCCTTAGCTTGCTGAAGACAAGAAAGTCCCCACATAAATACTCTAAGAGATATTTTATTTCCATTTAATTTTCAGAGTAATCAGTTGACTAGTAAAAAGCCAGCTATTAATGACCAAACCTATAGTTTTTTGCAGCTTGTATAGACAGAGCTATCTTCAGCTTGAAAAAATCTGCATTGAGCATCATTTAAATATAATAATATTAATATTATAATAACATTCATATAATAGTAGAACAATAACAAAAATATAATATGATGCCCTACAATTTGCTGAATAAATATTTCAGCTTGAAGCTGCCTAAACGGTGCTGGTTTGTGGGTGTATTATGTAAACGGCTCCTGTGAAAGTTGCTGGATAAGCTTCAGTGTTACAGGAACAGAGGGAGGGTTTTTCTTCCTGCTCTTCAGCATGAAGTATGAAGTATTCTAATGTCCTCCAGTGGCTGGTAAGATCAGAATTTATCAATGGTGAACAAGTTTCTAGCTATTCGAGAAAGCATTTGCACTCAGGTTTCACATATGAATCCAGGCAGAGAGAAAGACAGCTTTAAGTGGTATATTAAATGGTCTGGATATTAATAGGCATATTGAATTCCCACCTTTGGGGGCCAGAGACAGGAAAAGCTCACATCACCACCCTTGAAATAATGTCTATGGTAGGATCACTGCAACATAATGAATTGCTTACTGCACATCCAATAACATTTCCTGCAGGTGAAGGCTTTTGTAAGTGCGACAGAATACCTTTCGGTAGGGCTCCCCGAGCTCAGGGCTGCTGGCTTGGCAGAACAGTGCACCAGTTTCTGATTCACCGTGAAATTTCAGCTACGATTCAGATTTCCCAAGCGTTCTCATCTACAGCATGTGACTAACAAACATCTTCATAAATATATTCTGTTCATTATGTGGAGTCCAGTTATTTTGGAATGTCATACTTTTGGTCTTCATTATGAAAAAGGAATGGTTCGTACACTACACTGCCTTGCTCTAGCTTTTCAACCATTTATTAAAAAGAAACACCACAGATTCACATGAATGCATATGAAAGTTCATGTTCTTCTTGGCCACAGCAAAACCAGTTTAAATAAAAACCAGGACATCCTCAAGGCTCATCTACTGCAACACCCTACTGTCCACTAAGGAACACAGCAACCACAACATAGAAAATCTTTTGGGTTTTATTTGTGAAAAATGCCTTAAGGTACAGGCACTGTAGTTCACTTACATACCTAAACATTCATTTGGAAAAAAAAAATAATTAAAAATCATATTTTAAGTCTACCAGCAAAGCACACTGACAAAACTTGTACTTGGTTTTCAGACTACACACACACACACTTGATAGTCCAGCTAAGCCCATATGTTTAGTGTAAATTAACACTTTTTGAGAGCCAGTAAGTTTAGATAGTAAGCAATTACTAAGAGTGCCATACGTTTTCTTTGGAATTACCAACTGGACATGTTGCTGGATAGAAATAGCCCAGTTTAATTGAAATTATCTGAAAGTGGTCTGCTTTTTGACCTTTGCAATTAATGCTCCAAAGTGCACTTAAAAAATCCAGCTAGAAATTAAATAGTTACCATGAAACGTGTAAGACCTCACACTTGTTTTGTTGTTAAAATTCAGAAAATTAAGAATATTTGAATCTACTCTGATAGGTATTCTAGAAATCTTCCCTATAATTAAAATAAAATTAATATAAACTATTTCCAAAAGTGAGTTAACATATTACATCTTGCATAACTTTACATATATTTGAATGGTGACATTGCTACGGTCAAAGAGTTAAAGGCCAACACATCACAGTTTGCATTAGAAAAAGAACTAACACAACTGAGTCAATATTAAATTGATCTTATTAGCAATCTAAACCATGTAAGTAAGCAGACAAAAAAACCCTACTACCTACTCACACTAGGAATATGTGTGTGCACAATTAGTTCCATAACCAAAGGACAACACAATTCTAGAAGCATTTAACTTCTGGTTGCAATGAACGAGTGGAAGTTACTTAAAAGAAAAGTCTTCCCCTTCCCATCCCCTTCAACTGAAAGTTTTGCCTTCAACTCTACAGAAACACCATCTGTAATCATCTCTTCCTTCAACTTCAAAGAAATCATTCAAGCTGTCCTCTGGTTTGCCAAATGCAACCAAAACCCAAACAAACTGTTGCCATTTTCAAACTACATTTGCCCTTAAGTAAATAAATCAAGTTCCAAGAGTCTGTCATGGGTGCATACAATGAGAATGAATTACAAGAATGCAACCTGCAAGGTTAAAACATGGATGACAGCAGCCATGTCCACTCCAGCCAGAAAAAACATGAACTCTGAATCAGCTAAAAATAGCAACCTTTTCTACTGACCTACTCTTTTCTCTAGAAATTGATAAGCAGCACTGCTGACGACACCAAAAACCTCACTGAAGCACATTCAATACCAATGAATCGACCCAAATAAAGATTTCTCTCGTGCCAATCGGCATTTACCAAGTCTTTTGGGGGGCTGAGATTAATCCAACTGGTTTCATTTAATATTTTGTATCATTAAGGATCTAGGAAAGGAAGGAAATTGTTCTGCCAGGTTCCAGTAAAAATGAAAAAATTTAAAACTGAGTAAGGCTTATGAATTATTTTTTAAAGAATCTGCATCAGCTCTGCAAAACAAAGACCTGAACTATGCATTTCTTGAAAAGACAAAGATTGCTCATAATAGCTACAGCTGTAAGTATACACAGATTTTTATATAATTTAGCTAGAATATTTACTAAAGTGTTGCCCACATATAGACAGAGATGAGTGTTCAGCATCACCACGAATATAAGCTGCAACGCTTCTAGAAGCTTGTGAGTCACCCAGCTGAACTCCTCTGCTGCTTCCTCCCCACTCCTGAGGGAATGAGGTGGAGTCAGGAAAAAGAACAGTCTAAAGCAGTAATAATTACAAACCTTTCTTCCCAGTTTTGCTCTGTTTATTCTAGAGCACATGCACAGCTGGGATACAGAAAAAGGAGACTAGGTTCAACCTCCGGACTCCACAATTCCGCTTCCAAGGACAAGCAAAATAGCTTCACTTGCACCTGCCAGATACCATTGGCAGTTCTGCTTTTTCTCAGGCGAGTATATAGCCCCTATTAACCTACAGAACTATTTTATGCAGTCATGTATTTTCTTTGAATTAAGACTTCACAATTAATAAAATCCAGTAACAGAACTGTCATCTCAACAAAAATTGAGACACAAGTAGAAGAAAAACAATCCAGCATTCATTCCAACTTCTCTCTAATGGAGCAGCATAAGAAAAATTAATAATGCAAAACGTATGTTTGTGATTGAGATGTAAACTTAATTTGTACACTTAATCTAACTGTAACCTATTAAAAATACTTCAGAAGTATCATCTGATCAAAAAGCAATAAAATATCTTGCAAGTGTTAAAAGTCTACTAAGCAATTTTCTGCTTAAGACTGGTAGAGAAAAGCATCTTACAACCACCATAGTACAAGATAAATCAATACCTTTAAAAATAAATAATTCTCTGATATCCAAAGTATGGAGTCCAACAATCAGGAGAAGAAAAAAAAGAAAAAAAAAAGAGAGAGAGAGAGACACAACTGAGCACAGGCATTCCTGAAAACCAGAAAAGTAAATACAAGTTCTACTTCTCTTTAAAGAAAGTGGAAACCTGAGGGAACAGCATCTTCCCTTGCAATTTTCTCGGTAGGATATCACCCACAACATTTCCTTTTTTATTAAGGCCAAGTTTAACTTCACCGGCAGGAGTTTTCTTTTTGCGGTCCTTTAGCGTACAACCCTGTAATCAAAATTGATAATCCATTCTTACACTAACAAACAGTACATAAAAGTAATCCTCTGGCGTGTCTGATTTCAGATTCTCAAGGTACTTTATAAAAGAGTGCACATGCTCTGGCTGGGGACTCCTATGGATTCATCAGCTGCATCTAACAGCAGCCACCTCCCTGTCCTTTGACCGAAATGGAATGCAGCTATTCCAGCCAACAGCTTTCCAAAAAACTGACGGTGGAATTGTCAGTCTTACAAAATTAACTAGAAGTTAAAAAAAAAAAATCCTCTTTCAGGGATGAGAGACCACAAAAAGCTACATCTATCTAGTTAAGGTTAAGTCTGCATCCATGAAGACAGACTACTTTAGATAGTGTGGTGTGGGGTTTGGACAGGAGACGGGATGGTTTTAAAGCAATTTTTCTTTTTGGGAGAAGATAAGTGACAGAAGACAACTTCTGCTGGAAAACGGAGAAGATAATATCTCAAAATATCAGTTAAGTCAAAGAGAGAAGCAGGCAAAACACTTCAGCATTTGTTAAACCTACACAAACCCTCAACTATTAGCTGTACACTTACACTCTTACTGCAAATATCACAGTTTTTAAAAAACATTTTCATAATACGAAAAGCGAGACCCACAGATCAATTACAGGTATTTTCATCTGTTGGCAAAGCAAAGGCAGAAAAGCTACCGATAGCCAGAACATTTCTGGCCTCCTTAGTCCCTTCCAGCTCAGGCCATGTCCACAGCCAATTTTCTTTTCTGGCACTGAAAATGGCATCAATTACAATAATAACCACAGTATCCTTCCAGGAATAATTACCAAAGGCAGCAATTTCAGCTGTGCACACCAGCTCTAAAAGCAGAGTTGAAGGAGACAAACAAAACAAAACCCAAAAGCTCAGCCTCAGGAGCCCCTGTTTGCTCTTTCATATGTCAGCTGCCCTCTCCCAGCACTACCCAGCCAGTTGCTGGGAGGTGAGACCGGACAGGAACGCAACAATAGTGGAGTGAAAATAGCAAGGACATTAGAAGACATCAACCCAGTGTCACAGCTGGCACTGACAGCCTGATGCTTCAGGAAGCGATGCTCTCACATCTTCCCAAGGAGAAGGAACAGATAAAGATAACTTGGCTGGAGCAAATAATTCCTAATCTTAAGTTTCTTATCATCGACCACATGGCCTTGAAAGCGTTTATACCAATAGTACACACACTCTTATAAATTAACTAAAACACGATCCTATGAAATTGTATTAGGGCAGCTAGTAAAACAATGAAGAGAATTCCCTTTGGGCACGCGGGCGCACGCATACACCGAGAAGAATCAGCACATCTCCGTTGATCTACTTCTCTACTGCTCTATAGCCACGCTCTACAGATGAGCACAGCAAGTGCTGATTTTATGTACTTCCCCTTTGAAAATTTCTTCCTGCAATACTGCTTCTGCAGAGAAAACAGAATCAAGCCCATCATTTATTACAAAAAAGTCCCTAACCTACATCACAGAAGGTCGACATAACATTGTCTCATTTTCACCATACAATAGGCTTTCTTTTCCCTCTTCAGTAGGCATTCTGGGGCTTGCAAATACAGAGCACGGTCTGGGCTTCAGGGACAGTCGCTATAACGCACAAGACCACCACGGGCCTCTCATAGGCTGCATCCTTGAATACCAGCAGATCTCCTTGGGGTTTTCTGAAGTATGGCACAGCAGGCTCAAGAGCCTCTTCTGACCAATCACCTATGCCTGTATCCCAAGGAAAAAAAAAAAGCAATTCTCACCTACCAGCTGCTTAATAAAAAAAAAAAAACACCCTGGGTGTGATCTTTCATTGTTACATGGGAAAAGAACAAGTTCCACCTTCCCTGGATGTGGATGCCTTTTTGGCTTGGTTTGTAATCCTGCAGGTTTCTCTCCAGCAGATGACTAGGTAGGCATTACAGTCGGTCTGTAGGGCCAGTCAGCCTCCCCACCGAGGCTCATACTTAGCTGTATGTGCTACAAGACAATAACCTTTATCCTCACTTTGCTTTTTTCTGAACTTTGGTTCTTTTGCTGAAGGTTGGAAGCCCCCTGCCAGGGCGGGCAGCACCAGGCACCGTGCCCGCACTCAACACTGGACAGGGCTGGCGGCGGGATCCAAAATGCAGGAATTCTACCTGGAGCTAAGAAACCTGGAATAGAATTTATCATTTCCTCACTAAAATTCTGCTGGATTGCCATAATGCTGAGCTCCCAAAGAAGCAAACGTTAGTAAGGTAGACTTCTAGAAATGAGAGCTGCTCTGCTGCCTGTGACGAGCGACCAATCTGATTCTATCACCAGCTCCGCTCTAAATGAATGACATATAAAAGCTGTCATTGCAGCACGCCGGGATGACAGACAAATCAGCTACTCCTTCTCAAGTCACATCAAGGTTATTCCTCCCAATATCGTTCTTGAACGTGGAGGTGCCACTCTTCCTTTTCTCCTTCTCTTCCTGCTACAAAATTCATTATTAGCTAACTGGTTTTTTCAGCACTGTTTCAATGACACTGGAGTATGTACCGCTTTAGAGTTATGTCCCAAGTTATGTAGAAAGAACAAAGAGGCCTGAATTTAACTAAAAGCATATGAAACCATGGAAGAGATTCAGGTTCATAAAAGATGTTTTCATTTCAGCAGATAACAAGAGTAGCATATAAAATATAACACAATTCCTCATGTTCTACTAGACATTTCACAAACTTGAAAAGTGATTCTCATGACTGAATTTTTATCCTGCGCCACTTACAGAATTTAGGCAGAAAGTCAAGTCAGTTATGCCAGTCAGTAGAGGGCTTCCACAGTTTTATGTCACCAACCACATGAATCCTTGTGGGTAAATTGCCATGGTGACAAAATGTTTGCTTTTATACGTTTGCCTGAAATTCCTATGGAATTCCCACATGGCCAAAAGCAGCAGTGGCTGGGAGTGCTCCACCAACATTTAAGAACTTGAGTCAGAAATGCATACTGTTTCCGCTCAGACTATTATCTGGGAAACACTAAAAAAGTGATTCATACCATTTTGAGCCATGGAAGGGAAGAAACAACCACCACATTCAACTATTTAAAAACCTTCAGTGGTGACTCACACCAGCTTTGGACATTTCCAGAATCGGCTGCTTTTCTGAAGTAACAAATTGCTTTTGACTATGGCAGAAAATAAGCTGTTGACTATTCAAGAAATTAAACAAGATCGACCCGCTTTCAAGAGAACCATTCAACTATCAAAGAAAAAATATAAGGGGAAGGGTGGGTGTTTTTTGCCCTCCCAAAACAAGACATGAAACCCAAGAAGCTCAGTGGATTGTAGCTCTAAAGGCCAAGGTCAGAAAGCCCACCAACTCCCAATTGGTAACTATGCCTAAGTTTCATTTTAGCTGCATTTGCAAAAATCAGCTTGGAAATTTTGCTACAGTAAGTCCGTTATCAGTCTGGTTCCAGCTGCATCAGTGGGGTTTTATCTTAGCTTATGCTTTGCTTGAACTCACACGGTTGTGTGATTTCAGCAGCCAGTACTAACAAAACATTAATCCAGTCACAGGGGCAACAAGACATAACCAATTAAGAGTGTGGAATAACGAACAGCCTGTGAAAAGCTAAGAATAGAGCAGAGCAATGCATCCAAAAGTGTTAGTACAGCACTCATTGGCCTCCATGATTCAACGACTATGAGGGGAAATAACAAGAGTTGAACTGCTGAAGGGAAAAAACACAAGCAGGGGCAGCTTCATAATACAGGCTGCTTTATCCCTACCAGAAGGGCACTGGAAAGAAGACATTTTACATGGAAGAAATTTCCGTCTAACACTTCCCAAGTCTGGGCATCTTGGGGAAGGAAAGCAAAATTAGCTTTGAATGTCTGTCTGCTATTCACCCATAATGCAAGAAGCATTACCAAGAGGAAAGACTATATTTAGAACGACTGAGCGACAGCAGCAAATATTTTCTCAGAAGATCATGCAATTTCTACCATTCAAAGCATAGCTCTTGTGATTTTCTTCATCAACAACAAAAAGGACAACAAAATCTACTCCTTCAGAAGACCTGTTCTCCGTTTTTGTCATTTCTGAAACTCTCCTAGTAAAAAGTTTTGGAAGTCAGTAACACTGGGGTGGGGGGGGAAGGAAGAGGCTGAAATACTAAATGACTCAAAAATTCTCAGTCTTAAGAAAGAAAAAAGAAAAACTGTTGCCTTTAAAAGTTTCTGTTCACATTTTCCTACTCATTAGCCACGTGACAGTCAATCTGCCACAGCCCAGGCCCTCCCTCCCTGTCCCACCCAGGGAAGAGTGCTGTTGGGGGGGGGCCTTCTTTTTTCCAGGATGGGGCTCGGGGGGGGAGGGGACTGAATACATTGATTAGTTTTCTTTAAAATACTTTCTACTATTCAGTTGAAATCAGATTCTCTTGCGGAAGAGTTATAAAAGTTGAAACAAATTGATAAATATTTAAATAGTGTAATACTAAAATGCATATAACATTTCTACCAGTGCAATATTTTTAAGAGAGTTTTGGGTAGATATGAATAGACTGAAACCACAGAAGCCACAGTTCAGCTGACTTGCTCACATGTGGGTTGTTTTTTTTCCATACATACCAGGGACCCAAAATACTACAAGCAAGTGAGCAAAGGGAATTCTAGTTGCTATGGATACCACTGCTTTTATGTATTTTATCTCTTTTCAGTATGCAAACATTCAGCATCACTGTAGATGAACTCTTCAGATTCTCTTTAAAATAATGTGGGTCAGTAGCAGCCTCATGTAGCAGGGTTTGCTGTTTGGGGGAAGTTAAGTTTCCTAGAAGTTTTTAAGAATCCCTTATACTACCTTCACATCCAAGAAAAAGCTCCTTTCTGGCAACTGAGAACACTCTGGAAAACACATCTGGATAAAATCCACATATTCACAGACACATACGCACACTACTAGATGCTGAATCGCTCATCTGAGTCTTCTGCAGCTGCCAGAATGGATGGCTTTTCCCAAAACTGAGCAAGGAGAAATACAGCAACAGCCAAAAATCTTACTCAGCTGCTTCTAACCTTGCCAAGGGTCCTCCCCTTGATGCCCAG
>VXAK01004817.1:13903-29547 GCA_013399435.1 Arenaria interpres
TGGTCATCAGAGAGACTTCTTCACTCCTCCCTTCCCCACACGATCCTTGCACATCCACATCCCCTTCCTGTGCCAGCACAGTGATCCAACTGCCCCTATTCATTTTTTTTTTTGCTGGTGATTATTTGAGGCAGCTCACCACGGGCTGATGGCTGACACAGAAGCAGTGGGACCATTCAAACTGCTCACTGTGACAGAAAGTGATTCAATTGCTTTGCAAAACCACACACCCATAAGCTGAGCTCCCTTCATCAGCAATATATCAGAACTACTTCATTCCTTATGTTTTCTGAACTTTTCCAAACTTGGGCACTATTACAATCAAGTGTATCACTCATGAAATTCTTTCCAATTACACAAAATATGACTTATGCAAAACACTCAAGATTTCCCCCATGATTCAGTATATAAATCACCCCTAGTAGATTTCTTTTTAAAAAAAGACAATATTTCACAACATAGAAATTTCACAGATTATGTTACTCAAACCATCTCTACACTGCCAACAGTATTTATAAAGCATATAGCAATAAGAACAGGCTAGAGAATTGTAAGGCCCAGTTCTCAAAAATGCACACAAAACCAATTAGGTATGCAGAATCCACATGTGAACAATTTATGTATTATCATAGAAGCACATCATCATAATTACAATCCATACATGATTTAAATTTAAACTTGTCATTTATTTGTTTTCCAACCGGCAGGGTTATTTTGGAGTTCATTTCTTCCAAAGCCTTCCTAACAAATGCTTCCATCAGTGATTTATTCAATTAAGATGACACCTAGAGGAGAACTTCCAAAGTAAATTTTGGCATTCCTAAAAGCTAACAAAATGCTTTATAAAGTACTTATAATATAGAATCAGCAAGATGTTATAAAACAAGTATACACATGAGCAGTACATAATTTATTTAAAACATTAATAAAATCAACTTCCATATAACCTTGCCTCTAAAATTCCATAGGCTTAGGTATCTTAGGATCTATAAACAACCAAATCCCATTCTGCCAACGTGCAGGTATGAAAAGGCAAAGTACCTGCTCAAGTTTTTGCACAAATGAGGCCACAAAAAAATCTAGTATCCAATTTTCTACCTCTATTTGGCAAACTAACTTTTATAAAATAAAAGCATTATGAAAAAGAGAAAACAGGTTTCTGTAAAATATAAATATACTGGCTTTGATAAATATGTTACGAACACTTTTAACACTTTGTAACAAAAGCCAAGAATATGGTTTAGACTATTTCTATCTGCTTATATCTTATGTACCAAGCTGTGCAAAGTCTTCCCCAGAAAACTCTACTAATGCAATCAGCCTACTCAAAATGTATGAGAAGCAAGAGAACACCACTCAACTCATAAATTGTTTTGTAAACTAACCCAAAATCAAGGAACCCATCAATAAACTTACACATCTTGTTTAAAAAACACCACACACATTATTATGAAAATGCAACCTTTAAGTCATGCAGATATTTTTTTCTTTTGTCCTGACTCAGCTGTTGTCTCTCTTGCAAATGATCTCAGGCTTTGAAAATAAAGGCAACTGACTCTTTTTTCAGAAGGGAGTGTTGATCTCCCAGGTTTCTTCTTGGATGTACACTGACACCTCATGGACATTTCAGAAATTTTAAACGTCTACTCTTAGTTCTGGTTTTCTCCCTGGTTTTAAAACTCCGTTCACTTTTTCTTTTATTTTTTTTCCTTTTTTTTCTTTTGTGGGGGGGGTGGGGGTGGTGGTAACGTCATGTTGCCCTTTTTAGAAGTGTTTTTTTCACTCGGTCTATTGCTAGTTTTCTCTATATAAAACACTACTTATCATTCATTTTGGCTGGGCAGGATGAGGGCCAGAGGGTCCCCCTCAAACACTGAGCCACGGAACAGAGAAAGACGAGGTACCTCTCTCCAGCTTCAGCCCCTCCAAACTGCAGAGAAGCAACCACAGAGCCTGTCACTGCTTGCAAAAAAGAGAGACCAGGAAGAAAGATGTGACAAATGTCACACGAAGAATGAGACTGGCAGTGTTCTTCCCCACACGACAAACTAGCTCTGAACAATTTTCTGGGACTACGTAGAAGCCCTTCACTCTTTGAAGTCTATAAAAGCCTTCATAGTTACATGCACGATTACTTAAGAATATTAACAAAATTCCTAATTTCCACTTCAGTTTATGGCAAAGTAGCAGTAAGCTTTACTTAGCGTTGTTGTACCATAGAGAACAAAGAAAAAAAGCAAGGTTCCTTCCAGATTCTCGTTCTGGAGAAGTGTGTTACCTTTCACTTTTCCCAACGGGCTGTCTAACATGTATGAAAAAAACCCTTTGCCATTTCTTCTTTCTTGTCTGAGGCGGGAGAACAAAAAAAACCCCACCCAGAAACCAAAACCCACCCTCCAAGGAAAAAGTCTGTAGCATTCTATGTAAATAGCCAAGTCATACATCACATACCTCAAGACTTATAAACTGACAAACTAATCCTTGCTGAATAAAATTATAAAGTCCTCAACAGTGAAAAATATGAGAGTAATGTAAATGTAATAGGCCTATAATGCCTATTTGCTAGAGGTATTAGCAGAGTCTTCTAAAATACTGTAGAGCTAATTTAATTAAGGATATAAATACTAATATGCGTGGGGGAAAAAAAAGACTCTTTTTGAAATACTTATCTTTATGTAAATATGCAAGACAAAGCCATTTAAAAGATAGTTAGCTCTTAAAAATGAAAAGAAGCTCCATTATGTCCTTTCTTTAGAGGTGCTACTTAAAATTTCTTAATCTTGTAAAAAAGAACACTTGAATTTTGTTTTTGAAAGTATTTCTAGCATTCCTGAACACAATATTTAAATATTTTGGCAAAGTCTGTGAGGCTTTGTGGTTTGGTTGTTTTGTTGGGGTTTTTTTTAAATAAAACTATTAAACATAAATGTAAATGCAAAAAAAAGCCTTTACTTCACCTCTTTCTCACACCTAAGGGAAGAAGAAAATACTCTGAAGTATTTACACTCAATACATTTTACTTAATACATTTCTTTTGAAGGGGAATTCCTGTAGCATTAAAACCAAATCAAGAAGGACAAAAAGATTCACTTTCTATCCCAGAGAAACATCCCATCAACTCCTCATCCCACGGGGCTCCTGGCTTTAACAGAGATGGACAACTAAACTGCCAGTCAGCATATTTTCCAAACACATTCCTTCCCACCCCAGCCAAAAAGCAGCAGCTGGTAAATTCTGTTCATCCTTGAAGAGGGTATAGTTTTCAGTCATTACTATCACCATCTGGACAACAAGGAGGGAAATATCACACCTATCCTCCTTTATAAAAAATTAAAATTAGGTCACCTTGGAGGATGCACTTGAGAAAGAATCCGATTTAACACACTTAAAACTAAAGTTTACTTTGTTCCACCCACATATATTAAAGAGGTGCGACCAACATCTGCAGGAATGGCAGACCATACTAACTGCCACAAGCTTCTGGCTTTGTAACTCAGCCAAACTTCAGGCTCAGGTTTCCTGCATCAGGTGCCAGGATCAGTTAAAGACCACAGACACATTCTTAGATAAAAAACAAAAAAAACCACAAAAACAAACAAAAAAACCCCTCAGCTATTACCAAGATTTGGAGAAAAAGAAATTTTATCTGCATCAGTTCAACCCAGGCTTGCTTAAAGTAATTCAAGTTATAGCACCACATTCTTTTGTAGCTGGTACACGAAATTTTGGAAGGTCAAAGAAACATGCAGAGAAACATTCTGGTACCCGTTACCACACAAATAATGGATTTATAGAGTTTTTTCATTATTACTGGGCTGTCAAGATCAGCCCAAATTTCCTTGAGTTGAAGTCTCTTATCAGTATACTATAAAAGTTTTTGGCTAGCTTGTACCTGTCTGGTAACCCGGTTTTCTGAATAATTTACCCAACAAGAACAATTTCCAGCCATAAACAATTCCCATAACCTGTGTCCAAAACCTAATTACTCACCCTTCAAGTACAGTTTCTGCACATATTTTAGCTGGCATTGTATCTTTAAATAAGGATAAGTATTGCATTTGTATTTGCACAAGAGCAAGACAAGGTTATTTCAATAACCATGACCTTCAGTTTTGTAACTAAATCTGTATTAACCATTATGTTTACAGTCACTGGACTGGAGTTTACAGTCACTCCACCACCTGGAAGTCAAGGCATTTTCCTCTAATAGTTTGATTTGCACTTAAGTTATTCCAGTTTGATTCCTGTCCAGGACAATTCAGAGAAGAAAAAAAAATAAAGTCCATAACATATAATTGCAAAAGACAAGTCTGCAACCTGAAGCTTCATACAGGCTCCAACTCCTGCCAGATTATGGGAGACATCTATATCACAAACCAGTTTGGCCTCCAGACTCCTGTACATGAGACTAAGGATCTAAAAGAAGCTGCAGCTCTTCAATGCTGTAAAAATGCAACTGGTACCAGCAGTACAGAATGGAATGCATTTGATTATTATATGTACCTAAGGAAATTTAACAGGATGAGTGAAGAGGGGGGGTGTTGTGTTTTGTTTACGGTCAATACCTTTCTGTTTAAATATCAACAAAATGGTTCCCATTTAAGATGATAAAAATCAAATCACTCAAGTTAGTTTTCACTTGGAAACCAATTCAACTGTATTGTAGGAACTCCACCTATATTCAAGTATATATCAATACAGATCTTATCCATACTAGCAAGCAGTTTACATTGAGCCTCATCAGTAAAAAGCAGTCGCACAGCTTCTCAGTGAAAATTAAGGTTTGCTGAGGAAGGGGGGAAACAACAAAAACAAAAAAAAACAACAAATCCTGACACTTAGTTCTTAAGTTACTAGGCCTAACTTTATATCCAAAATTAGCAAGTTTTGGGGGCAAACAAATGCAAGAAGTTTTAACAGCAAGGTACATCTCCTTGTTGGTAGCAGACAAAGACATACCTTATAGAGGAGGCTTTTGAAAATATCAGCCACAGCCAATAATAAATACATAAACAAAATGGAACAGTCTGGGGGGGTTGTTCTAATAAAGATCTGAAAGAGTGCCATTTCTCTCTTGATGCTGAGCATGAGCTCAGCTATCTATTAGCTGAAATCCTGAATAGAATTTACCCTGAAAAAGATATAATCGTCCTAACCATATGACAACTATTAGAAACCGAACACCTCTGTGCAAATCGTAGCAGCTACAGAAACATCTGGACAAAAGCAAAGGATTAAGTAGGGATTTTAGACTGTTGCACCGCAGCCTCAACAGGAATGCCTGTCTCGCAGAAGAGGCCTTCAATCAAATTGTACCAGTTTTTACAGTTATGCTGCAAGTCAGGAATGCCCGTAAGCAACATTTGGCCACCAAAGAGAGGGTTCAGCTCTGTGACCAAAGGGTCTCTCTGAGCTCAGGAAGGAGATGTCCTCCAGCAGCCCCAGCCGCAGACGCCCCCAACGCCATCCCAGGCCCTGTCCATGGTGCTTCACCGGGAGCACCCCGGCTGCGGGGGGCACCGACCGCGGGGCTGCCCAAAGCCCAAATAGGGATAGATCAGCCCTGGGTGGGCTCTGAGAAACAAATTCCTTCAATTTTATAAACAGACCTGCCCATATGGAGCTGTGAGGTAGCTTTTTTAAATTTTTTTTACTTCGAAAGACACATGGTTAGGAGGTGGAAAAGCGTAGAGAAAGAAGGATTAGATTACAAGCGAGAAAGGTCTTGGTGAACCAAGGTTCATGCTCCACGCCTTCAAAGCAAAAACATCCAGCAACTGAAACTACTATTCATGACAATCTCCCCTGCTTCCTCATCCAGTAAGTTGACTGGGGAGATAGTACTAAAACTACTCCTCTTACACTCCGCAACGGTTCCTCTGCATAGAAAAATGTATTTATATAAACAGCTGTAATTTTTACTGCTAGTGGATTTTACTGATGGATTTTTTTGTGGACCGAAACAAAGGAATGGATGTTTTCCCCCTCCTCCTCTTATCTGTGTTGTTTACACAGAACGCCTAGCCTTCATGGATGCCTCATTTCCAGCTTGGGGATGGGGGGAAACAGGGACAAATCTCAAAAGATTCACCTTTCCTGTTACAAGAGCCCATTAAATTAAAGCAAATGGAAAGGTAACAGCTGCAGTAAACAGGTATAGAATCTTCAAAAATAACTGTATCGTTACAACATTGTTTAGATTAGTCTTAATGATAAATTAATCACTCAGGTCAAAAAACAATCCTCAGTCACCTTTCCAAACTGGGCAGAGTAGCACACGATCACAGAATACCAGGTTGGAAGGGACCTCAAGGATCCAGCCTTTCTTGGCAAAAGCACAGTCTAGACAATATGGCCCAGCACCCTGTCCAGCTGAATCTTTAATATGTCCACTGTTGGGGAATTCACCACTTCCCTGGGGAGATTATTCCAATGGCTGATTGTTCTCATCGCGAAGAATTTTCCTCTTGTGTCCAATCACAACCTCCACTGAAGTAACTTGTACCCATTACCCCTTGTCTTTTCCATGTGACTCCTTGTAAAAAGGGAGTTTCCATCTTCTTTGCAGCCACCTTCTAAACACCGATGTACTCAGTGACATATTCAGCCCCTATATAGTCAAGGACAAAGAGGAACCACCACTGTAGTTACATATCCCCAGCGGTTCCTTTATGCTGATACTGCAGTTATCTTACTGTCCCATAAGCTGACCTAGAGAGCCCTAGAAAGCTAAACCTGTTTTTTGCTAATTCAGCCCCCAAAATGGCCTACTGTAAGATCAGCTGAACACCAGTGCAAGAGGACAGCTAGGAAACTCCCGAGGGAGGGATATGAAGGGAGGCTACATTTTCTAACATGGGCTTGAAATTACTACTTTTTTAAACAGCACTTAAAATACCTTTGCTAATGTGTGCAGATGCACCTTGGCTACAGACCTTTAATCATATTCCCAAATAATGCTGTAACTAAAGTCTTACTTTCTTTATGTTCTTACTGCTTCACTGCTCAGCAATTTTTTTATAAAGCTCAAGTCTATAAGGACCAGATGATAAATAGCGTAACATAATCAATGGTACTTAACCAGGGGCAATGCATCATCTTTTCTGCGATTTCTGCACACACCTCCCCCATCATTCATGTCCACACACAGCGCTCAGCAGAAGGTACAGTAGACGGCACAACTTGGAGGTGTGAGCTACAAAGACGTGAGGTCACCCTCAGCGTTCCATGGCCACCCCCACTCCACCCGCAACCCTTACCCACATCAACATCCTTCATCTTACCAGCAATTTTTGCCCAGATTCACACAATGAAGTATTTCAAGCACTTTGAGTATTGGCCAGAGTGTTAGTTCAATATACTGATTATTTTTATAAGATGGCTCATCACAAGATACCCTGAAATGTGTAACAGGATTCAAACTCGGCTTCTGTAACATATTGCACATTTTCTGATCTGACAAATACTGTTTTTGGATCTCAGCATTTTTATACTTGATCTTGATTTTTGGATTGGCACTTACATTACATTGTTTTGAAATTTCCCGCTTCACCCTAGAACTTTCTCAAACTATTACTTCCAATAACTGACAAATCTAGAATCTCTAAACTGAACAGCAAAATGACCAAAAAAAAGCTTTGTTATGAATGATTCTTCTATACTAGAAATTGCAGATTGTCCAAGCAGTCATGTTACTCCAAATAATTTAGAATATTACATGCGAATGTACAAAAAATAGAAAGTAATATTCTAACTTTTTCAGTTTGAAGGAAAGAAAAGAAAGAGCATGATTGGTGGAAATCACTCTAAAGGAAAAAAGCAGCAGTATCAAGTTTTCCCACTCGGTGGCAGCACACCAAAACGCTTGAGCAAGACCACAAAAAATTATCAGCACATACTCCTTTACATCTCTCATACAAGTGCCAGAATTCCTGGAAGGCTCTGGTTACTTCACAAGTTTAAGACAGGCACCTAAATTTTTAAGACTACTGACTTCACGTTCAAGTAGACATTAAAGGCTCAAAATTAAGAGAGCTCTACACTTTAGTCTTTCTCACTCACGTTTACAGGCTCACCTACCTCCACCAAAATTGCCAAACACATCCTAAAGAGGATTCCCAAGCAGGTGCAAGCTCGGGCAAATAGAATCAACACCTGAGAGTCTGATGTCCTGACAGTGCCAACTGTTCATTCAAACAGAAATAAATAGGGGACTCGGATTCAGATGAACCATCAATTTGGATTTTACCTTCTCCCCATGCTGTCAGAAAGGCCTACCAACACATCAGAAAACTCATTACAGTAATTTAGACTTCTACCAGCATCTCTTCCATCACCCGAAACTGCTGCCAGTGTTACAGGTGAAAGGCAGCAGCACATGCAGCAAATACCTAACAGCACTACTACAGTCAGTGACAAAGAACCAGAACCGATAGTCTTCACTCTTCTAAATAATTGACATTAAGCAAAGGTTAGATATCAGATTAAATAATTTAACAAACACATTCGTTTGAAGCCACTATTATTGAAGCAGGAAGGAGATGTAACAAGAACACAAAGATCTGCTGGTTTCCTTCTCCTCTTATTAATGTTGTAGCAAAGGCTCGTTTGCTCATGGGTAACACAGGACAGCTGTCTTTTCTCTCAAGCGGATCTTGTAACACAGGCATGTACAAAGACATACAAACTATGCTTGATTTCTCTACCCACATGATAAACAGCTTTATTTTGCACTACCTGTACTCTACGTGTCAAACTTACCATTAGCTATCACATCATTAACACACAAGTTGCAATGACAGTTCTTACGGAATTATTTTCTATATATTAAATCTTGATTAGTATCATTTCAAGATTTTAAATGGTCATTCTTTAATGATCCCATGCAAAAGAAACTAATAAAGTCTTTATAGTACTTTTTTTTTTGTACCATATATAAGCTGATATTATTCAAATGCTTGACCTCTGGAACAAAGAATTTAAGAAAACAAACTATTCTTACTCCATCTTCATGGAGATCGAGTCATCAGTTTAAGTGAAACATCAGGAAATAAACTCCACATGAATCACAGAAGAGCAACAGTGACATTTAAAAATATAAAATGAATTCAAGTAGAGAAAATAAGCTTTCCCTCCTTTCCCTCTACCTGAAACCACAGCTTATTGCTGTCTAGCGCACGGGCAGTGTGGTATGGCCCTTCGATTTGATCAGCTTTTTAAAAATACCCTTTCGTTGGGACACATATACACACATCAAACGACTTAGCCTAATCCAGCATAATAGCAAAAAGATAAAATGGAGACCAAGAGGGAGAAATGAAAGCAAACACAGAAAGCAAGTGGAACGCAGCAGTTTGCCATCAGAGGGAGCGCAAGCCTTAAGCACAAGCGTTCCCCTTCCAGGTGAGAGCAGACACGCAGCTCTGGGGCCCTTCTAAACACCTACACAGGTTTAAGGGAGGGCTGCTCCTCCAACTTTTTGTTGATAAACAGCACATATGGGAAAGAGCTGAAAGAAAACAAAGAAAGTCGTTGTTGACAAAACACAGCTACTATACAATTTTTATATATAGACAGGGACAACGAACAAAAACTTCCAAGTTTTGCCCATGTGAATTAGTAATATTAAATAAAGGTTAGGAAAAAGGTGCTCCTTATCCTTCTTTTCAGTAAACATACTGCCTTCAAAAGGAAAAATGGATACTGTATTGCAACGTGGAGCTTGATTTTGGGTCTGACTGAAGTGAAAAGGGACAAGCTGAACAAATAAGGCACCTGGGGATACACCAGCGTGTACTTTACCCCAGGCTCTCACTTCCCCGCTATGCTGTTCAGCGCCAGGCATGACTTTAACCCACCGCCCGCTCCTCAGCAGGACCTGCAACAGCAGATCCTCAGCTGAGGCAGGGATAAAAGAGGGGACAACAATCCTATTGAAAAAGAGAATAACACCCACCGGCCCAAAACCCAGCACACAAGTTCCTAAGTCTCCTTTTCTACTCCTGCTGCTAAAGAGGGAACAGAAGCCATTGTTCTGCATATTCAAGACCTACAGGATAAGGTCTAGACAACACTGACGCTCTATTAGGCTCAGCCTATTCGAGAAGGAAAAACGTTTGCTGATTTACCCGTGTCTCAAGCTGCAGAATACACTAGCTTCCTAATACACTAGGAAAAAATAGTTACCTGTATTTCAGAGGTACTGAAGAAGTAGCAGAGTAGGGTTACAGTACCTCTGGGTATTTTCTACATCCAAATTTTCTTAGGTAATCTTCTTTTTTCGTATTTAAAAGTGGCCTCAGCAAAATCAGCCAAGTCTGGCATCTTTCAAAAATTAAGTCAATTGCATTTTAGACAGGGGAAAAAAACCCAAACAAACCACAACCGAAAAAACCCCAACCCCAACAACTGCATGCCCAGTTTTAAAAGGAAGGTCAACTAAAATCTTGCAAAATAATTCTAGCTGTGGTGGGGGAGGGAGAGTATCTTTTTCACAGGAATCAAAAGCTGGAGGCACATACTTGGTGTTAAGTACCTCGCCTGCTTAGGACAAGTGTAAATGAGTCATACCATCTGTACTCACATTCAAAGGATAGTCTGGCGAGATAGCAGGGAGAACACCAAGCAATATGACGCTCTGCTCTTAATGTTATGGAAGCAGTGAAGTTGGGGAGTAGAGGAAGACTTACCAGTTAAAATAAAAACTACCTTTGGTAACAGACACTGAATGCCTTGTTCTGTGAATTTATAATTATCTGTAGGATTCTACCCAGTAACCTGTAGTACTACAGAGATACCTATAGTCTCACATATAGACACTGCAGAGGCTGATTAATGCTGTATTTCATATGAATATATTTATCTCACAGCATAATGCAAGAGCTGATCAAAGTAGAAAGTAAATAGATGGGAGCAAGAAGTCATTCCGGAACATCAATAATTCAGAGAGAAGCTATTTAAGATAAGCATTTGTTACAAAGACAAGACAAAATGCATTGACAAAGGAAAAAAGAAAAAACCCCAAGCAACAGAATGAATACTGGCAAGCAGCCTCTACACCAAGTTGTGCTGAGCAGAGCAAAAGCAGTAACCGCATGGGAAGAAACAACAGGGACCTCGCAAAGACACGAGACTAATCCCAGCGAAGGGGGTGGAAGTCTCACCCAAAACGATGACTGGTGGCAGCATCTGAGCGAAGGCGGACAAAGCCAGCGTCTGGAGCAGCACGGCACAGAAGGCTGCTCCTCCCAACACAGCTGTGTGGGTGAGGGACCCGAATTCATGGAAGTCACAACTAAGGTGTAAAGGCTTACCGTGGAACAAATTACAAATACTGGAAAAATGTGCAAAATTCAGGTTTCTTTGTGGGTTTTTTTTGTTGTTTTGTTTTGTTTTTTAAAAAAAGTCCTGGAAGCTTAAAGTACACAGAAGGCTGAAGCTACCAGCATTTATTTTTTTTTTGTTCTAATAAAAGTAACGTATTTTACAATATAAAACTAAGCTTTACTTTGGATCTCAGGACATGCAAGTCAACATATTTAGCATCTAATGCTCCAAAGTTTGAGTTTGTATTACTAAAGGATGCTGAAGACCAGTTTCAAGTTAGCACAAAGACATTGCTTATTTACGATGGCTACATTTTGAGCACTTGCAGGAAGGACAACAAGTTCTCCCAAAGATATTCCTGCCTATCTCGGGGGCTGGTAGGGGGAGAAGAGACATCCATCTTCTTTTCCAAAATCTCTGTGATAATTTGTTTATATTTAAGCTTTGAAGAGCATTAAATGTACAATTAATTTCAAATCGTACCTCCATTTCCCCTTCTAGTTTTCATGCCTTCATATAATTAAGAGAGGAGAAATCATTCACTAAGAACAAAAAAAAAAAGAAATCTGATCCACTTATGTCGGTTTATTTACTTGATCCTCTGACTCCTTCGTTGGTTAAAATCAGGCATGTTCTTTCAGAGCATTCTGTAGGTTATATTAATAGCATTGACAATTCCCAGCAGGTTTAACAGCAGCAGATATTTACAAGGATGTCTGCCCCCAGTAATAACAGTTCACAAGTAGACACATTAACATAAAGCTAATATCATTAATATATACGTCCAGCTGTTAGCTGAGCTGATTTGAGGGGAGATGATGTGTAGGGGTAGGAGGATGCTAAGCCGTACCATTTCCTCAGTGACTACCTGTTTACCAAGGAGCAACATTTGGAGGAGCTTCACAAGCAAATGAAGCAGTAACTCAAGCTGTTCCATTATGAATCAGCAGAGCCATCAGAGATCATGGCAAAAGTACTACACCATAAAAGCAGATTCAAAAAAAAAAATACATTTAAGCGCACTCCTGCTGTTGAATCCTACTTAATGATTTGCTTTTGGGAAAAAAGCTTTGAGCTTGAGCAGTTCCCTGCATAAAGCAAGAGGTGAAATAAAGAATCTGCAGGTCTGGAGAATCGTGAATCTATGAAGCATCCCAAATGAAAGAAAATAAAACACATGTTGAAGTTCACATTGCTATTAAAAATGAAAAATGATCAAGGCAGAAAAGGAGTAAGATCTCTAGGGATTCCAGAAACCTTTACGTACACCTTACTTCAGTGTGCGTCCATGTACCTCTTCAAACAATAACTGCACATACAAAAAACCGTATCAGCTTTAAAATATCTTAAGATATACCTGAGATAGACACAGCTTTAGAAAAACATAATACAACAAACTACTGCAGCTCAGATACCATTTTTACGGTCTTCGATTTTGCTTACAATTCTTTTTGTTAAGTTCTTCAGAAAGAATTTAAATTCAAAAATTTGGAAAGAAAACAAAGCAAGCAGATGAGTTCTGATCCGACATTAAGAGGATAGATAAGAAGGAAGACAATAGCATTGCTCCTTAAGATGAGGGAAGAAATCTTTAAATACTGTTTCGCACATCTTTTAGCAAGGTAATTATCTGGATAAAAATAAGGTAGTGTGCTATGAGTCACAGCAGTTCTATATAAGAAAGTTCCCAGCCAGGAAATATTTTTTAGAACCTACAGCTACTTTTCAAAACCACCGTACTTAAGACTAGAAGGGAGTAATGCTTTCCAATCTGAAGAGATGCTTGTCACATTCAAAGAAGAGATTACAATTCAAGAAGAGATGTTCATACATATTAAAACCAAAGACGAAAACTTTGAGCTAAGTTCAGAGCTAAGCCCGCTTTTGTCCATAGAATGGTTAAAGTTGGAAGGAACTTTAAAGATCATGTAGCTCCAAGCCCCCTGCCATGGGCAGGGACACCTCCCACCAGACCAGGTTGCTCAAAGCCCCGTCCAGCCTGGCCTTGAACACTTCCAAGGATGGGGCAGCCACAGCTGCTCTGAGCAACCTGTTCCAGTGTCTCACCACCCTCACAGTAAAGAATTTCTTTCTGGTATCTAATCTAAATCTCCCCTCTTTCAGTTTAAAACCATTACCCTTCATCCTATCTCTCTACTCCCTCATAAAGAGTCCCTTCCCATCTGTCCTGTAGGCCTTCTTCAGGTACTGGAAGGCTACTATAAGGTCTTCCTGAAGCCTTCTCACCTCCAGGCTGAACAACCCCAATTCTCTCAGCCTGTCTTCATAGGAGAGGTGCTCAAGCCCTCTGATCATCTTTGTGGCCCTCCTCTAGACCCACTCCAACAGGTCCATGTCCTTATGTTGAGGGCCATAGAGCTGGACACAGTACTCCAGGTGGGATCTCACCCGGGCAAAATCACCTCCCTCAACCTGCTGGCCACGCTTCTTATTTCAATGAGGACACACTTTTACTTGGCGAGAGAAGGGATAGAGAGGCAGTGGGGAAATCCCACGGCAGGGGGCCGTACATGCCCCTCAAAGATTAATCTGGCTTCACAGAAACATCAGTGCTTGAACCACAAGGTGACTGAAGAGTCAAAATCCCTGAGGTTATTACTGCAAAACAGTGACTTTCTGGTACATAGCAGTCATATATTTTAGAACATCCAGGGGAAAACAACAGTTAAAAATGGGTATTTGGAAGAGGAAGGAAAGCATCGTACACTTTAGATATCTGCCAAGGAGTCAGGCGAAGAGCAAAGTCAGGACCCTGACTTTTAGGAAAGCAAAATTCCAGCTGTTCAAGGAGTTACTCAATAGGACCCCTGGGAAACTGCCCTCGGGGCAAGGGAGCAGAAAAGAGCCAGCAGATCTTTAAGGATGCTTACCATAAAGCACACAAGAGCTCTCAATCCCCAGCTGTAAATCAGGAAAGGAAGGCAAGAAACCAGCATGGCTGAGTCAAGACCTGCCAGTCAAACTGAAGAGCAAGAAGGGAATGTACAGCCAGTGGAAGCAGGGACGGGTATCCCGGGAAGAGTATAGGGATGCTGCTCAGCTGTGTAAGGATGGGGTCAGGAAGGCCAAGGCGCAGCTGGAACTGACCTTTGCAAGGGAAGCAAAGAATAACAAGGGCTTCTATAGGTATGTCAGCCAGAAAAGGAAGGTCAAAGAAAGAATACTCTGTCCCCTTCTCTCCCTCACCCAATGAACAAGACTGGCAAAGCGGTAACAAGGGATAGGAAGGCTAAGGTACTCAACAACTCTTCTGCCTCACTCTTCACTGGCAACCTCTCTTCCCATAAGTGGATGGATTGCAAGACAGGGACTGTGGAAGCAAAGTCCCTCCCACTGTAAGAGAAGATCAGGTTCATGACCACCTGAGGAACCTGAACATATATAAGTCTATGGGAACTCAAGGGATACATCCTGGAGTCCTGAGGGAATTGGCTGATGTAGTTGCCAAGTCACTCTCCGTAACACTTGAAAAGTCACAGCAGTCAAGTGAAGTCCCTGGTGACTGGAAAAATAGGAAACTTTCTACCTTTTCTAAAAAAGTGTAGAAAGGAGGACCCTGGCAACTACCAACCTGTCAGCCTCACCTCTGCACCTGGTAAGATCATGGAACAGATCCTCCTTGAAGCTATGCTAAGGCACACGGAAGACACAGATGTGATTCAAGACAGCCACTATGGCTTCACCAACGGCTACTCCTGCCTGACCAGCCTAGTGGCTTTCTATGATGGAGTGACTACAGCAGTGGACAAGGGAAGAGCTATGGATGTCATCGTCATCCATCTGCACTTCTATAAGGCTTTTAATACGGTTCCCCACAACATCCTTCTCTCTAAATTGGAGATATGGATTTGATGGGGTAGACGGTGGATGAAAAATTGGTTGGATGGTCACATACAGAGGGTAGTGGTCAATGGCTCAATGTCCAGATGGAGATCAGTGACAAGTGGTGTCCCTCAGGGGTCTATGTTGTGACCATTACTGTTCAATATCTTCATCAATAGACATACACATAGACACAGACATAGACAATGGGATCGAGCGCACCCTCAGCAAGTTTGCAGATGACACCAAGCTGAGTGGAGTGGTTGACACACCTGAGGGACCGGATGCCATCCAGAGGGACCTGGACAGGCTTGAGAAGGGGGCCAATGTGAACCTCATGAGGTTCAAGAATAACAAGTGCAGGGTCCTACATCTGGGTCAGGGCAACCCTCAGTCTCAATACAGGCTGGGGGATGAAGGGTTTGAAAACAGCTCTGTGGAGAAAGACTTGGAGGTACTGGAGGATGAAAAGCTGG
>VXAK01004821.1:0-47064 GCA_013399435.1 Arenaria interpres
TAGTCCACAGGTGCTTATCCTTCAGAGCTCTTTCATAACACGACTACAATGCAATCAAAATTAACAATCACTGGTTAGTCATTGGGCATAAATTCGAGCTTTGCACATCTCTCAGAACACATGGAAGATGATCATACTTCTTATTTCTGTCTGTGGCAATTAATTAATATAGATGCAGATATGCAAGCACCAAAGAAAAATAATTATTCCTACACTTTAAAAAATATTAATTCATTATACAGGAAACTATATATTTCTTTCCAATACTGATAATTCTCAACTGTTATTATTCCAATTATTATTCCAATTCAAAATCAGCAAGCACTCTCATGTCATTCTTTCCACTAAACCTTTATCATTTTCATAAAACACATTTACTAGGTATAGTTCTTCATTTATTCATTAATGCCTGTGCAGTAGACAAATGGATTTTGGTGTCCACTTTAAATAAGGGCCTTCAAAACATAGAGACCTTTGACATAATATTCAGGATAAAAAACAGCATTTGAAATAAACAGAGTGACTACATGAAAGTACCCACTTCATTTCTGAAGTGTTTTCTTTTTTTTAATGAGGTTTCTAAATGTTCTTTGTCTCAGTTGATATTTTTATCTACATGTGAAAGTGCTCAATGAATTAGAATACACTTATGTGTAAAGAGCACTAAAGTTATCTCTTTTCTGCTTATAGAAAACTAACACATGGAGGAAAAAATATAGTTAGTGACAGCACATTAACCAAAAGAAAATGCTGTACAAATTAATTGTACCTCAATAAAGACAATCGTAGTTTTGTTCTTCTGCCCCCCCAAGACACATCTGGTACTGTTTGAAACACTTCAGTTCTTGTAATTTAGTGCCTTTTGCATATTATTCTAAATAGAATGTTTTGGTTTAAATATAAGACTGAAGATATTTTCTTTTTTTAATTAAAAAAAAATTACTTGGGATGTCACAAAACTATTGGTACGCTGGTTTTCTTTGTGTGGGGCAGTGACCAGTAATACCGACTTTACTATCTTTAGTGACCAGATCCAGTAGGATCACTAGTAACATCTTGCTTGAGAGGTAAGTGAAAAAAAAATAATATTCTTTGTATATTTGCTTTTCAAGATACTTCTCAGAAGCAATACAAAAGTGATTATCAATTATCTAATTATGCGGGTTACTCACAGAACAAACATTATCATTAAACAAATCTAATTATCTTTACACAAAGCTTTCAAAAATGTTCTCTGATTAAATGTTTATTTATGCCACAGATCCATCTCTTTGTAACAATGACTAAAAAGTTTATCAGGAAATTTGATACAAAGCCCTACTGACTTCCAAAGTTTGGGGTTTTTTTTGGTTTGGTTTGGTTTCTTAAAGGAATCAGAAGTCTAAATTGAAAATTAATAATATCAGTGTCTTAGGCTCACACTCTTAGTAACATCCTTTTGTGACTGGCTTTCCTTCAGTGAATTCACAGAATCATAGAATCATAGAATTGTCTAGGTTCTTCTTGAAAACATTATCACGTGGAAATGATGAGTGGTCACATGGTGCTGAGATAGATACAGTGAAGCTTCCTTCCCATATTCCAGTATCCCAGTTAGAAACTCCTCTTTGTGCTTATGTAATATAAAATATTGCAACAATACCTTACCTCTTCACTGAAGAACTATAAATTAAAATGTTATCATACTGATAAATCAACACTTGTTTCATCATTACCTAGATGATGCATATTCCATTTATGTTTAGAAGGAATAATTTTCTTTAAAGAATAGACTGATCAAAGTGCAATTATTTTTTTTCTGTAAAGTTGTTAATATTTTTTCAAGCATTGACAATGATTGCAAAACATGTGCTAGTTTAATTTTGTAGACCTCTCATAGTCATTAGACCACTTTGATATAAAGAGCTGGGAATTTGCTAATGATGTTCAGATTATGACAATAAACCAATAGTTATGGAAAGTTTTCTAAGGAAATCATGTAAAATTCAGTCTGAAAGACAATATCCTCTGAATATCATGTAGTAACTTTTCAGTTTGCTCAGTAAAAACAAGAGTCAAACCAGTCGTTCATAGTAGAAAAAACCAGTTCTGAACAAACTACTGTGACTTCCAGTGGTAACTTCAGATGACAAAGTCTCCAAAGGATCACGGAAAATCGAAATATTTTCATGGGTTTCTAGACATTTTAGAATTCACAGTAATTATTTTTGATCTTTTATATCATAGGAGCAACAGCTGGTTTTTCTTCAAAAATAGAAAGTTCCAGTGACTTTGAATATTTACAGAATATTTCAAGAAGGGGAAATTTATTAGCCAGTCAACATTTTTCTTGAGGTTTCATGTCAAACCTTTCTTCCTAGTATGGAAACCAGGAATTTAGACACTTTTAATCACTCACAGACAGAGTTAATTTATTCAGTCTACCATCTACGGTTTCACTTTACTGCACAAAAAAAAAGAAACAAAAATATGAGGTGATTTAAAATTCTCAGACCAGGCCTGGTTATGTGCCAAGAAGAAGGCCAGCCAAAACCTTTATTAAAGGATAAATTTTTACACACAGAGATGTCCAAAAGAGAAGCCTGATATTCCAAGAATTATCAGCACCTGCCCCATATATATTTTTTCAAAGATATTTTGTTTGTGGTGGTGGTGTCACATTAATTCATAATGCAGTATTAAAAAAAAATCAAAATTGTGGTGTATTCTTCTCATTAGAGCATGAATATCCATGGAAATACCACATCATCAAATATTTCTGTTCTTCTCCTTCCTTCAGGCAATACTTTGCATTATCATCCAGATGATTGTTTGGAAAGTTGTAATGTGGATTTAATCTCAGTCTGATTGACTAAAACCTAGCTCATATGGTACTATTTCCTAAAGCCAGGATTTAATCAGAGTGACTTGATAAATGTCTACTTCAGAGTTGTTTTTTTTTCCCATGAGAAATGATTTGCACTGATAACAAGACCATTTCATACATATTTGCACAACCATGTGAATTGTATTGATTAGCAACACATAATACCTATTCATGCAACCATTTTGGTGGACATTTAATTTTCTAATTGTAAATCTTTTGTATTTGAATACTCAAGTCAATAGTCAAGCTTATTGACACTGCATATTATTTTTGGCCACAGTTTAGAATACTGAACTACTTAAAGACATGCTACCTCCTGGGATTGAGATTGGTATCACCATCTTTGTAATAAATATTCAACCATGGAGACAAAGCATTTTCTCAAACCTGCAAGGTCCCAGTTGTGCTGAATGTTTCATACACATATGGCTGAATGCACTAAAACTTTGTCATGTTGAATATTACCAAGGAATTCAATTTACGTCTGAACTGTAACTTCTTCGAAGTGCTTTTTTAGCTGCTTTGGTTCATTTATTCCATTAGTTAGCAAACATAATGTTCTACTATGTCAGTTTCAGTAATTTCAGGACATAAGGCAAATCAAGTTAAATATGTCACAAAGACTCTAAACTGTCATCTCTGTCCAGTTAAGTGTTGACTACAAAAGCAAACCATGGATAGGCATGTCTCATCAAAAGCTAAAACCCAACTGGTATGAGTCAAACGTAACACTTAGTGCCTCTGGCATGAAACTAAACATGTCTGGGGGCAAATTACAATAGCAACACATGAAACAAACTGTTAGATTTACAAGACTTCAAAAATTTGTGTTCACCCACTATATTGTCAGTAATATTTTAAAAAATCAGAACGTTTGAAACCTTCTAAACCCTCCTATGGTTTGATATACCATTTATCATATCCCAGAATAGGTACCAGTCTCTGAATACTGATGTGTTTTGGGGTGCTCTCAATTTAAAGTAATTCTGTTTTTCTTAGTTCTATTTTGCTGAGTTCCAATGCTTGTACAGTCATGGGAACATAGACCTGCTACCAAGTAAGCACCCTAAATCCTAGAGTGATAGGGACAAAGATGATGGCACCGCCCTTGACCACTCTGTGGCAACACCTGATTTGGACTGGTGCAGGTCATGGGAACAGTGTACCACATGGCAGCAGTACACAATTGGATCCATGACTTGGGATCTTTCAGGAACAGGAGCCGTGATGAGCATAAACATCACTGGTTGTAAGCAGATACTTCAAACATACCAAATAATTCTGTGTGCATGTGGCAGCTGAACAGTAGCAAGCAATCCTGTCCTCGGAAAAAGTGGCTGGTAAGCAGTTCATGCCATTGTTTCTTTTTATTCTGTGGAAAGATAGGCTTCTTTTTTTTTGCTTTAGAACCCAAGACAAGCTATTAATATAATTTCTACCATAACATTTCTCTTTTGCCCTTTTTTTAGCCACAAAATCAAATTCTACAACCACATGAAAGCTAGAAAACTGTGGACATACATTAATTACATTGTTACTCATGTTTAATCATTCTATACGAAACAGCATGCATCAAAACTTTATTAATGAGTTAACTTTTCTGTTAGTAAAAGCTGAGTACTGTGGTGCTGTAAGATGAGCCTCCATCCTTCAGAACAGAACTGGGGATCTCAGGTTTAGGATGGATATTAGGAAAAATTTCTTCACTGAAAGGGTTGTCAAGCCTTGGAACAGGCTGCCCAGGGAAGTGGCGGAGTCACCATCCCTGGAGGTATTTAAAAGATGTCTAGATGTAGTGCTGAGGGACATGGGTTAGTGGTGGGTTTGGAAGTGTTGGGTCGATGGTTGGACTCGATGATCTGAAAGGTCTCTTCCAACCAAATAGATCCTATGATTCTATGGTTGTAGAGTGGGAATGAGAAAGGCAGCCAGATGGCCATTCCATTTACTGATCAGGGCACTTGGATGGACAGAGGAGATTTAGCTTCTGGAATTATTTTTCTCTTCTCTATGAAACCCTGACTGCACATGGTGGCTGACACTTCCTTTTGAAAGGACCCCAGCCCTTTCTGTGAGCGTTTGGTGAGCTTTATGGCTAGTTATCCAGTATGAAACTGCCATAACTCTTTTGGGAGCAGGTGAAGAGGGGGACACATCAGGCCTGACTCAGTGCGGGGTGGTCCTGAGCTAGTTACTCCACCATCCATGCTTGCCAGAATAGATTCAACTCTATTCTGCATGAGCATGAACAGAGATCTGGGTTGTCTCTGAGGTGGAAAGAGTCCTGTTGTCTGCAAAGACATTTAAATCACATTTTAATGTAACAGGATAATGCGCACCATATGGTGCTTTACAAGAGCTCCTTCACTCCCCATTCATTACTTTTATTGATATTTTTGCACACTAAAATACACTAAGGAGAAACACCCCACCTTATGTAGGCCTGGAGTGGGGTGAGCCAAAATCATATTATCTTTATCTTGGAGGTATTTCACTCATTTTAAATATAATGTGTGGCACCTGGCCTGAAGTAGTTGGTTCTGCCACAGAACAGCCACGTTTCAATCCAATGCTCCCTGCTGAGGAGGCTTTCCAGTAAATCAAAAGTTTCAAAGAGCAAACAGAAAAGGAAAAGAAGTGGTTCCTGCCTGAAAGCAGGAAATCATTAATTCCTGATACTGGGCTACATCCCCAAACCCCTTAAATTGTATTGTACAAAGTTATGCAGCAGTTTAGTATCTGCCTTGGCATTAGCCTTTCAGGTGATTATGTTGCCACTTTGGATCTCATTATCATTTGGGTAATCTTTACCATTTCTAGCTTGTTTCCATTTCTTCTATCATAGTAAATTATTAATAACCCCCTCTGAGTCTTCATTAAATGGCTTCTATTCAAATTGGCCTCCATAGGTTAATGAGGGCTCTAAATATGCTTCAAATGGACCTAGAGTTCATAGGTTGTTGATTTATTATTTTCCCGTGACAGAACACCACACTAAAAGCTATTTCCTTTCATTTATCTGATGTACTACGTTCATAGTCATTATGCAAAATAAAGCAAGATGTACTCTCTGAAATTAGAAATATTTCTTCATTTCCAACTATGCATGAATGTGCACATGTATTAAGAACACTATGGGATTCATTTTGAAGGTCTTAGAACCATGATGTATAGTGGTGAAACAGTCTGCAATCTCATAAGCTATTATTTCCTTTGGAGATAATGGCTTATGGCCATGAAAACTCTTGGGACCAAACTGACTATGGGAGTGAAATTCAAATTGTACCTCGATGGCATACGTTGCACCTAGATGTCTGCATACCTTCAATAGAGTAGACAAAAAGATTATTAAGTAATTCAGCAGTTAATAAAGTAGAAGTCTGCTAAGACTTCTCTCTTCCTTCATTGCTTAAGAGAAGATCAATCGATAACATATTCTCACTTTTTAATATTTATACTGGGCTCTTTCTGAAAATAAGTTGTGCGCACCATTTCCCTTCAGAAGTGTGACACAATTAAGGAGCTGAGATTGAAATAAAAGTTTCCTGAAATCTTAGATAATTTAATTACACTATGCCATGGTTTTAACAGAACTTTTCTACATTTGTCAGACCACTCTTTACACTTTAGAGCTATTATTTGGATTTCCAATTATTAATCTTCCTTATCTTGATGAAATAAGCTTATATAAGCGTAGCTTCTAGAGCCATCCATCTCCCTGCCTTTCTGAAATTCATCTAGAAACTTGCCTATATAAAAATTAAATATTTGTTTCTTTTCAGTGATCTCTTTACCTCAATTTTTATGGCATGGACTTGAGTATTCTGCATATCACATTTAGGGACATTTTCTTTGCCAAAATTCAGTGTATAGACTTCTTACTAGTGCTAAGTAGAAATAATGTTCCAGAAAAGGAAATTAATGTTTTAGATGAAAAAAAAAAAAAAAAAGGAGAAAAAATATTAGGGAGAACATGTATTAAGGAAAATAGGAAATTGATAAGTGTACTTCTTGTAAACTACATCAATATGTTGATGTTAAATAAGTTAAACTACAGAAGGAAATAAAATTAATAACTGCAAAAGTGTTATTTCATCTATAGTGTGATATCTGGAGTTGAAGCTAACTTAGGAGGAGATAAATTATTGTAATGTCGTACACCTTTCCTCACTGAGGCCTTCCAAAAGGTGATGTGGGATCCAAGTTCCACAAAAAACAGTGTATACTTGCTTTCTCAGTTTTTATACTGTAAAGAGCTTGTTAAAGGCAAACAAAATGAAAAAAGACAAAAAGTTTGATAAATAATAGGTGCTTTTAGAATCTTCTATCTGTATATATTGTATTACACTTAGTAAAAAATTGTTATTTACTATTATTTCATGTTGTCATTCCAGTAACATAACAACAATATCAATTCCCTTTCATAACCCACAAAGTAGCAATACCTATGTGAACCATAGTTTGCAGGAACTCAAACCCAGTTTTATATTTGATGTTGGATTTCTTCTAATCACACACAGGAAAAAAATTTGCATATTCTCAATTACATTCAGACAGTGTGCAGAGCAAGATGTTGTTGTTTATTGTTCACTGGTATTAACTCAAAGTTTCTTGAAAAATAAATTGTAGGTGAAATGTATCAACCTTCTTAATCCTGGTCTCATTAGCAGATAAAAATTTCAAGAAGTCACTCTTTCCAGTTGTGTATTACTCTTCAAGCAAATCCCCACAGTAAGAAATCACCAAGTGTTTGAGGCAACCTTTTAAAATGATCTAATCTCTTCTCATTAAATAGTCCTGTTATTTTTAAAGATGGCATTTTGTGCTAATGAAATTTCTGACCAGATGTCATGCAGAGTGCAAAAAACCTAAACAAACATTGCAACAAATAATAGTAGCTTTTCTATTAAAAAGAATTACTAAGATTCCTGGGTGTTGAGAAGGAAATGGTGAACGTATAAAAGAGGAATAACAGTAAAAATAGATAAATCATGCACTATTAGGTTGGTCTGTAACTTTGTTACACTTCAAAGAAGATCAAGGACAAAAAAGATTTGCTGCTCTAGTAAAAACATTAATTCTAAAAACTCTTAGACACCAACACCTGAGTGGTGCATAAGGAACTAGAGCTGCCAGTTAGAAAACAATTTGCACTAATGAAATCTTGCCCCTAAATCAGGGTTGCAGCCAGATGTCTCTGCTCATTCAGCATTCAGAGGCTGTGTCTAATAGTGCCGCGTTGGACCTGTGGTCTGCTTCCTTCTTAAATGTCTAACACACTCATTTACAGCCAAATTATTGTTCAAGGTCCCTTTTCACTTAAGAGTACTACTGTTTCTTTTCTGTGAGGGATCTTGGTAGGACTTGTGTGAGCCCATCTTCTTGCATCTATTTGAGCATCGTCTTAGTATTTGAGCCTGCTGCTCTGATTTTTCCTTAGTCTTCCACTGAAGCTGTCAAAGCTGCAAGTGTTTCTTTCAGATTAGCTGTGTTTTGCTTTGACACATCCAGATTCACACACTACAGTGTCAGACCCGTGGAGGTAACAAATACCCACACAGCCCGTGCTGTACGTGGAGTTTCAGCCTGTCTTTTTTAGGAACAGCAAATGGTGAGTGGTTTGGACCTTGCAGTGAGCAGCAAGGACCAATGTGTGTTACACAGAGAGGCTAATTAGAGCAGAAAGCTGCCAAAAAGACATCCACTCAACAGCTTTCTCAGCTGATCTAACTTTGGTCAGGCTGTGTACTTGGGATTTTTTTTCACTGCAGAAGCAGCCTGGATAATGTGAGTAATGGCTTCCTGTGCATCTGATTTTCCTGTTTGCTAAATATATGTTCCCCAAGTTGTTTCGATCACAGTCCAAAATTGTATTTCCCATCTGAGTGAGTTTATAGAAAGAATCCTAAAATGCACATATAACCTCATCATACACATTTTCATTTTTGCCGGAAAAAACAGGTATTAACTGTGTAGCAAAGGACCCCAGGAGACACTGTTACGTTACAGAAGAAACTCACACTTTGGACCACAGCCAAAGATACACCAAACAGAAATTGAAAGAGTAGTCTTCAAGCAGATTAAAAATTTCTGGGGTTGGTTCAGATTCTTAAGCCAGGACTCTTCATGCCACACAATTTAAGCAATTGTTCAGATTCCAATAACTAAATTAATATTAGGTCAGCACATCCTTCACCGAGACAGATTTTATTAGATTGCATAAATATGGATATAAACACAGATTTTTCTCATGGTGGCTCAGTGACTTACCCATCCCCGTACATTTGAGTCCATTTGCTCTTCTATAATAGCTTCTAGTTTCATTAATTGTTCTTTAATAACACAGAGATTTACAAGGATGCTTTGTGAAACTGTCAGAGCAGAGACACTTGTTTGCTTACAGTACTGACGTGACCCATAGCTTTTCTAACTACGATGATGTGCAAATACGTTTCTTGTACAGTTTGCTTTTGCCATCATTTCAGTTCTAATTTCTCTCCCTGAATTAGCCGAAATTGTTTGGAAAACCCAAGAAGGACTCATTAGCCCTTGCATTACTATGTAATTTGTTGACACTTTCCTCAGTGTCAGAAGGAGCAGTCGATGCAGTGTTACCAGCCTCAAGCAGAATCTCACCTGGTTGTTGCTAATCCCCTAATTTGTGTTTTGCTGAGAAGGAGATGCTAAAGATGTTGATTAGTTGGATTCATCCTTATGTATCACCGATTCATCCTAATCCACAAACAAAACTGCCTCCACAACTCAGCTGCCTGGGTACCTGTGAGACAACATGCTTCTGGTAATATTCCCTACATTTTGCCATTTTTGAGAAATATATATGTTATTTATAGAGCTGTGTGTTTGCCACATGTTTCAAAGTTTCTGTATTCTTCCCTTCTGTTGGAGTTCTTGGATTCTCTGTTACACTCAGAATCTTGTTTCTGAGCGAGGAAAGTCCCCTTTATGTATAAAAACAAAACCAAGGATTTATTGTTAGCATAATGGAAATCTTAACAGTCTACTTCAAGAATCATCACTAGTCCAGATCTAATTATTGCAGAAAAACAAAGAATAATAATGCACTTCGAGTACTTATGTGCAGAAAAGCTTACAATAACCAATAATATCATTAAAATCGTAACACAGACAATTAGTTTCCATCCTTTTTCCTGGTCTTATGCTCACTCTTCCACTGCTCCTCTGGGTACAGAGGTCAGTGGTTTCATGCTGATGTCACTGTTGGGGTGGGGTTATGACAAGTCAGCATCTGGAGTCCTTTGCCAAGAGGAATATGATGTTCTTATTAATGATTTTTCTCTTTTTTTTTTTTTCCCCTTTCCACTTTGGGTCATTTATATGTATTTGTTAGCATGCAAACACATTACTCTTTCTTCAGCAGTCCATGGTTCCAGATTATGTCCAAATTCACTATTTATGATGCCCTTTATGTAGGTGAGATACTATTTCTTTCTTTTCTTTCTTACCCCTATGTCCAGCTCTGTATTTTTTTTCACTGACTACTAGTAAGTCCAGTGGTCTCCATTGTCAAGCCTGTGTCCCATCTCTTATCACCCCATAACTTTACTCCTTCATACCACACCCTGGGTCTTCTCAAGGCTCCCAACATCACAAATGTCCACACTACATCATTGTGTTGGAGTGGTAAATAGCTCATTCTACCTACAACAACCTTCTGTTACTGCCATCTGTATAAAACTGTGGCTGTACCATACACAGCTAAACAAAATAAAAGAAATTAACCCTAGTCACCTGGGCAATTAGAGAAATTGCTGTCACAGCTAAGCCAAATAAAATGAAGCTGTGGACAGGTCAAGAGAAGTTCAGACAGAACAAGCCTGATGAGAAAGAAAAGTCTTTCCCTTCTTAGTATTTCCTTGTTTATTACCCTCCACCCAGGTCTTCTGTAAAGATGGATGAACAGTAAGCCTGTAACCTCTGCAAAAGACCTTGATTCTGCATCAAGGAAAATCCCACAGGGCACTTCTTTGTCCTTTCTCCTTCTTGTAGGAGAAATAAAGTAGCTCCCAAATAGACTGCGACAGTCAATGCTGCAGAGCTACTCTATACTTCCATCCCACAGAGACATGTTAAACATGTATGACAACCTACATTTAAACTGGCAACAGTGTTCAGGTTCTGCTCAAACTAGCAATTAACAGAAACCTAAACCCCTATAAACTTCCAAACACTCTTGTCTAATTTACCTATCAGTTATCGCAATATGTTCCACTTTATTAAGTATTATAGGGAGAGTGGAAAAATGGTTTCTGAAGCAAGTCTAGACTTGTTGACTTGTTTCTGATACATCGTATCGCAGCAACCGACCATACTGGACATTTTTAAATATTCAATATGAAAATTTGTCTACTAAATTATCTTTGTTTGTTCTACCTTTATTTATCTTTTGAAATGTAAACCAACATCTGAAGATTAATGTGACGTTTTCATGTCTAAGTACTTTTGTTCCCTGATGTCTATCAAGACCAGAAAAACATTAAAAGACTGTCTGAATTACAAGTATGGTTGTATCAGTCTTTGGAAAAATGTAAAATTGGCCACCAACCCAGCTAATAAAAACAAATAAATAGCATATTAGATAGTGAGCAATACACTTTTTTTGTTAAAATTATGGTTTAAGATTAAAAGCAGCAATCTCAATAAATGTCATATAAATTAAAACTTATGTATAAAAAGTAGCTTCTTTCCTCTTTTGTTTAAATGCAACCTTTAGAAACAGAGATGCTTAAATTTTACTCATCTCAGAATCATGTGATTTAAACCCAACATTATTGACATGAAACTGATACAAAAGGTTTTAATATATGGGTTTTAAAACCAAAGTTCATGTCAAACTTCAGCCCAGGGAATGTTTACTAGTGCCTGTAAAAAAATGACCACATTTTATTGGCTCTTCTTTCCTGTTTACAATGAAGATCAGGCAAATTAACAAAGATATTTCTGTATTTGCAGTAGATAGTATGAGATTGTTAAAAAGTATTCAGTATTTGTATGTAAAAAAATGTAATCCACGGGACTGTTTCTATTAATGTTTGAATTACTAGCAACAAGTTCGCTTGCTGGTTAATTTGTCAGCAATGCCATCCTATACATCAGGACAGCCACTTTTTTCTGCTCAAGCCTTCCTACTTGCATGGGCATGGTGATCCAATAATTTATCTCCTTTTTCAATACTTCAGTGATCAGATCAGTCTAGAATTAAAAAGCACCATCAGACAAGTTTTATACAGATATTGTTATAATGAAATATTGCTGTGAACTCCAGTCTTACAATAACTTTGTTAGTCAACCATTTTGCAATATTTTTGGGACGCTTGCTGCATTGTACTTGGACCAGTAAATAGGAGAAATTACTTTGACAGATGTTTTGTCACTTATCAGTAAGATGTGCTTTAGTCTTTTTCAACTAATTTACAGCACAAATTAGACCTTATCCTATAATAGTAGGATTTGTAATTCAAAACATATTTTGATTTTATGTACAAACAAAAGTGAAAGAATTTTCAGGAAAGCTACTTTGAAAAAGAATTTGTGCTGTTTGTTTATGATTCATGACAAAGTCACTTGAAATGCTTCTAATCCTATTTTTCATTTGTCTTAAGGAAACAAGACCATAATATACCGCAGTGGTGTAAGGTGGGAATGAAATATTAGTAATAAGAAACTGAGCATAGCATTATAAACTGCTCTTGTGACTGATCAAAAAGCTGCTTTCTTTTTTGAATTATTACAGAGTAACAGAGAATACAGATTGGGTTTTAGATGCACAGACTTTTCTTTATAATTCATGTTCTGTAAAGAAATGAGTCTAGTGATAGTGACTGATATAATTGACAGACGCCTATAGAATATGCTGGGGTAGAAACAATCCATTAAACCCTTACAGAGAGTCTGTCGTTAAAGATGAGAAGATACTAGTAAACCTCAAAGCTTATTTAGTCTTTTATTTTCAGCCTTGATCCCCAGGTCTGTGAAATCCACCAGCGTAACTCCACTAAATTTAGCAGACATGGGTATTTCGTGAGTGATTAGCAATGGCAAGCCATGGGATGAGCTTTGACAAGAGGAAGAGGTTGGAAACTCCCACCCAACCACCTGCTAATGCCTTTCCCGTGGCATCTCTATAACATGTTGACTCTCCTTCCTGAAGTCCTCAATACACACTTAAGAGCTTTTATCTTGCAGGTGTGCCTATTTAGTGCAGTTATGACACAACAACCAGCTATGTTTAAACTAAAATAAGTGAAAATGCATTGCAATGAAACATTTGTAAGTTACTTTCAACGTTGGAAAGATTTAAGAGCAACGTTTGTAAAGTGCTTAGTCTCTTGTTGGACCCTCCAACCTTTAATGTGGATTTCTTCCCTGAATACTTTTTGTATCATTAATAAATAGATTTTTTCCTGTATACTTTTTATATTGTTTACATTACTTTTCACTGCAGTTTAATATTGGAACCATCATATTTTATAGCCCCATAAAGTTATAAAGGCTATACCAATTTCTAACATAATATTTTTTATGGAAATGACAAAGATTTTCCATGAAGTCAGCCTTCCAAAAAGGCCTGTAGTGCTGCTCTCCACAGACGGTAATAATAGCAATAATATTTATTTAGTACCTTTCATCTAAGATTGGCAAATATTTTGCATTAAGTCATAGCTCTGTGTTTGCTTTAGACTACGCCACTGCGCTTTCTCTCAGCAGGAGTATGAAGGTAAATCAGAGTATTGCTTTTATAGATGCTGCGTCCATTATGAGAATGTAAATTATATTCTTCCTTCTCTCGTTATTAAAAAAAAGAAAGGGGGGGGGGTGGCCCTGAATACTGACACACAACCCTTTACTTATGACCCTTTTGGAGCCCACATACATTTCTGTCCTGATTATTTGAGCCTCTGTTGTGCTGCAAGGGAAATAGATATTTTTCTACTTTTCTGAGGGGAAAATTGAATTGCAAGAATTAAGGTGATCACGCAGGCTCATATCAGCCGTGAGGGAGGGTCTGAGGTAGAATACATTTTTCCAAATGAATAGTTCATCATTTTAATGTTTTGATCAGTATCTTGAGAGTGTGAGTCATTTAATTTTGGTGCGTGTTGGAAAGGCATACATTCACCCAATTTGGTAATACTACATCTAGTATAATTTTTTTTCTGCATACAGCAGAGAACTGAAAAAAACCCAACCGTGATTATGACAAAAAACAACTGACAGACAAAAATATTCTATCTCCTCTTACAATAGCTTTCTAAAATTTTTCCACTGCTAGTTATTTATTAATTTTTTCTCTTCCAATCAAGTGAAAATTATTTACTTGTCAACCCAATACTATCATTTTTTTCATGTTATGTTGGAATGCTTTGGTCAAAACAGGTTATATTTTAGCAGCTTTACTTCTAGTAAGCCTTGATGATGCTCAATTTTTTTAAGACATAAAATTGGAAAGAAATCTCATACAATATTTGCAATTTCACTTCTTTCTGATAGCCCAAGTGTGTCCTGCAAGCCAAAAGCTTTAGATCTCCTGAACGCAATAAGAATGTTGTTGCTGACTCGGTTTTGCAAGAATTTAATCCTTTCATAGTGTGCAAATAGGAATGCAGTGCTGAAACATCTAGAAGAACCACTTCAAGCTGTTGTATTAGTAACATCAACTTATTACCATGGAAATGCCACTCTTCTAGGATTTAACTTTGAATATTAGAAATTATAGTCTGTTCTATGAAAGAACTGCTTTTTAAAGATTATTATTTTATATACTTAACATAGGTAAATGACAAATAAAATCAAAGACCAGTAAAATGATTGATGCTGTTCCAAGGACATACTTGAGTTTTCCCCTCCCACTTAGTGTTTTCTTACTAAATTGTACAGAAGTTATTTCAAAAGCATTTTGATTGCTAGAGTTATTATGTGAATACTCAGAAAATATTCAATTTATTTCACTTAATGTCAGGACTGGAATATATATTTTTTTTCTTTTAATAAAAAAGCTAAAAATATGATTTGGACTCTTGTCAGTCCTTACTTGATAATTGGTATCATCTCTTCACCAGTTCTTCGGTTCTAGTCATAGCTGCCAAGATCATTTTCCTCTTTACTTGACATATTACTGACTCATATTTTAATCTCTGGTTAGTTGTTTGTTTTCCTGCTGCAGCCTCATCCCCTGGTAAGAGTGGGATTACCATTATTTGTAACAGGTCACAGGCTTTGTGCCAAGTTTCCACCACAGACTTCAAGCCTGTCTGGACCTCCCTGGAGACTGTTTTTACTTGTAATATCAATTATGTAATGACTCTGGTTTAGCTTTTGCTTAGTTTGGTACAATTTTGCTCTATTATTATGTTTACTATAGCTAATACAGTAATAATAAGTTACTGGCAAGAATGAACTATCTAAAGCCCTGGAAAAAACTGCAGCCTAGAGGACTGCATGCATGGGAAGATGAAAGAGGCCTTGAAATAGGATGATAGTAGAGGCCACAGGGCTAGAAACATCTCAGCTGTGGTCAGTTACTGCTTATAAAATGACAACAGCCTTAGGAGCTTGGCAAAATCAGTGCTAGGGGTAATTAAGAGAGTAAGAACATATATAATGCACATCTTTTATAGTAAATTCAGGCATAATGTCAATGTGCATCAAAAGAAGGAAAGGACAAAGTATAAAGCACGCTAGAAAACATACCAAAATGGCATCAAGGTTCAGAACAAAGAAATGGTAAGCATTAACACCTTACTCATCTCAGTGAAGGACTTCGGATGCTGAAGATTTGCTGTAAACCTCCCTCCTCATGTTGACTTTAGGATCCAGGACGGCAGTAGAAGGCTGAACATACCACCAGAGAAAGGGGTAAGTATCAGAAAGTTTGTGTATACATCATTTTAACTGTGTATTCAAGTGAACTAATAGTTCTTTCATCAGACTGATAAGACTTTAATTAGAGTAACAGTAAATTATTGATTTTGCATATATGGCGTGGTCCTCTTGTCTGTAATAATACTCTAAATATAAGAAACAAATGAGAACTCATGCAACCTAATCTATGACTTATATGCAATTAATTGGTAATACTCTTCAGTGCTGCATTTTATCCCCCTTACTCCATATTTCCCTACTGTTCTTTCTCCTGTTGTCCCTTGTTGTTTTTTGCCTTTGTCATTCTACCAGCTTATCATATCCATCCACTTTTCAGATTTTAGCTTGAACGACAAACTTGAGTGTCTATTATCAACTCATTAACCTCTTTTCCTTAAAATCTTTCCTTACAAACCACAGAAAGATACAAAAGAATTAATGGTGAGTCGGTAAGCAGTGGGACACTCTGATCCTCAGGTTTTGTTTTTTAATTGCAAATAAATCAGTTTTAAAAAAAAATGCTTTTTACACTTTCCTTTCTCCTGGGTTACCTGCCAGTTAGTTAAAAGAAAGGATACTATGTGTGTCAGTGGATTCCTGCCCAAGTCTGCCATGAAGGTGTAATAATTAAAATTACATCCTTCTATGTGCCATTGTGCAGACAGACTCAAAGTTCCCCAGGCTTTTCTTGCCTGCAACCTGTGTTCTCCATTACAGTCCCACGCAAGCTACTACACTTTTTACATTTCTACAATTCAAGAGTGGTTTTCAGGAAGAGCATTCCAAATATGTATAGCAAGAAAGCGGGAAATCAATTTGCGCCTTTGCAAATCTACCTGTTATTATATAAGCTTTTCAATAAAGGAGTAAATCTGCATTATTGTACAGCAGCATGAGGACATAATCCTGGTAGAAGCCTCTGTTCTCTACAGTCATAATGATTCAAAGTTAAAAGAACTAAACAGCTTTTACTCTTTTGCACTTTTTTTTTTTGACAATATGAATAATTAAAATTTTAAAAAAAAGGAAAAAGGATTAATGCTTCTCTTAGATCATGGTACAGAAAGTGAAGTTAGATTTATGGCCTTGTTGTACAATGGACTTTTGGTGGCTAAATATTAGTTGAACAGCTTGTGCATTTTCAATGTCTTTGTATTATTCTTATTTGCTTTTTGTCTTAAGAATAGCTGTCTATATTGCTTATAAAAATTAAGATTCAATAGAGTTTAATGACCTTAAAATCTAAATAGCTGTGCATTTTTCTGTAAGACTGCAGGCTACTGGCTAGACTAGCCTGTAGACTAGCAGCCCCATTTTTTATCAAATATCTGCGCACTTCATTACGCAGCTATTACCCTTGATTTACGTTTGTTCAGTCCTGAAGTAGTTCCCATTACATTTCCTTCTATCTCTGTGAGGTATTAGATTTCTGAAAACCCAGCCTCAATGTGGTAGTTTTATTGATTTAAGAAATGGCATCTGTTAATTCAAACCCAGAGGCTACAGTTGGTTGCTCCGTTTTCGTAGAGATCTGGAGGAGAGCAGTAAGTAGTAAATACTCAGAGTAGTTCATTCTCCATACGCTGTGCCTTTCTAGGATAACACTATATATACACCCTTGTCGTGATTTAACCCCCGTCAGTAACTAAGTGCCATGCAGCTGCCCACTCACTTTCCCTCATGTTTGGATGGGGGAGAGGATTGGAAGAGTAAAAGTGAGAAAACTTGTGTGTTGAGACAAAGACAGATTAATAGGTAGAGCAAAAGCAGTGCACACAAGCAAAACAAAACCGGCAATTCATTCCCTGCTTCCCAAGGGCAGATGGGTGTTCAGGACCTCCAGGAAAGTGGGGTCCATCACAGGTAACAGTGACTTGGGAAGAAAAACCTCATCACTCCAAATGTCCCTCCCTTTTTCTTCTTCCCCAGCTTTATATACTGAGTGTGACATTGCATGTTGTATCCCTTTGGTCAGTTGGGGTCAGCTGTCCCAGCTGTGTCTCTTCCCAACTTCTTGTCCCTCCCTCCCCAGCCTGCTTACTGATGGAGTGGTGTGAGGAGCAGAAAAGGCCTTGATGCTGTGTAAGCCCTGCTCAGCAATAGCTAAAACATCCCTGTGTTATCAACACTGTTTCCAGCACAAGTCCTAAACATAACACCATACCATCTACCATTAAGAAAATTATCCCACCCAAAACCAGCATAACCCTGGGGAAAAAAAGGGACAGATAGAGGACGTTCCTGTGGCTGAGGCACTATACAGGCTGCAGAGGTTCTGCATCCTCAAGACCGGGGTTCCTCTGTAAGCCCTACTGGAGACAAAAGGCAGAGCTCTTGCCCACTGGGGCAATCACAGACACAGCCGTGCAACTGACCATTGCCCGGCTTGTGCAGTCTACAGTGGACCCAGCTGTGTTTTGTCAGTCTTGTCACCAATGAACAAAATGAAAAAAGAATCACAGAATGGTATGGATTGGAAGGGACCTTAAGTCCAGTTCCAGGGAGCCAGTCCCTGCCATTTGCAGGGACACCTCCCACTAGACCAGGTTGCTCAAAGCCCCATCCAACCTGGCCTTCGACACCTCCAGGGATGACTTCCATTTCAAACAGTTGCGCTCACTTGCAGTGGAGACACCCCCTTTCCAAGTCTCATTGCATGTGTGCCTACAAATACCTGTGTAGCTTCTGCCATTGCTTCAAAAAAGTCTTTCTCTCACAACATATTTGAACCTTAAACAGTCTAAGACATTCTTCAAGACATTTGAACTCTCCATACAGCCCTTATAATTAGCCCTGTCTTTTTGAATGGGTGAAACTGTATCTTAACTAATCTGCTTCAGGTGAACATGTTAGTCTCATGAGAAATAGGAGAAGAGGAAGAGCTGAAAAGCAAATTATGGAAAAAATAAATCATATCATGCCACAGTGTCATTGTTCTGCTCCTCAGCCATTTTTCACTATCTTCTAGTGTCATTGTAACCTTCCGCGCAAGGTTAAATGTCACAATGTGGTTGTATCAAAATAGCAACTTTTCTCACGTATGAAAAATACTGTACCGTTGACTATACCATATTTCCTGGAGAGAGATGTTACAAAGATATGTTAGCACACTAAAAAGAAAAGCTAAACTGATTTCTACATTTGAATTAAGATGTGTCAATCCCATGCTGATGCCAGAAATTATTTCTGTCGATATCCCAGGTTTCTTTGGATCCTTGCATACAAATTTGTTATATTTTAAATGCCATTGAACCTAGTTTAGCAAACCAAAAATCAGATTCTTTTGCTTTGATTGACCCCAAAATAATATTTATAAGCAACAAAATAACTGCAGAGCTGATTATTATGGAGAACAGAGGGGATGAGTGTCTCCAGGAAATAAGAATTGAACGGGATGCTCAAAACACACAACCAGATCGAATTGTTCGAAACAGCTTACACTATTTCCTAACAAACAAAACAATATTAATACCAGAAAGACCCAGGGTATGTCTCAGACATCAGTGAAAGGCGCTCCTAAGCAGAGCGTTGTAAGGGATGTCAAGCCAGACAGCAAAATGTAGGTAACAATGCCCTGTTTAACATCAGTATGTTAGATATTTGCTTCCATATAGTTTTATTTCATCCCTGCTCTCTTTCTGTCTTACAGAGAGCTGGGATTTTTTCTCACCCTTATTCGCCTTCTGTCTCTTCATAACTCAGTGCAGAAACACGTAGATTTAAAAAAAATCCTGAGTTTTTATTTCCCTGGATGAGGTGTCCTTAATCCACCTACTTACAGATTTTTATTTTAATGAAAGCCTTAATTTTTTAATGAATGTTTTTTTCAAATTTCTTTTCTTAGACTACCATGTTAGGATTTGATAGTAATATATATTTCCAGTATAGAAACTTCCAGGATAGTTTCAAAAACAGTAAAAAAGAGCTCATTCTTTTGCTAAATTTTATATTCTTTTGGTGCCTTTTTTCTAGAAAAGGAGAAGCAAATAAAGTATATAGTTTCTATAACAATTTTTATACATCAGGATAGGGAAGATCTATTCTTTGGAAATCACACATTTTTGGATGGGACTAAAATTCTCTTTTCACAAGAGTGTTTTGTGCTTTTTCTCTTGTTCTCCCTACCACAGTGAAGGAGTGAATACAGCTTTTCTGCTTCACTAACCCTCTAGCCAGTGTGGCCTTTCTCTACCTGTATTTCTGGTTATTGAGTGCTCTATTCATCCGTTCTGTTATTTTTGTCCTTCATATATCTGTCCAGTTATTGATTTTAGCTAATACTTGCATGGATTGTTAAAACATGGAGAGTTGATTTATTTAGCCCTTTCTAAAATGTTCCAGACAATGCAGCCTGTACCACTTCACCTCCAGATTATACTGGAATTGAGTTTTAGTCAGCAATCAAGAGAATAGCAAAAAACACGTTTTACTAGGAAATTCCAAACTGCACAATTAATACAATCATCATACTTTGTTTCCTGAATGTCCATTTTCATGGACATTTTAAACAAAAAAAAAAAGTAGAAACTCCACTAAATCTAAGAACTGTTTCCTGGTATGTATTTTTTCTGGTTTTTTCCTTTTGATTTCTTTCCTAATTTTATCCTATTAAATTTATTGCTACCACTTTGTTCCTTCCTAAATCCTTTTTTTGCCTTTGGAGTTTACAACCTTTACACAGACGCAATGTTCTCACATCCCTCATCTGTTGTCATTTGGCCAAGGTACACAGAGTGGCATTTGGCTTTTACATTTTCTCTTCCTAAAATGTTCTCCCTCATCTTTCGTTCATTTTTTGCTGCTCCACTATGAAATGCATCTCATTTGCTCATTTACTTTCCTAGTAAACCGGTGCCCAGAACCGAATGCGATATTCCAGGCTTAGTTGCATGAGTGTTATGCTGTGAATGATTATTATTTCCTCGCTCTTTGACACCTCTTTGTATGAAACCCAAAAGCTCATTGGCCTCCCTTAATGCCATATCACTCTATAGATTCATGCCTAATTTTCTACCCATTACCACCTCCATGGTTCTTTAAGCATTACTGCTTTCCAGGTTTCTCTCTCCCACTCCCTAGCTATGTTTTGGATTATTTTTCTTCATATATTATTAGATAGCCTTGTTCCAAATTGAATCTCATTTTCCTGTTATGTCCGTGATTCTAACATTGCTCGGTCCCTTCCTATTATTTTTGTGCCATCACTGGTGTTTGTAACACCTCCCAATTTAGTATAATATGTGAGTTTCATTAACTTGCTGTTTACTCCCACTTTCAAATCATTAATGAGGATGTCAGAAAAACCTGGAACCAACACTAGTCCCTTCAGTGATACTAGACAGCTCCCCCACAACTTGATACATTGCTGTGTATCATTATCCCTTGTTAATGGCCCTTCAGTCACTTTTCAGTCCATATGACAGTGTCCCTATCCAAATGACTTTTAATTAATTTTGAGAGAGGCAATTTGACAGCTAATATGAAATGATTTCTTTTCTTTTAGTGCTTGAGACAGGATTCATGCAAAAATAGATTATAAAACCTATTTTCCTTTTTTGTACTAAAATTAAAATTCTATCATCAACAACAAACCCATCTCTCTTTCCTGACAAGTTCACGCTGCTCATTCCTTATGATTCCATTATCTACCAGCTATTCAATGGACATTTTGCTCCTGCTATTTATTTCCTTGTTTCATTCAAGTTGAAATTTAAACCTCTGATCTGATAGGTTCAGGATTATTCGTAATTCTACAGCTTGTTGCTTTTTTTTTGGTAATATTTCAGGAACTCTCAAGCTCTCTCTGAATCTGACAGCAAAATAATTATCAATCAGGCATTTCTTTTCCTCTATTGTCTTTCCTCAAAATGCATGTCTGCTACAATCAAATTGCCTGTTACAATATTTCCATGGTTTCCCTTACTGTTCCCCTTGACAGTAACTTTGTGTATGAGCTGTTTTGAAATTGCCCAGCTTCTTGTCTTTCTTAATTGAAAAAAAATCCATCTATAGTTTGCGTCACAAATTTCCCCCGTCTATGTACTCAGAACCCTTACTAGGAGGAATGGTGGGGGGTGCCTTCTCCCAATCATTTTTGATTGCTTTCTCTGTAACCAGTGTTTTTAAGCAGATTTCTTGGCACTTACAATTCCCCGCGAGTATAGATTCATAGATTATAAAGCTACAAGGGACCATTATGATCATCTCCTCTGACCTTCTGCACAGTACATAACAGCAGTGGTTAGGAGAACCTTCAAGCCACCTGCTGTGAAAGCAAAATGATACATAAAATGTTTAGAGTAAAAATGTGCTCATTCATCTCTATTCTATTCAGATTCTCCTATTATGCTCATCACAGCAATGTCTCCTGCAAGATTCAAGGGAATGTCTGATGATATATGCCTCTCCCTGGATGAGCTTAGTGGGGGCCATGGTTTGTTCAAACGCTGCACTTATGCCCATAGCTGTTACAAAAAAAAACCAACCAAACAACAAAAAAAAACCAACAAAAAAAACCAACCAACCAAACAAAAAAAACCAAAAACCAAACCAAAACAAAAAAAAAACCCCAACCAACCACAAAGACCTACAAAAAACCACAGTGAACTTACAGGAACATTTAGAAAGATTAGGAAAACACTTCAGTCCGGAGATCAAGAGGCTAAAGAGTTCTTTCTTTCCTCCCCAGCATAGCAATCAAATAGTGGGTTGTGTTCTGTTTAAATGCTGAGTACACACTGAGGTCCATCAAATATCTACAAAATTTCCCCGGTTCTTTTAGGATAAGCAATTATCAGCTAATGACAGCTGAGATGAGAATGATGAAAGATCCAATTAAATTACTGATGCACTGCAAGATCTCACATCAGATCCTAAATTATATTTCCATTGGCAGTTTGGGTACTGGCTGTGGTGGTATGCCATAAAACCAGCACATTATGTCCTGATAACAGCACCATAAAAGAGATTTGCTACTACTCTTACTCTCATTTCTCACCAGAGTACATTGGTGGCAACCTTCCAACAAGATTGCAAACTTTTCTACTTCTTTGCCAGTTTATGATGTTCATTTCAGGATTTGGAAAAATCATGGTTGTATAAATATATAAAAAACTACAGATATATGGTACCTACAGCTAGCTGCTTCTGCATTGGTATTGCCCATACAGGGCAATCCAGCAATTTACATTTATTGTGCTTTATTCCATCTGTCTTGGCATCTAAAGACCTAGCAAATAACCAACTGAAAGTTTAAAAAACTCCCAAAAAATCTTGCTATACATATTGCACTGCATTCTCATACACTCCTTGGGAAAGCAAGGCTAAAAGTAGAGAATATCCACATCTCGGTATCTTTTTTCATGACTCCTTACAGTCAAAAGGAAGTTTTTGAATGATAATCAGGGCTGGAGCAGAGTTTGCTGTGAAGTGTTTTTTATTGCTGTTTCAGGGGAAAAAAAAAAAAAAGTTATATCCTCAGTATCCCCAAAGCATAGGCTTTGGAAGCTTTGAGGGAATATCCAGGGACCGAGCTGCCTCCCAGAAGAGCTTGACTGCACTTCTCACTGCATTTTTTGATTCAGTTAGGGACTCGTCACTTGTCTCAGTGCACCTTAGAATATGTCTTCCAACAATGCTGCCTAAATTTAGAAACTTAAAAATGGCAAAACCACACATATCAAGAGAATTAGCTATAGGCCTATAACGTATTTAAATAGCAAAATTTTAAAAGTGGTTTCTTAAGTATCCATAGATAGTCCTTGATGTGTTACATGTTGTGTGGAGAACTTACATTCAATAAGACAACTATTCATCCACCTTGTTTTATTACATATTAGAGATTTATAGCATCTCTACAAGAGTATTAAATTTTTTTTTTAAAATAAAAGTCCCAAAAAATTTCAAATCTAAAAAATTCGACTGCTTGCATTGTGGTGGTCTTGGATGAATACAAGTTGAATAAAAATTTGAGAGAGTACACTTGTTTTCCTCTCTTTATATTTTCTCTGCTTACTGAAAACATGAAACTCAATGAATCACATAACTGTCAGCTTGAAGTTTACCTGTTGTTTTTCATTGGGGATTAGAATACTAAATTTGGGATTAGAGTACTAAATTTACTCACAGAGAGAAACTTGAAGAATAAGTAGGAACCAATGACTATTCACTTGGCACCAGACGACGACTCTGCCAAATTCTATCTAGGGATGTCTTAGCCACAGGTCAGAGAAAAACTACTGGCAAACTAAAACTAATCACCAAAAAACCCCAAACATTTGAACCTGAAACAAAAGAAGGTTTGCATACGTGCATGGTGAGAAATTCAGTGATTAAAACAAATTACATCTCCATTCTCAGAGATGCCTCTCTGACCTGAAAAAATACAGAGTAAACCACAGAGAGAGCAAAATCTCTCAGTACCTTTCAGTTGGAACAGTATCAAAATAGTTATAACAGCATTTAAATCCCCTTGGAACCACAAGCATTCCAAGCTCTGAAAACAACCAACAAAAAATGGAGCAGGAACAGTCAGACCTTGTGGGGGGAAAAAAGAAATTAGAATAGCAATCACGCTTCTTTTTCACCCTGCTGAAGAGTGTGTGCACCTAGAAGCCTGTCTGAAATTTGTGTCTGTAATGTTTTGGCAGATACAAGATACTATCTCTCCATGTCAACCTCTCCAGATTTAAGAGTAGGCAAATGTTTCAGATCAAATTCCAGTGAATCTGAGAAACTGTAATTACTAGCAGTCACAGTCAACATCGCTTCATGCTTAGCATGAAGATTTATATGTGTCTAGACATGGACTTCCAATCCTTACAGCAGCATCTGATCTTATCTGCTTGAACTGGATTTTACTCTGGATTTATAGAGCTATAATGAAGGACAGAAAAGGATTCAAAATCTCACATGGAAACAGACTAGTTTTAACTTTAAGTCCTGTGATAAGAGATCTTATTAAAATAACCTTAGCTTTATCAAAATGCTTATTAGATAAAAAAGGCATTATAATGGGAATGAACAGACTAGTTGCCAAAACCAATTAATAAAACACAGCATATATTACCATTGGACCAAACTGAATCACACTAGTGATAAAAAAATCAGTTAAAATATTCCATGATCGAAATATTTATGCTTCTTTCTCTGAACTGGAAAAGGGAAAAGAAAAATTGAAGAAATTACACTTTTCCAGTCACATGTATTGACAAATACAGCAGATTAAAATAAATAGTAGAGAAAATAAATTGTAATCCCTTGAGCAGAAACACTCATTTCCTGGCTTGCAGTCCTTATTCATGAAGTGAACGCTAACATAGCACTGGCATTGACCAGAACCTGGAAATGAAAAAGGAAGCCATAACTGATCTTTGTCTGGGGCAAATGGTCTTAGCAACCCAGAGTTCAGGAAGCTCTGGTGTGCGGGGCTGTAATACGTTGCCTGGGGTGTCAAAGAATCACAGACTTTCAGGTTTTTAAAACTGCTTTAACACTAAGGGTGTTTTAAGACTCACTCGCAGCGGTTCTGATCTATCTTGGTGATAGTTATGTTTTAAGTAGGAGACTGGGCTTGATGATCTCCGGTGATCCCTTCCAAGCAGCAGTTCTATGATTCTGTCATACTTCAGCATCTGACTTCCTTATAGTTTCGTACATTATCCAGGTAGATATAACACAAACGTTTTAGAAGAAAAAAGGTAGTAAAAAATCTATATTGCTTTCTTCAGACTAAGTGGGGCAGAGGCCAGCACCACCTTCAAAAGGCAGCTTTCCATGGGATTTTACTTCTTGTCAACCTCTAGACTCTCAGCCATAATACAGCCTGAACTACGCATTGCTTTCAACATAGGCAGGTCCCCAGATTCATGCAAAATCCCTTTGATTTAGGCAGATCCCACCCAGCTCAAATCAGACCATTTTTAAAATTTCTGGATGCCTGGGGCTGGTACATTCAAGAGACAGGACAGCCACATTGCAGTGTGGACAGCAGCTTCTGCTGAGCATCAGTGAACCAGCCAGTGGTGAACCAACCAGTGGTGAGAAGACAAAAAGGCCGAGATAAAAACATTTTCTATGCCAGCTTTTGGGATAGCTAGATGACACTGGAGACAGCAGAGCAGCTCAGGATTAAGACAGACCAAAGGACAACTAAAGTTGTTCTGGCTTACCTGCCTCTGGACTGCAAGTCCTGCCTGTAACTGTCAGTATCCCAAATATTTGTCTCAAATGTGACTGTTTAGAAACGTCCAGCTGAAAGGCGAGTTCTGACATAAGCATAAAAAGAGGATGTGTATATATATGTATGTGTTATGGTACAGCCTATGCAACACAATTTTTAATGATCTCTGCACAATCGTATTAGTCCTTTAGTTCTCATTTCTCTGCGACCACACATCTTCCACACGTTTGTGCTACCAGGATACGGTTTTCTTTCTCCATTTACTACACACATTTTTCAGCCCTAGTTTAGACACTGATGTTTTAAAAGTGTGTCCTTTTGCCTTATTTCTCCCACCTTCATCTCTATTGCATCTGGTTTCATCAACCCAGTGCAGAAAGGAAGGCGAATGTGCCAAATGCTGCACATTTGATATCTGAAGTGTACCTATTGACCTTTGACTGGGATGGATATTTTAATCCCACACTCGAAAATTACCCTTCAAAAGACTTGAATTCAAATTGCCAACATGATATGTCATCTTCTAATCTGATGTGACTGGAATGATAACATTTGCTTTGATGTGCAATGTAGTCCTGTGTGACTGATCAGATGCAACCTGCCATAACACTGCAAAGGGCAATGCATCATGCTCGGAAATTAAAACCATCCTATTTGCTGGAAGTCGTAGTGAAAGGAATCTACCTGAATTTTACATATTATGGGATTTTCCAAGAGCTTTTTAACCCAACAGTGACAACTGCCTTAGCTAAATTATTCATTTCCGTTGTCTCTTGAGTCTGACTCTAGTTATTTCCATAGCATCTGGATTTTGGCTATTTTTCTGTCAAGAAATAGGCAAATTTCAAAACACTGCAGAATGTCTAATGATTGGATTTAAATTCTATTAAAACATTCTGCTTGGAGAGAATGCGGTTTGCAGCTTTTAAACTCACTGTCTCTCTAGCTGCTTGCAATAGTTGCCTCCATTATCAATGCAGAAAATACTTCTTTGTGGCCTGAGATGCAGCTCCAGGTGCAGGGGAAAGCAGCACCCAGCAGCACCAGAAATCAGCAGCTGTTTGTCTTTCCTCTCCTGTTATTTCAGATTAGAGCACTTTTGGGGAAGATTTTACAGAATCCAGTGGCTCCCCGTGTGATCTCATAAGTTACTCACAATCTGCAAGGCAAGTCTCACCCACACAATCAGGGGCAACTCTTTCCAGAACTCTGAAAATCACAGAAAACTTCAATTATAAAGCAATGGAAGGATAGGTAAAAGTACATGAGATGATCACCTGCATGAAGGAGGTGGAGCAAAACATAAAGGGATCATCTTACTCTTCAGTAGGACAGCCATGAGTGATGAGTCTGCGACATGTAATTTTTTGCATAATTGCATAAAATGCTGTTAGAATATTAAGTTTCCTGTAACAAGAGATTTGCATAAAAGATTTGATGATATATGGAAGAGCAATCTTCAATATTGCTCAGGATGCATTCAGCAGACCAGGACATGGAACGGAGGGAAGCAATGCTGTGTAAGCACGGGGTTAAAGATGGGATACGCTGATGTGTCCAGTCATCATATTTCTCCACAGAGGTGAGCACCTCACACAAGAAGGATATTTCTCTCTCTAATGTATGGACGCTTCATATCAGCGCTGTTCTTGTTTGCTTTTTTTTTTTACTTAAGTCAAACAAGCTATCAAATATGGTTTCGTCTTTCTGAGTAGGAAAAAAATGTAGACAACATGAAATAGAAAATTATGAGTTTTAAAAATAGATGGCAATGGGAGACTTTTAGTTTTATTACAAACCAAAATATTTAAACCTAATGCTTTGCTTTCAGACTGAAGAGCCCCAGAGGAATTTGCCCATAGTTTTTCCAGGTCCAGTTTGCTTCTACTCCCTTGGGGCTAGATGTTCAGGAAGGGGGAGGTAGATGTTTTGTGAACACAATGTTCCTCTTCTTGCAGAGGCAAGAAGATGTTTAAAATAATTTAAAATATCACTTAGGCTTCTGATGTAATAGGAATTGCAATAGTATTTTCTGATGGGGGTGGGATGCAAAAAAAGAAGTGAATCCAGAAAATAATTTTCTGGTTCAAAGATTTTCAATAAATCCCTGAATAAAAACTATAAATCCTTTAAAAAAAAGAAAAGAAGAACCGCACCCCAACCCTCACTTGCTAAAAAAAAAAAAAAAAGTTTAAACAAAAAAAAAAAAAACGAAGAACACACCCCCAAGCCTTACTTGGTAAAGACAGCCTCGTGATGGGCAAGTAGTTCTGCAGCTTTTTAGTGTTAAAAGCATTATTCTGTTACCAGACCATGCTTAGAAAAAGTAGTCTGATTTGACAGCTCACTTCCCATAAATGTCATCTCTAAAAACGCTCCTCCTTTTGGTTCAAATTTCCACCTTGGTATGTCATCTGCTAATGGGAGGTGACTAGAGTGATATGGTAACGCACACCCCAATGTGAAACGTTGTCTGGTGTGATTGATCAGGTGCAATCGCCATAACGCGGCACAGGGCAATGCGTTTCACTCAAAATTTTAACTGGGCTGGGCTTTTTTGGAAAACTGCAATGAAAGAGAAAACCTACAACTCACCTTGCTGAATTGCTGAAGGTTTTTGGGCTATATTTTTTCCATGATCTTGTTGGCAGAGCCTGCTGATGTGAGAGACACCCATCTACCCATACATCCAAGGAGGAAGTGATGTTCTTTTTTCCTAACTTGTACTGAAAAGCAAATTAGAAACCTTTTTTTTTTTTTTTTCCTTTTCACAGATGTCCTTTCCACAAAGTCATCCTTACACGTGTATCCTTGCTGGATGACACCCAAGCTGCCTTCCCCCTTCAATTCATTCTAATTCATCAATATTTATCCTGACCATGTTGTGCTTGCAATTGCAAGTGCAGTTATAATGCTGTGATTGTCACCAGACCAAACGGTAAATAGACATTGCAGTTGAACATATGCATGTGGAACGAGCGTATTCTCACTTCCGTATGGTACCCAGAATTTTGAACTGACAGTTTTGTTACCCCTAATGCTATTAGGGTTAATGGAAAAATGCCAAATTGTCAAACCTTTTTCGACAAACGTGTGTTAATACCAGACATCTAGGAATGGGGATTAAGAAGTTTATGCCATATTTCTTAATGGATTTCTGACAACTTTACCTTTCCATTTATATAGATCAGGAAAAAAATATTACAAAAAACCCAGCACACTCTTTGAGCCATTTCTGAAGATCTGGTTAGATTTTGCTAAGAACATGTCTTTTAATTCTTGACAATTTCTCCCCCCTTTTCCACAAAGAGACCTGTGCCCTTACATCTACTCTTTTTTATAAAAGAGAGTAGATAAAGCAGCCTACCTTCCTTTTGTATAAAATCTACTCATCCCATGAAGAATTCTGCATGCTTTTCCCCAAAAAATATGTGTTTAGGACCTTTTCCAAGATCTGTGAAAGGCCTATAAAAGATTCTCATTTTAATGACTTTGCAGTAGAATCTAACTACAAGCATTGCTTTAAGAAGAGCAACTATAGGATTTGACTGAATAGAGAATTTCTGAAATAAAGAAAATCCAGGAAAAATCATATAATCATAGAGTTAGAGAGATAGAGATAAGTAAAGTGTTCAGGGGTAGAAGAACCGGACTGAGTTTCAAGCTGGAGAATCTTGAAAGAATCTTTGAGTCAAAGAGAAGATGGCTGGATTGAGAAAAATGAGAACCGACAGGAGTGGAATGAAAAGAAAGTATTATACCACGTTTTCTTACACATAGGTAAATGCAGTGTTTGGAATAACCTCTTTTTCTTAAAAAAAAAGAACCCATGCATAAAAAATATAAATTTAGTGGCAGAGAAACAGTTTTGAATTTCTATTCATTTGCTGAACTGTGAATTTAGAAAAGGTAGAACTCTGAAGAAAGAAAAATTGATTTTAATTTAAAAGCAATATAGCATTTAAAAATCTATCAATTTAAATAAAGCAAAAAAAAAAAAAGTGGTTTTAAGAGAAGAATAAAAATGAAACAAAATACGTGCTATTCCAAAACATTCTATTCCTTGTTTTTTATTTGACCAACAAACAGAAGACACTGTTAGTTTTCCAACCTTAACAGTAAAACTCAGAAAGATAAAACAAGGAACAAAAAACAAATAGTTTTGCACTCTTTCACATAATTACACACATTTATATTTCAAAAGAATCACTGTCTTCTCATAATTCAAAGAACCGTTATAACTTTTCACTCTACTGCAAATTGCTTCCCCTTAATGGCAAGCCTCATTTATCAATATTTTCTCTTTTTACTGTAGCAATACTACAGAATCTAAAAGAAGAAAGGCAAAGAAAAAGAGAAGAAAGATAGACGGAGAGAGAATGAAACTCCTGACAACTGTATAATAAACAAGAACATAGTAGAAACAAATGGTGCATTGTTGCACTGGAGTTGAAAATTCTTCTTTTTGAAAAATGTCAAAAAAATCAGGTAGCTTATTAAGCGATACTGTAAGATTTTTATTTGTTTGCCAGGTTTGTACATTATTAACTATCTATTTCATGAAGAATGGTGATGGGATTTAAATGCTAATAAAATCTTAGCTGAACTAACATAATCACAAAAGAGATTTGATATCAGTACATATAAACAGAAATATAAGAAACAATAATACTAACATAGGGCACTATAGTGATAGGAACATTATACGAGCCCATACAGATTGAGGCTTTTCATCATAGCAGTGACCTGTTGGCAGAGAACATGGAAAGAATAGGACGTGTCCCTTTTTGAGCTATTTTATAATCTTCCTACCCCTAAAGAAACCAATCTTTTTCTGGAGGAGTTTAAGTGTGAAGCAAGAGTTGATTACGTTACAGTTTTGGCCAGCTTCCTTTTCTACGAGAGGGATCATGGTTCAAAAAAGGAGTCCATGTCACACAGCAAAATGTTTTCCATCCTCTTTAGTAGCATATAACTCCTTATTCACGCTTCCTGCTACCATTTAGAACCTCAGGGTTTTGTTTTTTTTTTTCCGTAAAATGTATTTCCTTACACTTTGGTTATGACATGAAATAATTTCAACCATTCCCAGTGGAGACAGAAGCAGCCAAACAGACAAGAGACACTCTTAATATTACACACCTTACGTAGCTGGTATGAGGAAATTTTGTCAGATGTATTTCTGCAAATACGAGTTTTATAAAAACAAACAAAAAAAAATTCAAAAGTTTGTTTGTTATAAAAGATATATTTTTAAAGCCCATCATATTTTTATAATGCTGCTTATTTTAAACTCTTACCATATGCTCTGCAAGTGATGCAGGCATATGGTTCACATAACAATACCATATGTCTGATAATATTTTGCTGTATATTACAGCAATAAGAAACATTTTTAGTTTGTAGAGGAACTGAATTTAAATTATGTTTCATCTTCATTTTTTCCATTTATAAATACTTCTGGTGACATTTCTGTAGAAGCCTATAAATCCCCAAAACAGTGTAATAATTCAAACTAGAGATTTAGGGAGTATTTTGTGGCTAAAACCATACATTCATCACTGCAAAAAAAGACAACTGTCCTTTGAAAAAACATGGAGGAAAAAAGTAAAATAAAATAAAATAAGTACAGTATACATTCAAATTATAACGTACTTAAGCAGCTCTTCCTCTTTTAATACATATTTGCCACTGTCTTACCCCAAATACTGAATGTTGGAAGAATTTAGTTTTTGTTTTGTTTTTTTTTTTCTTTTTTTCTATGATGGTTAGTTGTCTATTGAATCAACAAGGAAATGAGAGCTGAACCACAAGCAGACTTGTATAAGGCTCATCTTCCTTGAGACAAGACTGATTTGAAGAGGTGAAGGAGGATAACTGTGTATCCTCCTTTTTTTGGCTTGTGGTATTGTGCAGGGATCCTGGTCAGGTCGAGTACCACCATGTATGAGTCTATGATTCTATGTTTGGCATTCCCTCCTATGGGATGCTTACCCCACGTGAAGAGGTGAAAGTAGGGAGAATGGTTTAGAATAAGTCCCTCAACACGAGCTTATGGAAGGAGAGAAAATGCAATGTCTTTTTTTTTTTTTTTTTTATTTTATTTTGCAGTGACTTACTTGGTAACTAAACACCGCAGCAAAAAGGTGAATGAATCATTATCAGAGAAGAGAAGCCAGTGACTTTGGACAAGGACACATGACATGATAAGAAATAAGGAAGAAGAATAGCTGTGTCTAGAAGAGACTTTAAACTTCCTCCTCCTCCCCTTGGAGAAAGAGGTGGGGGGAGCATCTCTCGTCTAGTCGTTGGCTGGTTCAGCCAAAACCACGACACCACAGTAGACACAGTGAGGTTAGTTTTCCAAGCCAGAATTGATGAAGCCTTTGCTGAGAATGTTACTGGCTTTTACACCTCTAGAAGGTGATGAAGTAAGAAGAATTCAGAAGTGTGGAGGTAACTAGAATGTCCAATGACTCCAACAGAGTCAGAAAGCGGAAAAGTAACTGAACACTTAAAGACCTCTGTGACATGGACAGTCATGAAGTTGTCAGTAGTCACAGTGACCTGAGCTACACAAAAAGTAAAGAAGGGAGGACCAAGAATTCCTTTTTGGGGTTCAAGTTACTTACAAAGCATCCAGAAGAAAAAAAGGAAATAAATTGCTGTTCCCAGAAAAGAAGATGAACTGCCAGCAGTCTGAAGGCTCCATCTTTTTCTGCTGTGGAAAATGTCACTCTCCTCCCTTTAGAGGCTGGATGGTCCAGTTACCTCTTACAGGAAGAAGACTTCTTGTAGCCTCCTACTGTGATTGTGCAGCTCCTTGCCATTTCCTAACGAGCATGCTATTTACCAAGTGCCATGTGCTTCCACCCAATGAAAAGAACAACCTAGGCGCTAGAGAAACAGTATGATCCAGATGAAAAAGAACACCACCCCCTCATAAAAGTTGTGTAACTTCAAGAAAGAAGCTGCATATTGAAAAAAAAAAAAAAAAAAGGTTAGCCATTTCATTTACATGGATAAATTAAAAAAGACACAGCTAGGTGCAGAGAGAAACTAAGTGTTGCTCTACTTACAGCTGCTTAATTGCAGTCAAAGCAATTTCATGCCCCACCATCAAAAGGCAGGAGAATTTTGTAGCAGTGAAAAGAAAATTGCCTCTCTGCATAACACCTACGGCTTATTCTATAGTTCTTATTCTTTCAACATCTTGTTAATTAGAATCAAAGCAATGGAAAGTGAAATGGATCATTGATGCCTTGATTGTTTACATCAGCTGATAAATAACACCAATATCACTTCAGGCTGGTGCATAAACTGGTAATTGCCCCCCAGAAACATCGGCACGAGTTTTGACACACAGCTACATCTGCAGTCTGGGTAACTAGCCAATTTAGTGACTGAAGAGTCATAGATATCTGCTTTTAAATCTCTTTGAAGTCACTGTCTTTTCAGTGGATCTCATAACCATGATATAAAGGAAGCAGAATGGAAATCTAGTCACATACTCAAAAAATATGGCAAATTTCAGTGAGAATAGGCTGGAAAGCTATGACTTCTGTGTGGCACAGAGCCACGTGTGTAATATGACTGGTGAAATGACGATGTGTTGTGAAGTGGTATTGTGGGAGAATTGTCAGTAATACCCTTTCAGCCAAGTCTTTCAAAAATTTATTTATGATGATTATTAAGGCACATGCACAACAACATTTTTATTACTAGTGTGTTAGCTGTAGTTGAGATTTCCTTGAATTTTAGTAAAGTAGAAAAAATGTGGATAAATATGGTTCCTGATCCAAATGACCTACATGCAAAGATACCGAGTAGGTGTTGCTACAAACCTGTACACAGATTCCTTGATCTGAATGGATTTCAACAGCAGTGGAGCCTAGCGTAAGTCTTTATTTTCATAGCACTGACTAATTCTTAACATTTCTGTCTATATATACTTTTTTATTATTTTTTAAACCTCTACCAATTTCTGTTGTGTTTTTCCCACCACATCCTGAGATTGATGTAGTAATGAAAAGAAAATTTTCTGTCTTGAGAAAAGACAAGGGTGCATTATGTGCCACAGGCAACAACCGTAGCCAGGAAATCATCTAACAAATAACAAGCCAAGACAAAAGCCAGTTCTCCCTTGCAGATTTGTTATGTCCATAGACAAATTAAAACACAGCTCAGAAGTTCACAGAAATACAGCAATCAATGCAATGTTTCTAAAGGAAGAAGAACAACTTCATTCCTTAGTTTAAAACTCAATTTAATTGGGTACATTGTCTGTATCACAAGCAGATGAATAGCTTGTGTGGTAAACAAATACACTCTTTCTCTTTTCCTTCACTTCCTTGAAAGACAGCTTAGATCATATTTCTCCCTTTCCTAGGCAGTTTTTATTCTTGGCCAGAAGTCAAAAGCTCCTGTCTCTCTCTTAGAGTAGTTTTCATGTTGAGATAAGATGGGAAAGTTGATATTCTAGCGTTTCTTAGCATTTTCTCTGACCAGGACTTCCTACATGGCCCTCTTGTTAAGGCAAAGTTTCAAATTTTCTTCTCTTCTTCAAAGGCTGATCACTTTCAGCAAACTTTCTGGTCTCTAGATAGGACCGAATTCATATTCTTTCCACTCTGAGGCACAGTGTACGTGTCAGATTTTGCATCAGTGCCCATTATATCCTAAAGAAATGGGTACAATTAGCTCAACGAAGTAGTCTAAGAAATATTGGAAGCCTTTCCTTTCCATAATCTTAACTCAGTTTTTAGGTTCAACTAATGCTTGTTCTGAAGGTCAGTTGAAAGTTTGTGCTCTTTCCTTGTCAGGACTGAACTTGTTATATATATTTTCTAAAAAATAGTGCTAAAAAACATGTTCCTGTATCAATCACACGGAAAGTTTTGTTTTAAACTTACTGGAATGGACAAGAGAAGTCAGAAAGGTCTTCGGTTTTCTGAAATACTCATGGAAGTTATACAAAGTAGCCTGGCTTAAGAACATCTACAGAAAGCAGTATTACTGCTGCAGTGTTTGTTTTTATACTATATTAACACCTGTTGCATAAAGCTATCAGACTTTTTCAGTGCTATGTAACACAGTGCAATCACTCAACTTACCTTAGGAAAGAGGTTCTGACACATGGTGGAGAAGAATAAATACATTTTACAAAATCTATTTAATTCCTAGGCATCAGAATTATTTACCTGTTTGTAGGAGAGATTCTATGATTTCTTTGACTTTTTCATTGATGTTATTTTTCCAAGCAACACTATAAAAATGACTGGTAGAATCCTTACCCAGGTGATTTTTTATTAACTTCATTTCTTTTTCCTTGAGTAATGAGTGCAGGATGAAGACCAAGGAGTTCAGATTATGTTGTTAAAAGATGGCTTTGATCTACAGAGACAGACTATTTAGTCATTGTCTGATTCATTAGCAGCAGTATTTTCATCCTGATACCCGACTCCGATGTAGTAGTAAATCTTGCAAGGTTAACTTTTAAATGCTCAGTAATAGAGTGTCATCAGTTTTCAGTAACAGTCTAAAGCTCAGGTTTAGTAATGACTTTTGCCACTTTAGTATTAATTCTATATATATTTTCACAGATAATTTAAGTACCTGGTTGCTAAACAAATTTAGCGTAACTTTTCTGATCTTTAGTGATACAGTCTGCCTGTTTTAACATGTATTCGTGTTGAAAACAGTTTGTGGTGGCAGGAGATGATTAATCATTGGGCTCAGGGTGTAATGTAACAACAGTATATGGAGACTTTCTCTAAGGATGCAATTCTAAAAGGCAGAGAATCGATCCAAAGGGACTATAAGGAACTTTCTGTGCAGCTGTGTTCATGTTTGGAGAGCCACGTTGAAGCTGCTTGGCCTTGAACCAAACGTCCAGGAGAAATGGAAGCGTTTGATGACAAATATAGAGAGCTGGTGAGATCCTTTCATGGATCCTTTGTAACATCCTTTGATGAGATCAGTTTGTGGTTGATCTACTTTCTGCAGCTTCTTTAGAAATTTCTTTTAGGTCACCCTACTAAAAATTGATGATCTTTCTACTGGAGAAGTTTATGCAAAATTGCACCTTTTTGTTGCTTCAAGTGATTTTCCTGTTGGTCATAAGCTCTATATTCTCTGAGGTTGCTTTCAGAAAGAGATTTCCTTTCAGAAGGAGATTTCTTTTCAGCAAAGGATTTCCACAGCTCTGCAGAGGAACCTGTAATTCATGCAGAAGAACAATCTCTTGTGTATAATACAATATTGATGACATGAAGATCATGGACTCCAGGCTCTGGCTACTGCCCTTTAAGTGACTATTTCCCCTCATAAGTAAATGCTGTAGTCATTTCTGTGACATTTCACCCCACCATCTCCTTAACATTTACAAACGAGAAGTAAAGGACCAAAGTTGGGGTGGAAGAAAGAGCACATAGGTACCCTGAACTTCTTGTGCGTGTGGGAATACTACTCGGTAAGATGTGGCAGCCTCACTGGTGTTTCTGCTGACTATATCTGTACATTTACAATAAAAGGAATCCTTCATTTTTTAAAAAGTGTAAGTCCTACAAATGTCCATACTCAGTCATCTTTCCTACAGCATGGGCTTTTTTGTTGATGTTTCTTTCAGTTTTTTGGTGTTTTGCTTTGTTTATTTAATAATTCAGTTGATGTTGCTGTAAAACATGACTTAAAGGAAGATTTATGGCTTTAAAGTATTGTGGTGGGTTGATCTTGTCTGGCTGCCAGACACCTATCCAGCTGCTCTCTCCTCACCCTCTGCCCCCTCAAGGACAGGTTGAAAAAGGTTGTGGGTCAAGATGGAGACAAGGAGATTGCTTACAAGTTACCATCACAGGCAAAACAGACTTATTTGGGGAAAATTAATTTAATTTATTGTCAATTAAAAATAGAGTAGGGTGGTGAGAAACAAAGACAAAACTGAAAACCTCTCTCTTCTTCCCAAGTTCAGTTTCATTCCTTCATTCCCAACTCTTCTACCTCCTCTGTCCCCAGGCAGCTCAGGGACAATGGGAAGTCGGGGTTTGTGGTCAGTTCATGATGCTTCAGCTCTGCTGCTACTTTCTACTCACAGTTTTCCCGTGCTCCAAATTGTGGTCTCTCCCATGGGATACTGTCCTTCACAAACTGCTCCATTTTGAGTCCTTCCTGTGGATTATAGTTCGTCAAGAACTGCTCCGACGTGGGTCTTCTACATGGGGTATGGTCCATCAGGAATAGATTGCTCCAGTGTTGGTCCCCTACAGGCCACAGGTCCTGCCTGTGTGAGCTTTCCATGGGCTGCAGGTTCCTTCAGAGAACATCCACCTGTTCCATCATGGGGTTCTCCATGGGCTGCAGCATGGATATCTGCTCTGCTGTTGGTCATCCATGGGCTCAGGGGGATGATCTGCTTCTCCACTATCTTCTGCTACAAAAGAATCTCTGCTCCAGCACTTGGAGCATCACCTCCCCCTCCTTCTTCACTGACCTTGACGTAGTAATTTCTCTCACATTTTTCCCTCTCTCACAGCTGTCACCAGGTATTTTTTTTTTGCCCTTTCTTAAACATGCTGTCACAGAGACACCACCAGCATCATTGGCAGCCTCAGCTGTGCCATGCAGTGGGCTTGTTTTGGAGTCGGCTGGAACAGGCTGTGTCTAGCACAAGGCAGCCTTTGGTCTCTTCTCACAAGGGCTTACCTCTGCGGCCCTCCCTCACTACCAAAACCTTGCTGTGTAAACCCAATACAACGATTTTTGGGTTTCACAGAAATTTCAAAATTTTATAGCAAGCTAAAAATCTGAAAATGATCATCCAATGATCATTCAAATTACACAGGAAGCCAAAGTATATTCAGATGTGTGGACAATGTACTTACAAATTCCTTTTTGTACTTTTATTCGCTCTATCTTGTTAAGCCTCTTTCTTCTGTAATTCACCTCTAAAGTAAACTTCATTAATACCTTTATCATTTATTCCATTTCTTCAGAAATTTCAAATAGTTTTTTCATAACAATTTTTTTAAATTGAGATTTTTGGTTTTAAATCCTTACCCTGTAGCATTCAAAGTATTTTAGAGCCAACGGCTTCATGAATAGTTTTGCTTGATGATGTTTTAAAAGTGTATGTCTGTTTATAAAACTGACTATTTATATTTTCTTATTAACGACATGAGAAATAAAAAATTCACTATACTGTATCCAATGACTATCTACAAGAAGTCAATGATAAAATTATTTTCAACATTTTGCTTTGATTCCTGTCAATTATTATAAAATATAGCTCCGTAAGAACATTGACAAAATATAGATTATTTGCTGAAATTATAGACAGAATGTTATTACCTTCTGCAATATAAACCATCAAGGCAAGTACCATGCTGGCAGTTTTCTTCCAGTCAGTTAGGAAACACACTTCTTAAAAGCAAAAGGAATTGTAAAGGCAACATACCTGCAAAATCAAGAACAAAAAAAGCTATATTTTTCATATGTTCAGCTTTTATACAGAAGTCCATTTAAGAAGAGTATTTTCTATGCTGCAATCTGTACAGTTTGGAACTGCTCCTCAGTTAAGATCATAACAAATTGCATGTGACTCATCCTCTCAATTCCAAAAATAAATCTTCCTTTTTCCTGCAATTTTGCATAATTGGTCTCTGATAAGAGTAAAAGAATTATGCAAACATTTGATATGTATTAAGGCAGCTGTTTGAGACATATGTGATTTCAAAAAAATTACTTGTATTTCACTTTTCAAAGAGTAGCGTGTCTTTGTCATGACGTATTTTTAAAGGAAGACTGAGCCTAGAAGCTCAGAACTTACTGTATTTAAAAGAAATCATGCAAAAATTGGGTACTGATACACTGCATGTTGAAAAAGACAGAAACATTTTATTTCATGAGTTTTGGATTAAACCATATCTAAGTAGAGTTATGCTGAACTCTGTGAGATGGGCAACTAGGAGGATAAAGTGTCCTCGGTTGTACACAAAGCTATTACAAAAAAGCAACCGCTATGAGAAACACTGATGTCCATCAAAACACAAATAAAGACTTCCATCAAAATTGTAAAGTATTCCACGCAAAAAGAATTTCAGTGCCAGACCAAAATAAAAAAAATATTCTTTCTTACAGGGTTATAATATTACAATGGGGGAAAATGGTTCATTTTGAAACTGCATTTTACTTTTCTAGTTTCTCCAATTTAATTTAAAATGTTAAAAAACAGCAATAACATCAATTTTTTTTTTTTCCTTTGATCCATTACATGTATTTATTCATTGTTTGGGCCAACAAACCAAAAAAATCAATCTCTTGCACAGCTCTAGTTAATATAATATGCCTGCCCTGACCTTCCAAGGAAGCTGTGTATAAACAGGAAATACAAATTCAATTTATAACCACAATGATGAGATGAAAGAAGGCAATTCTTTAAAATGAACCTAAATAATTGTCCCCTGACCTCTTCTCACACTTTGCACAACACAGAAACAGATAAAAAGCAACTTCTCTGATTGCTTATTGCTGAACTGAGTGTGGATACAGAAGCAATCAGTAAAAAGCTGCTCTTCAATTTCGCTTTTGTAATATTTGAATTGAAGTACATGCCTGAGTTTTCAGTAATGTATGCACTTGAAGAATTAAAGAGTTTGTGTCATGTAAGACACACTTTATTAAAGGATTTTTCTTAAAATTGTTGTATTTCCTACATAAATCTTACGACTCAGATAGACTACACTATGTATCAACTAAAACACAGGCAGGCGGATAAACTTCACTTTTTGAGGGTACTTTAAGCATTTTGGGGTTTCCAGGAACATACATTTAAAAGTTAGGAAATGCTTTTCTTACATACAACCCTAAGTGATCATGAACATCTCTCCTGTTCATTACAGTCCACTCTTTAGGTTCCTGATCACATAATAATGGTTTAAGATTCCTCTTTCATTTCATGCACAGGATGGATAGCTCTCATTTAATAACATTCAATGCTACGCTTTGTCTCTTAGCTTTTTGTAGTGTCTATCTCTAGTCCTTATTTTAATGGAGCCAATTCAAACTCAGAAGACAGGTTTATTAATTTCTGCAGGAACTTTTCTATTCCAATGAGAAAAGTATTACTAGCACTCTTCATAAGTACTATTCAATTATTGAATTTATGTTCCCAATGCTCCCCTGAAATAAGAGGAATATTATTATGTCTGTTTTACAGATGCTGAAATGAGTTGTAGCAACATTCGGAAGCCAGAAAAATGTATCTGGATGCCCACTTGTTAGAACCTGATTTTCCAGTACAGATACCATGTTATGTTCAAATTGCAACTGTTGCACCACGGAGTCTTAACATTTATATAAATGTGGCTATAGGGTTCTCAGAAGATGGGAAAAGACAAGAAATGAGAAATCACTTTGTTACATTGTGTTATCTTTCACTTTTATCACAGCAAAATCTATCAGAAGTTACGAAAAATAAGGACCCCAGCTTCAAACTCTAGCTTAGGTTTTTCTTAACCCATAGATTCATAGAAAGTAAATATCATCCCATTTCTCTGCAAATATCATCCCAAGCCAACTCTTTGTAATTTTACATACTGCTTGCACTCTCTCCAAATAACTGCTACCGACCATGTTCAGAGACAAAATATGGATTAATTCATTTTAGCCATTCTTGCCTGTCCTTTGAGCTGACAGTAGTAATTGGTTGTCTTCTCCTGTGATCTTCACTAATGTCCCATGTAGAAAGAAAGACGATGTTTTCCCCTAAGGTTTTCACAATAGTTCTCACTGCAAAACAAAGGTGGGATTCAGAAACAGTTTTCTTCTGGTCTTGTGAGGAAAGCAGGCTCTAATAAAAATAGACTTTTTTGCTCTATTTTTCCCAATTGCGATTTCACTGACTCTGTCTCTTTCTAACTGCCTTTGCTGACTTTTCCTTCTTCATACTACACCAACTCTTCCGGCTCATACCTTCCCAGGCCCTCGCCAAGATGTTCATTCCATGTACAGGACCCTCAGGTCCCTTCCAGAGTTGCCTCTCCCTGTTCCGACACTTCCCTTGTCTCCATGTTTACAGGTTCTCCCTTTCAGTTTCTGTAGGCTCAGTACATCTCCTCCCTTGCTCCTAATTGCTTTATTCTTCCCATCTTGCCCATTGCTCCAGTTGTTCTCTCTCACCAATGTCCATTTCCAGTCCCTCATGGTCCTGGGATCTCAGATCACTATTGCTATTCAAGTTCTTCACCCAGTCAGGGAATTCCCACTGGTATTCTGAGCTTGCTGCCACTTCCAGCACCAGGCTGAGGCAAGCTCAGCATCGAAAAAATTCCTCAGAGAAATGAGAAACATCCCTCTATGAAATTTCTTTAAACTATGCTTTTCTGTTTCATTTTACAGCTCATAGACAAGTTCAGACAGATTTCACCATGACAGAAAAGACAGTGGAATAGTTTGCCAATTTTCAAGTCCAAAGCATGAGTTTAGTTAAAGATTGTCAAAGAAAAGGTCACATAATTTTTTTTTAGTGTGGGCCAGCCAACAGATTTTTTAACTGGTGTCAGTCTTGGAAAGAGCTAAACACTTTGGCTGGAAAAATCCAAGAAAATTCACTTTGCAACAAGCACTCAGTGTGAGAAATTTCAGTCTGACTGGTTAGCTTGGCAAAGTCTGAAGTGCCTGAACACAAAATCTTGTAATAGGAGGCATTGGCTCCTAATGACATACAGTAAGAGCAAGAGAGTGTGAGGGGAATAGACTCTCCTTCATCTCTTTGATTTCATGCGCTTCTCCTCTAACTCTTCTGTTATTCTTAACTGCTGTTTCAAATTACACATTTTCTCTGTCCTTGAAGAAATTGCCAGACTCTAAAGAAGAGAAAATGCTGAATATATACTGGAACATATGTTTAATTCTGAATGGTTTTCGTTTTTCTGTTTTCAACCCAGTTTTCTCATAGAGACTATTGGGAAGCCCAGACAAAGAAGGTTAGATTTCACTTACTGAAGCATAATTTGACAAATGTTTATAAATCCTGCTAGGATTTTTCTTTTATTTATATTGAGAAAGGAAATATAATTTCCCCCTTTTTTTTTCTCTCCTTCCCCTTGTTAAAAATCCTTGCTATAACTGTTCAAATCAATAAATACATTAAACGCCAGTAGGTAAAAATCTGCTGGTATCTTCTTTTCTATTATATGTCTATTTCTATATGTCTATATTTCTATTATATGTGTTGAAACTTGCCTAGATTTGTAACTCTGGTAAAAGAAATTACTCTCCTGTATGTGAATACACAATGTTTGAGTTGTTAGATAATGATTACTATTTGCACTCCTGAGTTTCTAAATCCACATTTGCATTTGGCATTCAGGGCCCATTTCCTATGTATGGTACAGTCACATCCTGCATTCAAAAAAGATTCAGAAGAGGAAACATTGCACACACAATTGGATATAGATAGCAGAAGGATGCTTCCCCCATACGGATAGCCCTCGACTCTCCTGCAGCTGAGGAATCTGAACACTGTCCACTCCCTCCCCAACTCGAACAGCTGCACCTCCAAGACACTTCAGACACCTGTTGCAATATCCTGCCCGATCTGTTCCAGAGCGTATCATAGAACCATAGAATCACAGAATGGTTCGGGTTGGAAGGGACGTTAAAGATCGTCTAGTTCCAGTCCCCTGCCCTGGGCAGGGACACCTCCCACCAGACCAGGTTGCTCAAAGCCCCATCCAGCCTGGCCTTGAACCCCTCCAGGGATGGGGCAGCCACAGCTTCTCTGGGCAACCTGGGCCAGGCTCTCATCACCCTCACAGCAAAGAAGAATTTCTTTCTGAGATGTCATCTAAATCTCCCCTCTTTTCAGTTTAAAACCATTACCCCTGTCCTATGGCTCCCCTCCCTGATCCAGAGTCCCTCCCCATCTCTCCTGGAGCTCCTTTAGGGACTGGAAGGGGCTCTAAGGTCTCCCCGGAGCCTTCTCTTCTCCAGGCTGAACCCCCCTAACTCTCTCAGTATGGGTGGAAGCTTTTAATTGAGCTTAACACTGAGTGTGGAAAAGCTCAGAACAGAATCACCTAATAAGAGGCCTGACAAATGCCTAGAAAGACAGCAGTGTCAGACTAGAAAATATATTTGCTTTTTGATGCAGTCCAAAATAGACTTCTCTTCTGCTGAGCTTACCTACGGTATAATACACTGAAGAATGTATTTCTGTCATATCACTTCCTCACACAACTATTACAAAAGCACAAGCTGCTCATGGCAGCTTAGCAAATTTCTTTTAGAAGATTCACCTTTCAAATATGTCATGGAAATAGGAATGAAAAGAATTCTTGCAAATTAATAAGAATCAAGAGATCTCCCTGGTAATGGTTGTAGGAAATCCTTAAAACAGTCTTCAGGGGCAAAATAATTGCCTTCACTTCAAGCTGAAGAAGTAATGGCCAGAGAAAGTTTAAATCCCTTCAGACTACACTTGAACATGGTGAAACAAAACAGTGAGAGACATGGCAAGAAGTTTGTTAAAACCTCTAGAAAGGAAGAGGGTTTCACTAATTAAAGTACCTGATGAAAAAGTAAAACAGTAAAACTGTAAATGTTATGAGCGTCTGTCTAGAAAAACAGAAGTGTGGTTTCAGTTGAGAAAATATCAGTTTGCTAAAACAGTAGCCTACATTTTAGGATCAAAGCACATCTATATAAAATGGAAATAAGCATCATCTTTGCATATAATTTAACAATACTTCAGAAATAAGCTGAAAGAAACCAGATGCTAATGACAGGACTACACTGCTGAAGTTCTTATGAGAGTAACCTTATTAATAAGTATTTGGATGTGTTCATTGTACCTTTGGAAGCAAAGGAATCCACAGGTGCTATTAAAACCCTTAGAGGACCCAAGATGCTTCCATTTGATTAGCCTGGGGTGTCAGCTTTGATGAACCCTCTTTGGAAATACATGTTTTAGAAATGCGTTCCCTAAAACCAGAGACGATACACACATTCTGTATTTCAGAAAAAGACTGCAGGCCACACAAATGAATTTCAGTACTCTTACAAGACCTTCTGAAGCCTGACTAAAACAAGTTATATTTTAAAATGGACTCTGTTACTCAGTGAAGGTCATCCATGCATTGCAGAACCTCAAGATAAATGTACTCAGCAAACACATTACCATAAGCTTATTTATCCATTGTAACCATATCTCAAAATTACAATTTTAAGAAGTAATTTTACTACAAAAAAATGAATAAATTATTTATTCCATGTTACAGTATTTTTCTCTCCTTCCTTCATGTATTCTCTGCACAATCTTCAAAAAGACTGTCCATTAATAACCATTCATAAATGTCCATAAAGCAAAACCTGGTTTAAGTGTGGTTAGATTTCCCTGTCAAAGCTGTCAGAGAGATATGAGTTACAAACTTACCTCTGAGTCACAAAACAAGATGAAAATTTGGCAGTGCTGAAATAAGATGAAGTTTGGCACAGCATTATGTAGTAAAGATAAATTTTGAAAGTTTTTCTTGGAAGCAAATTAATAACACAATTGACTTAATTAGAATGAAAATTGGTAATTAAAGTGATTGTAATGGTATAAATCAATTAATATCATCAGTGTTTAAGCATACAATAGCAGTGGTTATATGCTGGAGTTATTTCAGACTTCTGTGGCATACATATGTTTACATCTGTAATGAGAGCTTGCAGGTATTTATTACCGTATGAACCTTATTATCAAACTCAAATGGGACCCAGATGTCTTCCATTTTCCTGAACACTTTTTAATTGACTTTTTAGGGAAAAAAAGTAACCCTGTCTCAATTTTCCTCCAGCAGTTCTGTAAACAATTCAGTGAGAAAAATTAGTTTAACTGTTTGTAGAGGATAAACAACCTGTTTCAGAAGTAGCAGTAATTAAAAGAAGCAATAGACAAAGAGAGGAAAACACAAGGGTCTGCTGTGGTGACGTAGGCAGCGAATTCTCTGTAAGTCCCTGGCCAAGTTAGACACAGATAGCAATGAATGTGAAAGTGAAAATGATCTTTATGAGGTAGATAAAGAGAGGCAAGTGTCTGTTTCAAACGAAAGGGTCTTCATCAGGAGGATGTCAGCTGGAACAGGAACAAAATCCATCAACCCTGAACCTGGAGACTGAGATTGAGAAAAGCACTTTCTGTTTGTTCAATTATACTCACCACTGGGCTTCTTCAGGATTTCTTTTGTGCTGTTGAAAACGTTGAAGGCTGTATTAACCTTCATAGTACAAGGCTTTGTCTAGAAACCACGATGGCCAAGGAAGTTACTTGTTAATCTGCTGGTAGAAACAAATGTTAGGAGAAATCGTTCAGGAAGATCTCTGGTCACATTTGGTTGCTGACACAGTCTGAATAACAATTCCTGCCCACAGAGGCAGGGAAAGCAAAATATCTTATTTTGATTCAGAATGCGGGGGTCCATTCAACATATATCACTAATATTTATATAGTTTAAAAAAAAAAATAAAATATCTGAAATGCCACATCAGGACCTCAGCTTTTTTCTTCAAAAATCTTCATGTATGTACCAAAGCAGTGTCATTTGTGCTTTGGTGTCCCCATTCTCACTCAATGTCACCCAAATGATATCACCTATATGAATGAAAACTAAATGAAATCACTTATACTGTATTTTCCAAGCTCTGCGGCAAAAAAAATTGTATCAGTTTTTAATATTACTGAATTATTTTTTTCTATCATTGTCCTAAAACAAAGATTCCAAGAAGGCTATGAAGAAATGTAGGCACCTTTTCCTTCATTTTCAAAAGAGTTAAGTAATCCAACTAGAAATAGATCCCAATTTAGAGATTCCTACACAAATATGCCTATTACCTTCAAGAGCAAACTACACTCTCACTCAGGCATACATAACACCTGAAAAATCTGAAGATGTATAAAAGCTAGCCTTGCTGATTGCTGTATATTAGTACCTAATGAAATCAGGAAGAAATATTTCAAAATACACTAACATTCAAGAACCAGCAAGAGCCTGAAAAGAAGTGTGTTTACAAAATTCACTGAAAGCTTTTTTACTTCTATTAGAAATAAAATAATAAATTCTTCATTTTGACTACTTATACAATTTCCCTTGTTACCAAATTCTGGCATGTTGCTATTTAAAAATAGCAATATTTTTTGAGACTTGTGAGCTCTAAGAACCTGGCACGATCCTCCTTATATTTGGTAGAAGAAAAATTGCTTAATGAGTTTTGCTTTATCTGTCTGTGAGATAAAGTTTTCATCATGTTCTCATTAGGTATCTTTGTACATCGTAGTGAAAATTCAGAGGATATAAAATTAGTGTTAATGTTTCTTTTCAGGGACAGCTTGCTTAGCAATGTTCATAAATAAAGAATGTAGTTCTTAATCATGTATAACAGGTATTAGTAGTTTATTTAGAGCTGGTACTCTCAAATCATGAGTGTCTAATATTGAAGGGAAAAAATATTTTCCAATTATTTCCTTTTTTTTTTTTCTGTTTAACTCCACAGTTTTAACAATTATATATGTCAACTACGTAGTGCATAATCTCAAGTTCCTTTGCAATACCAGATAAAAATATTATCCACCTGTGTGCACCATGGGTAGGAAAAGGCTGTGTGGCTCTGAGGGCAACTATATGGAACTTTGAATAGGACCTGTACTGCAGAGATTGATGGTACAAGGTCGGAGAGATGCACCAAGTTAAATCCTTGACTAGTCCCTGCTGTGTCAAGGGACTACCATGCAATCTGTAAGCAAATTTCTTAGTAATCATAGAATCATAGAATCATCTAGGCTGGAAGGGACCTTAAAGATCATCTAGTCCAACCATCAACCTAACTCTGACAAAAAAATAAACAAGGAATAAGCAATAAAAAAAAATAAATTACTAAACCATATTCCTGAGGACCATGTCAACCCGTCTTTTGAACGCCTCCAGGGATGGTGCCTCAACCACTTCCCTGGGCAGCCCATTCCAATGCTGGATAACCCTTTCAGTGAAGAAATGTTTCCTAATATGCAATCTAAACCTCCCCTGGCGCAACTTGAGGCCATTTCCCCTTGTCCTATCTCCTGTGACTTGGGAGACGAGACCAA
>VXAK01004821.1:47779-111356 GCA_013399435.1 Arenaria interpres
TTCCACCCCCCTGCCCTGGGCAGGGACACCTCCCACCAGACCAGGCTGCTCAAAGCCCCATCCAGCCTGGCCTTGGACACTTCCAGGATTATCATGCAGTGGGAGGAAAGATAGCCATCACATGTATTGTGGACAAGAAATGGATTTATCAAGGAAATGAGGGTGCCTCCCTCCTGCCAGACCCTGACTTTATAGCCCTACTTGTTGCACTCTCAATCTGACACTAAGTTACATACTTCTGGCTGCCGTGCAGCGGCCCAGCTCTGCCAAAGCTGGAAACAAGTTGCAATGATGCATAGTGGCAAAAGAACAAGGTATGCCCCATTTCTCCTCTTCCCCATCCCACCCCATGATGTGATGGCAGCATCACGACTGTAGGTTTTTTTATTCAGCGTCAGGGGAAAATATTTCTTCTTTCAGCCAAAGCTAAGTCAGTACAAAGATGAATGCAGCTTTACATTTTTTATACTATTAAATATCTGCCAAAAATATAGATATATTAGAAATCCAGTTCACCTCAATATATTTGACATATTTTATTTCTGTATTTCATTCAGCATGGACAAATAGGCTGTCTGTATAGAACCCTCTTGCTATTGTACACACTCCACAATCCTGCAGCTGAACACTTAAATGAACCGATACAAGAATTTAAGTAAAACTAGGTATTTTCTACCCTCCTGACCACGCACTGTGTTCTCTTCCTCTTTGAATGCCCCTTTTATTTTTCTTTTATACTTTTCAATAGTATATGCAAATAGTTGATTATCAGCCTCATGTGAAAACATGATTACCAATCAGCTCCCAGACTCTACTCCTTGGCAGTCAATTCAGAAGCTGAGCAGCCCTCTGTACTTCTTAAAAAAATCAAAAAACCAAAGCCTAAAACATCTCCATATACATTCTCTTTACTCCTAAAAGGGGCCAACCTCAATTTATAAGTCCATTTTTTTGGAGGACTTTGTGATGTAAATGGTTTGATCAAATCTCAAGGAATATGCATGTCTCACAGAAAAAGCTGCCTGTCATAAAAGCAAGCACATGGAGAGAAGAAAAAGCGAGGAAGTTCTAGAGACATCCTAATGACATCAATCTGCTATGATAATGCAGTTGTGTGTAAAGATATGTATTTATCTGCTGGTACTAGATTGAACTGCTCTGTCTTGCCTAGATCCATAGCCTGTGGTCTTCATTTGTGCACTGCTTTTGTCACACAAATCAATCATCACTATACTTGCTTTCTTTGAATGAATATTTTTCCCACATTATTCCAGGTATGAATAGACAAATAGGCAAATATTGTTATAGATTTAAGAAAAGTAGAGGTATTGCACTGAACAATTAGGGAAAAAAAATATATATATAAGCAGGAAAAAGAAGAAGATGAATCTTTTCCCAAGAAAAGAAAACATTCATAATGGCTTTCCCAAACATATTCCCTCTTAATAGGGTCAAGTTATATCATGGTGTGCATTTGAGATTTGGCAAATTATGATCCAACCAGCTGAAAGAGATTTTTTTTTTCCAAATGAGGACTTTATAAACAATGGTACTTCTGAGCTCAAAATAATCATATTCATAAAGGAAAGTTCTAAGAATCTCATTAGTTATGTTAGTGCTATTGTCATTTAATAGGAAAAGCAGCATATAGAGCATAATCCTGCAATTTTTTATTACAGAAAAATTCCCTGATGAAAACAATCACAGTTTCATTAATTAATAGTTTCCATTTAGGGAGAGAGATTAAATATTTCTGGAAGAACAAATTTTAGCATGTATTTCAATCATGTAGACTACCTACCTGTGACCATTTCTAGATTAAAAAGTTGTATTTGATAAGACACTTTCACACTAGTCGTATCCCAGTTCCTTTGTCTTCTTCTCAGGCAGTGAAATTTAAATAAAAACTTATCATTTAAATTAGAACTGTTCCCTTCTCCTCCCCCTTATTTCTTCCTTTCAGTTCTCAATTTTGACTGGAATGTTCTAAGAGCAGCACTTAAACTAATTGCAATTTTTGCTTTTGCTTCATCCACCTTTTTCACTTCACCACTTTGTATCCTCACATAAAAGGAAGGGTGACCTGCTTCCTCTGAAGGTGATGCTAATGCAGCTCAATAAATGGCAGAGAGAACAGGGTGACCTGAAGCAGCACAAGCCATATCAGAAAGGCATTTCATTTTTTTCTATTATGAAAACGAGATTTTCCTTTAAGTGTGTTTATTGAGCTGCAGTAACATAATGTAAAGTAACATAGACTTAAGCAAGATGACCTCTTTCATCATCCTAGGGTCAGCTGGAGATGTTGGGAGCATTCTGAGCGCTGGTTAAAGAAACGCAATTTTTCATGGGCAAAATTTCTTAATCCCTTTGGGATTCACCCTGCGGAAGGAAGAGCAGAGCCTTAGCGTTAGCTCTCAGCATTAAGCATTTGCCCAGTGCCTGTGCAGAGAGAGACGGTCGTAGCGTGAAGAAACATTAACCGCTTTCGGCGATATGGAGTGAGGCTCTACACCTGCTCGGCTCTTGTAACTGGTGAAGAGGAGGAAAAGTGGGCATCGCAGCAGGCAGAAGAGGTGTTTCACTAGGCTTTGGATCAGGCCCACAAATTTTGACCGGAGCACAGCTGCTTGGCTGCAATTCACTACATGCAAACAATTTGAATGGCCGGTATTTTTAGCTTTTTAGTTACCTCTCCTGCTAGCCAGAAATTATTCAAATGTGCTTAAGAACTGTGTTTAGGAGGAATTGATGAGGAGGGGTAGACAAGACAGCCAGCCGCTAACACGGAAATGTGCCTACGGGTTGAGAGCAAACGGTGCCTCTCACAACTGCTCCATGCCTCCGACCATATGCTCTTCATCTGTTCAACTCCCCAACCGTTCATTTGGACTAGGATGTTGAACTGTGCCAAATAAGCTTCTCAGGGAGTTTTCCCTCAAAGAGAGAGGGTACTATCTGAGCCGAGCCAATCCGACCTCTCCCCTCCAGGCATTTTCAAGTAAAAAGAAGATGGAAAACTTCAGCAAACATCCTGCCTCAGTCATCATTTCACCTGGTCCAATGCCTCACCCAGACAGTTGTCTTCTGTAGTCCTTTTAATTTTCTTCTTAAGGCTATCGTTTGGCTGCCCAAACCCCTGAGTGCTCATTTCTGTCAGCAAATTTTGAGTTAGACAGAGTTTTCCTGGTGTCCTCTACTCCTGAAAAAACCTGTTGATCCAAGGCAGTCAGTTTATGGCTCCTCTCCATTTCATCAGACTAGGCAGAGTTTTGTAGTTCCTACTCAGACGAAGATATCATTTCTAACAATAGTTCATCGTCAATTCTTTTTGGGAAGTTTCCAGATGTTGCTTTAATTCATTTTGTGGAGTCTCCTGGCTCAGTTTTAAGTCTTGTTTTAATTCTTTTTGGTCTTATATCAATTCCTTTTGGCTATTGTTATATCTATGAGCATCTCCATTATTTATTGCATATTGATTCGACAGCAATATGAACACACAATCTCCTTCATTGGAAAAATGGACCTCACTGCTAACACCAGCTTCATCGCTTCCTGTCCCAAGAAACTGAGTATTTTATCTAATGGATTGTCTGTCTTAGCTGGGAAAATTGATTCTGTTAGTGAGGTATTCCTTTGATGAAGTCTTAATAAAACAAACAGTGAAAAGAGTTTTGTTCCCTTAAACACCGAAAGCACAAAAAACCAAAAGGCATTTTCTCAATCTGAAGATCACTTTCTTTTTCTTAGTCCAGTATCTCAAAGCAATTCTGTCTACCTCCGAAGGTCTGGCTCAGCATGGAGAGAGACAGCTCAGGAAAAGCAGGATGCCCAGGCATTCCCAGGGCAGCCTGATGATTCCCCAGTGGACGGCTCTCCGCCGGCTCTCCTCAGGCACTGCCTGCTCATCCAGTGTCCAGAAAAAGCAATTTTAATTGTTCCCACCCATGCTGAGAAAAAGGCAGGTCCTTCGTTTCATGGCCTGGACTCTAATTTTCAGAAGGACCTAAAGTAAAGTCAGCTTTATTTTGCCCTTTGGACACCACTACCTTACCTCAGTTTATATCATTGTATTGGCTGAAGAGTAAAAATATGTCTTCAGAAACAGTCTATTGTTTCTTTCTCATGGCTTGCCTCCATACATTTCTTTCTCTGATCAGTTTATTGCTGTTACCATTTTCAATATATTTATTATTTGAATGTAAATTTACTAGTCCCAAAGAACCAAAAAACAGTTTGTCTTTTACCACAATCATCTGAAGACCTTTGTGAAGAAAATAAGCTCCTAATTATCTTGGAGATAAATGATATAGAAATTCGGATCTTCTTTAAAAAGTATATGCAACTTTAATTCTTTTAAAAATGTACTTTGTTTAGAAAACTGTTTGAATAGGAAGAAGAGAGTAATAAATCTGACGACCTTATATATCCAGAAGAAAATTTCTTCAAAACAACAGAAGGAATAAAAAAAAGCAACCCCTCTCCCCAACACACTCCCCCAAATAAAAATAGAAAAAAAAAATGGCATTACCATAATCACAAAACATGGTGTATTCGTGATTTTCACTCAGCTGCAGGGAATAGTAAAGAATCAGTGAAGCCTAACAACATCCAGCTTCAAATGGCAGGATTTTTTTTTTTCTCTTTCAGGCATGAGTAGCACTCAAAACACCTGGAATGGTTTAACCTGTTTGCAAATCCTGTTTGCAAACTTCCACCATCCTGACTTCATTGCCTTTTACTGGCTTCCAGTTGATAGAAGAAATGCAATAAAAGTATGAGTAAGTTCACAATGATTTTCAATTACCTTACACTCTAGTGACATATGAACTATAATCAAGGACATTGTTCTCTGTGATAAATACATTTAAGGTACATAAGAAAAGCATCTCTTTTTGAAATTTTAAATAGAAGAATTTTACATGGCTTTTGTTAAACTATTTTTTTCAAAGGAAATTATTTTTGGTCCAAGAAGAGCTACAGTTAATCCCATGTTATCTGACTTCATGAACTTAACACCAAAGAAAGTTTCTTTTTATTCCTTTCAGGGTTATGCAAAGGGTTTGAGAAATACTTTTTCTCTCAACTTTCACTCCTGCACTCCCTTCAGTGCCAAAGCCTTCACATTTCTGCTTCTCTCCTGGTCTGTTTCTACTACATCCTTTGTATCACAGGTCTAGTATCACTTATCAGTAGGCAAGCTTGACGCAGGAAGCCAAAGATGAAAAATTGGAAACCATTCTCAATCATTCTAGCTTTGCCCTGTGCCTCTCCTGGCTTCTTCCCGTGCTCCTGTGCAGTCCCATGCCCTGTCACCCCCTGGATTTACTGTCCACTGTTCCCATGTGACTCGGTTGCCAACATGGACTGTGATACAGGGTACAACTTCTCAGCGGATTTCTTGTCATACCTATCTACAAAACCTGTCACAATCAAATCCTTTTCCATCTTATATCTAAACATTGTATTTTTCAACCTATTCTAATTGCCAATGGCTTCACTTAAGAATTGCAAGATATATTCTGCTCCAGTTACAAATGGTGTCAAACGAAATTGTTCTGAATTTAAATTATTTTATAACACTGTAAGATTTCAGATTTGAGCAGCTTTACATCTGTTTTAAATTCTTAAATGTTCAATGGTTGGATCACTTGTTGAACATACTTTTCACAGCTGCACACTTGACTGGGAACTTATATGTGTAATTATATGACTCTTGTGCCTCAGAATATACTACTATAGCAGTAATATTTATTGATTGTATTATATGAGGGTCTACAAGTAAAATCATGCTCAAGGTCCCACTGTATTAGTCAATATAAAGATAGTTCCAGCTTGTGCAGAACCTAAGCATCACTCCAGAAACAGAATCATGTGTGTGCTTAGCTAAGCACATTAATACTTCATAAGGGCAACTATCAAACTGTATTTGATATCCTCCTTCTGTATCCATGTATTCTGTTAGTCATCCAGTAAAAACAGGGGAAGAAGAAGGAATTTGTTTTCGGTTTTGTCTTTTTAGAGTAAAAAGCCTCTTTCTGCCCATTGGTAAAGAAAACCTAGCATTTTTTTCTGAATCTGTTTTTAATAGAGCTTCAACAAGAAGGCAGAGAATATGGCTTGAATGGGACCAGCAGCTACTGTAGCAGCAACAAGCAAGGAACCACTGAGTGTTCTCAGTGGTGGCCTAAAGTTGTCATTCACTGTCCCCTCTCCTGCCTGACTCCCATCAACCTCAAAACAGCCCAGGTACCTTCCAGATGCTGTGAGAGATGAGCTCCCTAGCATACCCTGAGACCACCTGGAAAGCCCCTCCACATTTTTCGTCCATCTCTCACAGACACATCCAGAAACTCACCCGCTCTCAGATCGAGTCCATCCCTCTGACCCCAGAGCTTCTTCTTCTCTCCTATCACCATAAGCAGAGATCCCCCTTTGTCAGAACAGGAGATTGAGGAAATACCCAAGACTTTCAGCCAATATTTAGATATTCAGTGCTCTCATTAACCTAAACACCCGAGCATCAAGCAAACTCAGAGATTCTCCAGCAACCCCAAGATATTTACCTTCTCTGCAAAAACTACGGTCACATAGGAACATCACACACAGGTTTTAATATTCTCGGTGCTACCCTTTACTCTGCTTGAGGCAACCATAAACGGAAGTTACAGAAAATGATTTGCAGCTGTGCAAATTAGTTCACTGCATAATTTGCATAAAGAATCATCCATGACATTCATTGAATATCACAGTAATAGTCATGTGAAGGTGAACATCCATATGCTTGCAGGACCTAGGCCTAAAAATACAGGTCTTGGCAAGGTATGCAGTCTCCAGGGGACTTGCAATCTAATTAAAACTGACAAAGGAGTTCTGATCCTAAAACTGCCTTTTCATTTTTAGTAAGATTTATTGAAAGCTACAATTGAGAATATGATGCTTCNTTTTTTTTTTTTTTTTTTTTTGCTATATTTCTTATCTCTATTTGGATGCCATCTAAAAGCAGCTAATTGTGATATGACCAGGTTTTTCCTTTTCTTTCTATCTGGAAGATCTTGTCACACAACCCATCTCTATCCTCATCTTGAAGACTTCATAACATGCATATCGGAATATATCTGTCTAGCTGCCATGGAACAGCAAGAAATCTCCATTGCTTCCCCAAATTGCCCTTTTTCTGACTAACACATGCTCATCTTTTATCACTTTTTCTAAGATTTAAAACGAGACTTTTTTGTTTATTCCTCAGAGCTATGTTGTATTACTAGTCATGAAGCATCTTGGTGAGATGGAAAAAAAAACAACCAGTAGTCCAGCGCATAAGGTTAGTAGTTATATAATAATAGTTAATATTATTTCTGGGTTTGGTTTATCCATCAAAAGGCATAAACATAACTGTTACTCTTTTATTTTTCCTCTGAATATTTATGCTGAACGTTAGCCAACTTTATAATATGTTGTCACCTGCAGGTGATTTTAAATACCTCTAATTTTAAATATCTCTAAGGATTCGGGTTTATACTTTTTGGAAAATAATACTCTGATTCACAGATACTGAGAGGAGACTGATGTCAGATACTCCTTGTGTAAAGAATAGGAAAAAAATCCTTATGTGACAGCTGTTGATATGGAATGAATTCACAAGAAAATTATGTTTGTCCACCAGCCTATGTACCCTCACAGTGCCATCCTCCATGCTCAACCTTATGAAATTGTCATCCACCCTCTCTGGCATATGATGTACAGTGAGAGAAAGTTCGATACACTTCAGATTTGAAAGGGAGTACGAAGAAGTTAGGGGACAAATAGAAGTATCAGAACATAGAATAAATATTGCTACATGTCACCAACCAAACAAGCGAAGGTACAGCAAGAAATTTATGTCAACAGCCCTGGAAGAAAGAGAATTTGTTGCCCCAAGTGGAAAGAAATCATTCAACAATATGAAGAAATCAGAAAAATAAGAGTCGGGAAGCTAGAAGTCAATTCCTGTCTACTGGGTGTCTTGAAGAGCAGGGCTCACAGAAGGTAGTGACAGCAAAAGGCAACGACTCTACTTTTCTAACAATATCTTTACCACAAATTGCTTGTTATGCATTGTTCCCTACCAGCAAATGAAAAATAAGGGGGGTTTGTTTGGAAACTCGTGGGAATAGTGCAGGTATATCTAATTAATATGATGACAGCATCAATATTTTATGTTTGTTCTCATTGCAGGGGAATTGAGGTGGGGCAGCCACAGAACTCAGGGACCTATTGTCTCAAGCTAAGCAGGAGGGTGATTGCAATCACAATTTGGTGATTTCTAATCCTCGACACACCCCCCCCACCCAGTTCCATAGGGAGCAAGGTCCCTGTCACTCCTCCCCAGCTCAGACAGGCACCATAAGCCAGGGGACTGGGACCAGGACCCCAGCTCCAGACATCAGGTCCCATCAGGTGGCCTGGCCCCAATGGGTCTTGGTTCCATTTTGGGGCCAACCTCTTCCATACTGTAGGAGACCACTTATGTGTTCTCCACCTTCTCTGGTCTAATAAGGAGGGCTATTCTCTTATTTAACACGTTGGGGTTTTTTATTAAAAGTTGGACATAACAGCAGTAGTAGAACAAATTAGTCTATTCTTTCTTTGTTTTCTAGGCCATTACTGACCCGCTCAGTTAGAGTTGGGCAGATGTAGTTAATGTCTTATTTGTTTGGGCTGTGTTTTTGAGTAGGCTTCACCCCATGACAATTTTGTGGTTTTCTAGTGGTTTTTTTAACATTAATTCATGTTTTTCTAGTTTTTTTTTAACATTAATTCCAACATACCTGTAGGGACCATAAGGAGATTGTTCAGCTAAATTTTTAGATACCAATTATTTCTTTGTTGGTGTTTGGTTGGGTTTTTTTTGCATTTTTTTTGGTGTGTTTTACTTTCTCCAGTTATGTGATATAAAGGTTGGCTTATGGATTCCAATTCCAACGTAAAATTACAGTAGCACTGACCCTTTCACTTCTTTGGTGTACACTCTTTTATATTAAAGTGACTCTAATTCCAAATAAGTGCATAAGCTGTTTAAAAGCTTTAGCAAAGTGGCATCTGCATGATTCGAAGTAATTCAAACATACGTTACCTAGTAATTTGCTGATACAAAGGCACAAACTGCATACATTTATATTTTACGCAACAAATAAAACCCTTGTGTATCACAAAAACTTTCTGTGCATTATTCATAGAAGTAACACATATATTGCCCTCTTCATGAGGCTATTAATTATTTCAGTGGAACTACGCTCAGCAGAAAAGAGAGGTAGTTCATGACTTGCACAGGATGACACACCACAGTGATAGGTACGTAACCACGTTACAGCTCTGGGTCGGATCCTTAGTATAAATTGGTGTGGCTTTGCCGAAGTCATTGGAATTACGCCAATTTATATTTGCTGTTGATTTGGCCTTCTGCACATATTGTGAGCTTTTCCTTAAGTAATTTGTCTTCCACTTTTTATGCAAGCTTATAGAAGGTCAAGTTCAGAGTAAACTCTGCCAAATTCTCCCTGAAGGTGCAGAATTATTGCAGTCAGCAGCTGATAAACAGATACTTTTAAAAAGACTTTTATCTGGGCTATTAGTAAGTATGGGTAGATAAATGCATCTGATTTGATTTCAAATCCATACAAGCATCATAAGTTCAAAAGGTTAACTGAAGTACAGACGTTATCAGATTCATATTGACTTAAGAAATCCCGAGAAGAAACCATAAAAAGAGTAGAGGAAGGAAAAGCAGAGAATATATAGAACATAGAATGATATGAAAATAACATAGAAGCTGGGATAGAGAGATCAAAACCAAAATTGCTTTCTGTACTTGAAATTTATTTTAATTTTTTTTAAATAGGCTTATCTTGAGAATCATGTGAGACCAAATTGTTGTCCATGTTAATACTTCTTCATGCTGCTGTGATATTGAAGGCATTCTGAATAGACTTTTGAAGGTTTTATTAGTGAATGGGTTTCTGTAATATGCTGGTAGATGTGAGGGTGATGGCAGCCCAGCTTATTTCTTCTTGGGCCAAAAGTACTGTGGGGGAGGGAAGGAAGTTGTGATTTATAATTCCTCTCATTCATTTTCAGTGCTCTTGTTAAAAGTCTGTACAGGGATCTAAAAACTCAAGCTAATTTTGTATTATTGCCAAATAGTCACATAAGTTTTTCCCAATTCCAGGGAAATGGGTGTTCACATTCCCTCTACTAACATTTATGATTTTAAAGACTGAGTAAAATGTAAAATGAAATGTTCGTTATGTTATGACTAGTGTTTGAATTTCATGCAGCTCAGACAACTGCCATTTCACTCTCCCATCATGCTCAGCTTCAAATTGTGTTCTCAGATGCTAATCCAATACTGCATTTTCAGCCTGGCATTTCTCTATTTGTATTTTCTCCCCGAAGTTTCACAGGGTTTTGCTTCTTAAAGTCAGGCAGTTGAGGTTCTTGCACTTCTCAGGCTGCTCAACAGTCAGTTCACCACCATCCTTGCAAACACTCTTCTGCTCTTCCTTCTGGTTGTTTGACGTAACCTGATAACTTTGGCTGCTTCACTCTTTATCACCTCAGACGCTTTGGATATTGTGCTATGAACCTTGACTACTCCATACGCTCTTTGTTCAATCAGCTTGTGTTTTGGAAAGAAAGATAAATTGATCTGATTTAGCTTGCAACTGTGACTACTTTTTCTCAGCTTGTGGTTGCACATGGCCGTTGATCACAATACCGTACTACCTTTTCTTAAATAAGCCATCCTCATTTTAGTCATAAAGCAACTGTTCCTGGTAACTATTCAAATCATGGGCTAATAATATTTTAACAATGAATTCCCAGAGAATTTCCCTTAATCAGAGATGAAACCTGTATCCAGAAGTGTATGAGTTCAGAGGAAGGAAAGAACTAAGGCTTATATCTATTATACCTTCATTCAATGAAATTATGAGAGACCATCTTCCCTTCCAGGGGAAAAAAAAAAAGAAATTAGAAGGAGTAATCACTGACACCTTTCTGTGATTAAAAAAACCCTAGAGCAAACAAGCAGGGGGAGAAATGTGCCACACCTGCTGCTGTTGTATAATTTGGCTTCTGAAGTGTTTTTCCACTGAATGATCCTTGCAGGACTAGGGTCAGGATGCTGAGCGGGATTCACTCAGCTTAACTACCATAGTCAGGATCAAACCAGTTGCCGAGTCTGAGGTGAAGAAAGAATCCAAGTCTTCCACATTCATAGTCACTGGGACAATAAATGCCATGTCCTACCTTGGCAGCTCAATGAGACAAGTCTTGAGGATTTTATTGGTTGATTTCTTTCCCTTCACAGCTGAAACTCTTCAGCAGATTCACCATTAATTTGTTACTGGGTTTTGAAGACCAAAACTGTATTTTTTTAACAGATAACACTATTCATTTAAAAAAGAATGGCTAAATTGGGTTGCAAGGGTTACATTACATTTGGATTATCAGAAGCCTTGGATTTTGTGTTTCTTGATTACCCAGAAGTTATTTTTTCTTGTTAAAGTATACGACAAGACCTATCAAAAGAAGAAATATGTGACTTAGGTACCAAAAAAAAGGAAAACAAAGGAAAAATCTTTACCAGGAGAAAACATTCAACCTATCTCTGCTTTTTTTTCAGCATCTACTGACGTTTCTCCCTGTTTGTTCATATTAAAAGGTGAGAGTCAATGCACTGAATAAGAAAACAAAGAATCAAAATTAAATTCTCCCCTACTATAATAAAAATCCAGGAACTTCAAGAAAAGAAAAGTGGTCATCTTTCAGAATAGCCATTTCAGCTTCAGCAACATAAACTTCTCTTGCAAATTGACCGTTATTGGTAAGGAAAAAGCTTCATGTCTTTACTAAAACAATGCCTTGGAGCATGTTGCGATGGGTAATTACAAGAACCCAGGCGGCACATCAATGAGGCTGACAAGCTGTGACAAGGGAATGAACAATTTTTTTTTTAAAACTAGAAGTCAAAATTTAAATGCTTTATTGACATAGATGATATCTTTACAAAAGAAAATGTTTGAAAATAGTTTTGAATATAGTGCAGATTAACAGTCCAGATGAGTGAGGTTAGATAAAAATTCAATGTATTTTTAGATCAATTACAGGAAAAAAGTTTCAGAAGAAGATAGAACATAGGAAGAAGGTTTTCTTCAACCATATTCTTGCAAAATATCATTTCACTCTTAAGGTTAAAGACAGCCTTGTTATTTCAGTGACAAGGTATAGCACTGGGCTTGCAGCAAATGACTGTCAAGCTGCTTCTAGTGTTCACTGTCAAATTCTATAAAAATCAAGCACATGGTGTCTTACAAGTCTTGAAAAGAAACAACTGTGAAATGTCCAGAAAAGAAGGAGAAGGATTTCCTTCTAGACTTACTAAAAATCATCAGTGTGTGAAATTTGGTACTGAAACAGACACATATTACATTTCTCCAACTTGCCACTCAGGTGTTAGGCTAAATAATTATAATGCTATGCTCTCTAAAATCCTTATTTGTGCTTCCAGGATAAGCCAGAATTTTCAAGAGAAATAAGTATCATGTGTTTACAGACAATATGGGTGCCCAAAGAGAAAAAAAAAATCTGTTCATTACTTTTCTCTTACATAGTTCTTAAATTTTATTGGACAGTGACAATTGTTGTGAGTCCTTTCTCAGAGAAATCATTCGCATGTGTGAGCGTAGTACAAGACGGACAGCAAACGTTGGTTCTGAAAATATAGACAGTTAAGGCCAGACAAAGTTTTTAATGGTTTTCACAGCAAGTAAAAGAAGCCTGTTTCCTTTTCCATTCTGGAAGAGGCAAGAAATGGGGTCATTTCTTAAAATTTCATAGGTTTCATACACCTCAATCTTACATTTATCTCAGATAACTCAGTTACATAATTTCATAGTTACGGGAGAAATAATGGTGAGAGAATGCTATTATCATAAAAAAAGTGGACAAAGTGACTTCACTGTATTATTGTTTGGGAAATAACAGCATCACATCCTCATTTCAAATATATGATCCAAAACAAGGTTTATTGTTTTGTTTTCTGGTAAGACTAACTATCTATATCTCTACTACCATCCCAGTAAATCTAGGTGTTGAGGCAGCAACAGAAACCTGGGCAGAGGTAGAATTTAGTTAAGGGAGTGTTAAGGTGCCAGATTCTCATAGACAAAAATGTGGCAGTGACAGAGATGGCTTTTCTTAATTTTTGAAGAAAATTCAGGGAACTCCCGCATCTCATAATAAAATAAACTAAATCCTAAGGTTCCATTTGTGTCACACAAAATAACTGGAATAAATTAGTAAACTGAATGAAAGCAAGGCCTTCACCTCAAAGACAGTCTCATGTCTTTGGCTAAACAATGGCAGGAAGGAATTTAACACACAATCTGAACAGAAAACTTTCCTTGAATAGTCTTTTCCTAGCTGTGTATATTTAATACAGTCAAAGGCAGTAAAGAATGGGCCAATAGATATATCTGTGGAAGAACTAGTAGTTTTGACCAGTGGTAGTACTATTTACTCAATGTTAAAGTCATAGTTTGAAAGACTCAATTTTTTTTTAAATTTGTCTAAACTATATAGAAGATGCCTGGCAAAAGCTGGCCTGGATCCACAACTGGTATTAATGTGTCTATTTTAATTTACAGAAGCTAAAACTGGCTGATATTAAATTTACTTATGAGTTGATTCTGAGGGTGACCTGAAGTCTTAGTTTCTAAAAGCTCAAGGCAAGGTCCTGGCTTGATACTGTGAAACTTCCTGTTTAGCCAGGAAAATTCCTGTTCAGCCCGTGGACCTGGACCTGGGACCTCAGAGCCTGTTTGGAAATATTCTCTCTATTCTGAAATACAGAAATCTTAAAACATTGCTGCTTTTAGAAAAAGACTATATATATATCACTTATGGCTGCCTTTTTAATATTTTACTTTCATGCCCAGTACTTCAGAGGAATCTGCTACCAGTAAGTTTTCTCTAATTTTTTACAGATTATATCACTGCCTACCTTTAAATATATTTTTTTAATCTTATCCTCCAATTCTATTGTTGCACAAACCAGAAATGTGATATTAAGCTAGTTAGTTCATCCTTAAAATTGTCATTATCAAGATGGTCTTTATCACAAATGAAAAATCTCACTCTGAAGTTTAACTATAAAATTTTAAAATACTCTCTATGACAACAGCCTTATTTATTAACATTTCTTCCCCCAACTTCAGTGGGGCGGTAGGGTGATTCATGAACTAATCCACTCCAAATCAATTTCATATCCAAAGCATAATATACAAGAAGAGTGGGAATGGAAGGGAATATTAAAACATACATATATTTTACACAAACAATATCTTTATAGTAGATATAAATTATGAATCACCTGAACGTTCTTTGGTAATTTGGTGTATTATTTACAGGAGACACAGTCCAGATTAAAGGATGTATTTAAAGTATCTTATCAGAGAGAGTTTCATGCTCATGGATAAGAATGGAAAAAAAAAATATTGTCTTTTGGGTTATAACTAATGAAATAGAAGAGTTGCAACATACAGTAATGAGTGTCAGAAGCAGAGAAGTCAGAGGAGCAGATTTCTGAGGGATTAAAGCTTTTCATTGTTTATGTATAGAGAAAGTGATTTATTAAAAAGTATTGCTGAAGAACAAAAGGAAAAAAATGCCCATTCTTTTGAATGCCTTTTCCCCAGCCGCCCTAAGAACATATTTATAAACCTGTACAATAAATAGGAAAGCTAAGCAAAGAATAACATTAGTATGTGCACTTATAAAAAAGAAAAGAAGTGCAAACAAAATCTGGCCAGCTGGTAAAAAAAGCAGAATTAATGTGCCTTTGTGTATCAGATTTGCAAGAATGCAAATATTGCAGCTTTTGGTCAGCTGGTTTCGAGATTAATTTCCAACAAGTAACTTTTTTTTTTTCCTTAAGGAAATGGACTAATAATAGACAGGTCATAAGTATGCAAACAGGGCTGACTCTGCCATAAAAGCAGAATAGGTTGCCAACTAGAGCAGCAAAATATTGAGGGCAGCAAAATTAATTATGAACATGGTTTGTGGGTCTGCAGATCTTTTTCTGCATTATCTTAAAATGCAGGTCTTTTGGACTTGTACGCAATTGTATGGGTCAATTAATAGATCCAGTGAATTTTATGTAATTGGCGTTTTAAAACTAGAGAGGTATATCTAAAAATCCTTAGTATTATCATAAAATATTATTATGAGCAATGTAACTTTGTTTTAAAATATATTGTTACGTAGCATACTCCAGAGGGTTTTTTTTCCACATTTTCCAAAGTTTTTGCCTGAATGAAAAATCTTAAGTATAAGATTTTCTTTCTTCTTCTTTAAAGAAGACCTCAGAAGATTTGCAGACCAAATGAAAAGAAAAAAATCAAAACAAAACAAAACAAAAAGCTCCCCAACAACAAAACAGATGATTTCATAGTTTCGTATTTGGATGCCCATCTTCAAACATCCAAAAGGACTGAAGCCATCAGAGCTTTAGTGACAATATGTTGTCTTGATCCTAGTGTATTAATCTGCCATTTACTGTTTAGTATTATGATTTTTTTCTGCAACTCTTTGTAATTAATTTTAGTTTTAGTTATCCTGAATAATTTGGTATTCTCACCTGTCCCCTTTTCTAGACTGTGTATGTCGAATCTTAAAGTGGTATGTCCACTGTGAGTCTGAGTAATGTAAATCCTTATTTGTGTGTGGACTTTGGTGCTTGTATAGGAATCTCAGGGTAGGAAATACTGGGCTGGTGCAGTTCTGACCACCAGAATGGAGGATAAAAAGAAAAGTGTTGTAGAAAGGCACAATGCGGTATGAGTTAAGATACCAGCATTCAGATTTCTGTTGTCCAAACTGAGGATGGAACAGAAGGGCAAGCTTAGACCTGAAATGGATTCCAGATCTGTGCATAAACAGCATTGCCCTTTAGCCTTAGCAAAATGACCCTTTCCTTGTAGTTACAATATTTCATTTTAATATGTTGCCATGAGTTGATGACAAATTCCAGCACCAATCCAGAGTTTCCAAGCTTTATTGTTTTATTCTAATTTGCTTTTTTAATGTCTGCTATCCTGAATTTTTCAGCTTTCATAATGGAAAGACATCCTTTGATTTCTCAAATGAGGTGCTACTCCCACCAAACCCTGCTCCTGTTGGTGGACCATGTTGGAATTCCATGGGGGACTAAGCCCAGTGCCACAACTGATGTAAAAGAAAAGAAAAAAACAAAACAAAACAACAACAACAAAAAAAAAACCCCAAAAACCCCCACAAAAACAAAAAAACAAAAGCAAAACAAAAAAACAACCCAAATTCTAATAAACTTACTGGACTTGAAATGAAAAACTAACGCATTATAGATACATTACAAGAAACTTTAAGTTTACTACCAGCTCACACCAATAGCCTTTCCTATTTCTCTGTGTTTTCTGACTCAGCCTTTCATAGGATGAGACGTACTTGTACCTTTGCAGACCGACCTGAAAAAGCCTAAGGTTTATGTGATTTAAGGATATGCATTCTACAAAACAATAGGAGTTGTCTTCTGAACTGCTATTGCAGAGTGCTCCAGCAGTACTGAAAATCTTTGAAAAGTACACCTATGGAATGTTAAGAAAAATAGCTGTAAGGACACAGATTATTAGTTTGCTTGTGAAAACCAAAAGACGTAAGAGAGGGAGGAGGGAAGGAAGGACTGGTCGAAGGAAGGAAGGAAAGAAGGAAGGAAGGAAGGGATTTAATGTTGTATAGAAGGAGTTATTTCATACACAAGGTGTGAAACAGAAAATGATGCTTGGGCTAAGAAAGAAACGTCCCTACCTGCCAGACAGAAATGATGAGGGCACTGCAGAATGAAAGCAAAAGAAACAGCAGAGCTATGTTTTTAAAATTCTAGTGTTTCCCATTGTTACTGTGAGGTTTAAGTTGGCAGTGACATATTATTTTGGCACATTGTCATTTTCACTTCCATTATGGTTAAGACTCAGCAGAGATGTTATATCAATGCTGTAAGGGACTATGTTTATTAAAGGAACTTCAAGAGCACATTGTAGTGCTTCTGTATAACATCGTTTATAAAAGCATTTACATCCATCAGTGTCATCTGGGGTTGCTGTAAAACACAAGTTCCGAGATTTGGACAGTTTGGCACTGTACAGACGTAATGCACCCGTCAGGATATGACAATAGCAATTCTCTATTGCTCTAAAGCAAGAAACTTTTCACTAACTTAAACAGCAACTTTATCTGCTCTAGGATGTAATCACCTTTCCAGACTATGCATTTAGATGTAAATTGCATTCCCAATTTTATATGTAACTAAAATAAACAAACAAATCCTGCATTTTCAAAGCCCATTTCATCTTTATATGTCCACATATAATTTTCAGTCTCGCACAGCATGAGTATTCAAAATAAAAGAGACTCCTAAAATCCATGTGAATATGCATTTACAGTGGTTGCACAATCAGAGGTATTTTTAACAGCCAGCCTTCTTTTATAAGACGTAAAGCACAGCATTTGTAGAGAGTAATATTTGGACTTTTATTCCTGGCTTTGAGCAACTTAAGGCAGAGATTTTTGTCTGAGAAGAGCCACAGTGACACACGTGTCAACACAACTAATGGTTATTCATTCTCACAACTTAGTATTTCACTCAATGCCAATATAAATATATATGTGTGTGCATAAAATAATACATATTTACCTACAGGTAAAAAAAATCCTCATAATTGCTCTACATTTTACTCTGTGATAGACTACATCTTTCTAATAAAATAAGAATTAATGGCCTTTAATTAAAAAAGAAAAAGATATTTTTTCCCCTGTTGTTTTTAATTTTCATATAAAGTTGCTTTTACTTTCATAATCCAAGAAAATCTGGCATAATCTGGCAAATGAAATTGCCAGAGTACTGTAGGAAAGAAATTTTCCAAACAGTTTCTAATACAATTTCAATCTTTTATCCCACAGGAATACCAATTCACTTGGTAGATGAAGCACATGGCTGATACCAGTAAATAAATGCCAATACAGTGTTTGGACCCTTCAGGAATTGTTATTGACTAACCAACATGAGGACCACATGGATGTTAAATCATCAGCTTCTTAAGGGAAGTAAAACTATGACTCCTTTGGCAAGTTTTATTTACTGAGCCGTTCCCATGCGAAGGAGAAGCTCTTGTAGTCTATCAAATTATTACTGATCTCATTATATCTCCATGTTCACACCAACACCTTACTGCCATGCCCAAGGACAGGTTGTGTATCTACTTTACTTCCTCTGCACAGTTTGGATAAAAATCGTCAGAGCTTGCCCCCGGCCGATCATAGTGTTTCTTGGGACTGAGCTGTCACTCTGTGATCTCTGATGCCTATTTCAGATTTTTGTTTTTCAAATCAGAGAATAAATTATTGCGATTTTATTGTTTTGTACGGCTGTTGGGAGCAGTACGTAGCTCAGTTCACAGCAATGCAGAATGGCCACACAAGTGCCAGAGGAGTTCATCATCACAGAGACTCAAGAGTTACTGTTGTGGAACAGCTCTGAGAGCCCACGTGCCACTCAGAGAGACCTGGAAGGTTAAAGAACAAAGTTCACTGCTCTGAGAAAAAAAGAAAACAATCAGTGTGGAAGCAGATATAATTGATTCGGATGACATGATGCATGCTGCAATTTGGTGCTCTGTATTGAGGCAGAATGGCAGCAGAAGTTCTGTAATTGAAAACCAAGTGGTGAGAAAATTGAAGGGTTTTCTGTAGTGCTGCAGTGGTTGCTATCACTTCGGGAACCGACTGTCCCAGGCTTTTAGAGTTTGATGTTCCAGATTAACTGTCAGAGAGAACCGGTGATATTCTTGTGATGCTATTTACCTCGATATCTCAAATGCATCTGAACTTATAGCTGATTTTTATTGATTTGAGTTTCCAAATTGTGTTAAGAACATTGATGTCTACACGCTCACCTCCAGCCCTTGGTCTGTTGCTGAAAAGCTTACAGAAAAATAACACATACAAAAAGGCAAGTGATATAAAAGCTGTCTTTTTCCGACCAGTATGTGAAATAACTAAGGTAAAAAGCTTTTCTTTCATGTAAGGTTGCTATGACAATGATGTGAATCACGTGATTATCAATCAGCTCTGATGTACATGGTGATGTACATGGATGTAGAGAGATGTCCAGTGATCAATCAAGAGTCAATTCCATTGTGATCATCTATACCAATCATTTCAGGATAAAATGCAGCAGCATTACTAGATCCCATGAGTTTTGCACAAAAAGTTCTGCAGGACACTCCATAACGCTGGTCTTTTGATCATTCAGATCTGGCACAGGACTGGAACACATTTTTTCCTCCTTTCCACCAGGAGCACAATGATTTTTCCTTAGTGAGAAAAGTGGAAAAAAGATGCAGGGCAGAAGGTGAGTCTGATATATATATATAAGGAAAAAAGTCACAGACCCAGGAGTGGGAAGCTTGCCTGTATCCCACAGGTTGGACATAGTTATAGGAAGTTTTCATCATTTTTACAGAACAATCCTTCTGAATATGGGTCGTTCCTCCTTTGTTGCAGCTGCACAACCTTCAAAACCAGTTTCAACCATTGGAGAACTTTATCAAACTTGCAAACATGAACAATGATTAACAAGAATGTGGTCAGATGTGCAGGCTGCAAACAATAAATTTTTAAAAATTTTAAACAGCAGAACAATGTGGAAGCCAAACCAAGCCAAAGCTCTTCATCAGACTAAAATTAGAACAAGGTTTTAAAAAAACTCCAAACATGCAGAGGTAGAACACAATTAGACCAGAGATAGCAACACCTGCTGCTTAGCTCAGTGTTCTTCTTTTTCCAAACCTATCATGCACGGTGTTGCACAACAGTAGTCTTGAGCGATACACCTGGCTGGCACCTTCTGTTCTCTAAACTTCTCTAAATGTCTCTTTCCCTGAAACAACTGTGGTTTCAGCTTTCTGCTGCCTGCTTTGAGGCTCACTGCAGTTTGGGAGAGGTTGGAGGAACTGAGAAGTCCTTAATGAAGCTACTCTATCACCAAAGAAGGTTTCACATGTGCTGGACCTTGGCAATATACTGCTTCATAGTGCTTGCATAGGTATTATAAATATTTTTTGACTCCACCCAAGGTCATACATCTCCTGTTGTGGTTTAACCCCAGCTGGCAACTGGAACCACGCAGCTGCTGGCTCACACCCCCACTTTCCCTCCCAGAAGGATGGGGGGAAGAGGCAAAAAAAAAAAAAAGGGAAAGGGAGGAAAGCAAAATTGCGTTGAGATAAAGACAGTTTAATAGAAACAATAATAGAAAAGGAAAAATAACAATAATAAGAATAATATGATCACTCAGTGAATTGGCACAATCCTGAGCAGTGATTGCAGGTTCCCGCCACCCAGCCAACCCCCATTGACATATGGAGCACGACGTCTATGGTACAGAATATTCCATTGGCCATTCTGCCCTTCTGTCTACCCTTCTATGGAAAGCTGAAAAAGGTCTTTGAATAGTGTACACATCACTTAGCAACAACTAAAACCAATAGGTATTATTGACATTCCTTTCACAGCAATCACTGGAAAGAAAATTAACAATTTCCAAGTGGAAACCAGGACATCATCCCAGTTCTTTCTATGAGTGCTTGCACTCGCATCACTGCCTGCATGAACTCAAAGTATTCTGAGATCTTGATCCTCCCAGTTACATGACCTATGCTAAAAGAATTGAGTACAGTATATTTAGGTGTTGTAAATGTTATTTTTGTGCTTTTCCACTGATTTGGTGCATAAGTGGGAGGCTTAGGGGGAATTTTGTCTGTGGTGGTGTTCTTCTTTGCACACCATAAAAGGCTCTCCCAGTTACACTCTAATCTGTCTTCAGGTGTAAAATGGGGCATTGCAACTGGTCTGACTATATGTAAGCACAGACCTGTCTATTGTGCAAGTATGAAAAAATGTAAATGATAAGAAAGTGGTAGAAGGTGTGTCCGGAAAGCTCCTGAGGGATAGATTGATTAACCTGTTCACAAACTGATATTGGTCCATGGGATTTGTTTAACTGAGGAGTTTTTGCAGGAATGAGTAAGTACCGGCCATTTAGACTTTCAGTCTCTTGCCGTATCAGCAGATGTCAGAGAGCAGAACAGCCCAAATAATTTGTAGAGCAATTAATAATCTCATTTTATTGAAATACTTTATTTACTCTTCTAATTCACAGTGATTACATGGATCGTAAAAATGCGTAAGGAACAAATATTTCAGTTTTGTGTTAATGAGGGATTGCAAAGACGATATTGCACAATGTTTGTTACTGAACTTGAGATGCAAAAAAATATTTTCAAACTGTGTTTTAGCTGGTGACCATTACTCAAGAATGTGTCACAGTAAGGGAGTAAGGAACAGGTCGGTGTGAGCATCTTAAGCTGAAATAATACTGAGACAGAGGCAAAAACCTAAAATCATTCTCTGTACCTGTCCCAGAGGAGCAAGTCTGAGCTGCCCTCTCTTTAAGTCATCTCAGACATAACAATCACTTTAAATGCACCCTCTGTGAACTCTGTCCTCGTGTTCCTCCGCTTCTCCGTGTGTCAAACAGGGGCAACAACAGTCACTTCAGGAAGGCTGTTTGAATTCCCCCAGTGAAAACTCACGCACATCACGAATGTCTGTGCTGGAATCGAATCGTGTCCCATTTGATGTTCCCTCTGTTCAGTTTCTCCTTAATCATATCTCCCAACATAACACGTTACATTTGTTTTGAATTTTACCATTTTGTTGCATGATTTTTTCAAACCTTATGTTGCTCTTTTTCCTCTCTACTTCCTTTTTATCCTTACCTACAGCACATCGAAAATAAAATTTTCATACGTGCATAATTTGGAAGTGCCCACTACAAAAGACAGTGGTTCTAGTACAGCTGAAATTTGCGCATTAACTTTCTTCTTTTACTTCTCAGTGGAAAAAAGAAATAGGAGTCAATGGGAAATTCACACTAGTTTTACTGTATCCTAGATGTCTCCCTCTCTATGATTATTTCTCAATAGAAATAATCATATCCCTCTAGAAAGACCCAATAGGTTTTAAAGTTTCTTTCAAATCTTCTTGATGTAGAAAAAAAAGATGAGATTACAAAGAGAAGTTCCACACGGGAGAGCTTTGGTGCTACCACTGTTCCTGTAATGCCAGAGCGGATTTATGTCAGGAATTGCTCTAATCTCTCCTTTTTATACATATACAATACAAAAGATATGTTGATCTTTCTAAAGGTTTTTTTTTTTTTAGTACTTTTTCTCATTATTGTATCACCCATTCATTCACAATAGGTTGCCTTATTCATGTACTGGATTGAAGTGTGTGGTGGGATAATTCTTATATGGAAATAAAATACCAGTCTTTACTACAGTTGAGAGCTTTCAGCTAGAATGAGTGCTCTACTGAATAAATTAAATCATTCAGGATTAATTCATCTTACTATAGTTTGCCCCTTTTCTTCTTTCATGACCATACATAGATATATCTATGTACATAAAAAAGAGAAGAAACCACCACATATAGTATGATCTACGTGCAAAACATGAAAAGGTACACAAGGTACACAAGCAGCTTTTTTTTTTCCTTATGTCCCCTACACAATAAATTAGTACACGAAAAAACCAACTTTTCCGCTTTGCAATTAAGAAGAAAAAGCCCCTAAAAAGAAATGGAAATCTTAGATGAAACACCTCGCTCTTTCCTGCTTGGATAGGAGCAATGGGAAAAATCTTAGATTTTCGTTAAATATAGTTTCTTTGCAATTTTTAATGTCTTCACGTTAATATCATGGAATAAAAATAATCCAACTGTTTGGGTTTTCTCCATGTTTCTCACATAGAAAAATGGGTGGTTCACATTCTGCCCTGAAATGGGATAGATGCACATTCAAATAGTCTTGAGTGACATCAACTGAAACTGCGTTGAATCAGAATTATTTTTTTCTTCCTGTCTACAGAAAAGTAGAGAATTTTTCACATTGAACAAAACCAGGGAAAAATCAATCATGAATGCTCAAAGAATCTAACGGTACCATTTTTGGGGCTTGCTTGGTGCTGCACACAGACACACATGCTTATACACACACAGAAACTTAAAATATTAAAATGCCACCATATGAATGAAGCACGACACCCTGTTGTCTTTCTTTCTGAACCACAGTTAGACATTTTGGCTGAGTTCAAAGACTGAATGGAAAGTAGTTCAGTGACAGGCAGGAGATTTTTGAGGAACTTGGCTTAGGTTTGGGGTTTTTTTTTTCACTTTCTGAAGCTATATGTTTTTTAGTGATAATGATAACTGAAAATGTTACTTAGCATGTCAAATTCCATGGTGTTCCACACTTCAAAAATTAAAATGGAAGAGATTTAGTTACTGTTATGGTAGACTTGTTACTTCTGTTGAGTGTGTTGGAAAAAAAGAATGAAAAGCTCTACAAATGAGGAAAAAAAGATACAGAAAACAGCTTGATATGTGCTAAAGAAATCTCGAGCAAACCAGGGCAACCAGAAGAGTATTCCTTCTTTCTTTTGTGATTGAGGTGTCAAAGAAGTTAATATTATCAAAGTTAACTGCTCTTGTTATCAAAGCAAAATTTTAACCAGATTTTTCATATATTACAGTGTAAAATAAACAGTAATTCAGATTCCATTGATCTAGTAAAAACCATTGTAAGGTTGCATTTTTTTAAGAAGCATGTCACAAAATTACCGGCTTATCATAAATTGTGAGGACGGGTGGTATACCTCAAAAACCTGCAATGAAGGGAATTTATGTCTTGCTCTTGGTCATATTTTTGGACTGGTTACAAAGATTTTATAGTTTGAAAGTAAAAACAGTGGACAGAAATTTGGGGAAGCCATGGAAGTGGCTGTAAGATGAAAGAGCCAAGACCCCTGCTAATACCTGAGGTCTGTTATCTATTCCTGCTCTACTCCACACTCTCCTTTCTTCAGTTTTCGGTACCTGTGTCTTGATACTTGAAAGAGACTTACCTTTAAGCAGAAACATTAAAAAAACACCAACATTTAAACTATAAAAAAAAATGGCAAATTAATTCTTTATATTAAAACCTGTCACAACCCATTCAAGTGTTAGCGTTTATCTCTACTTTGCATAGATAAACTTCAGACAAGTCTAGGACGCATTATGTATGTTGACATTTTTCTTTTCCAAACAGTTATTTCTTCACTGACTTATCAGAAACATCATCTGTGTTTGCTTTTGGTAAGAAAGAAATACATTTTATTTCTGTTAATGTACTTTAACACCAGGACTCAGCCTTTTTTGACAACTTTTTAAGCGGTATTTTGCTCTCTCCCTCACTCCTTCTTTTCTCTGGCCTCCCCGAAATCCCTGGATACCTTAAATCTCTACATCCCTAACTCATAACCTTGAAGATAATAATGTATTGACCTCACCTTCTCACCTGCCCATCAAAAAAAGAGAGAAGGGACCTTTCCACACAAAGGGTAAGGAATTTAAACTAAAAGAGGGTAGATTTAGACTAGATTTAAGGAATAAATTTTTTAGGATGAGGATGGTGAGACAGTGACCCAGGTTGTCCAGAGAGGTGGTGGATGTTCCATCCCTGGAAACATTCAAGGTGAGGTTGGCGGTGGCTCTGAGCAACCTGGTCTACTTGAAGATGTCCCTGCTCAGGGCAGGGGGGTTGGACTAGATGGCCTTGAAATGTTCCCATCCATCCCTTGTCTGCCCCAGCCCTGGGCATCTGCCCTGCCCTGGGTGCAGGAACCCAGGTGGGTTCTTCACACCATCTCAAAAACATGGCTTTGGCAGCCACCCTGATGTACCACCCTCTCTTCGCAGGGGTAAGGGATTCCGTGTGCACATCACCCTCAACAGCCTGTGCCTTTGGTCCCTTTGCCTCTGTCCCCCATGGGCTTCAAGAAGATGTCTTCCAGACTGCCAAAGACACTGAAACTTTCAGAGAGACTGTAAATGGGGGGAGAGAGAGGCAAAGTAGGGAGGGAGAAGGGGAAGGCTTTGCCTGATTTTCTTTCACTTACTTAAGACTCACTCTGCATTTCCCAGAAGGCTCAAATTTACTCTGAAAACTGCTGTGCTATAGGACATCTGCTGCGTTCTGCAGGTAAGTGACACAATATTAGCACTTGGACAACAAAATTTCCAAACCAATAGCTTTTTCAAACGAATTGCAAACAAGGGTTGTAGAAAACTAATCAGACCTGGTAGACTTCTAATTCTTAAACAAAAGGGATTTTAATTGAAACAGGAAACATTCCAAACCTGCTCATGTCATAACCTTACTATAAACATATTATAACAGGAAAGCGACGGCTGTTTTGTCAGCATTTACAGTTAATACTCTTTTTAATGTTTCTGCTAAAAGATAGCTATTTTTAAAAAATGGCTACAGAATGAACATATGGCACCATTCTGTATTCTCACCAAAATTGTTAGCCAAAGTTTGGGACCATGTGGATGGAAACATTCAAAAAAATGGCAGTTTCCCCAAAGGAGGAATCAAAAAGCAGAAAAAAACCCAACAACATTTACCACTGCTAAGAGCTCCATTTCCTATTAGGAAAAAAAATCAGCCTCCACCTGGCCAAAATCTCTTCTTTGCCTTTTCTCTATGTTGTTCCCAGTGGTTGCTCATGTTATACCTACTGTGTCCTCTTTTCTCTTCAGTTTTGATCTACCACACAGTTTGCTGTTCCACAGGACTTCCCCACAAGAACTGGTGACATCATTTTCCCCCCACATGCCTTGCCTGTGCTTGGTCTGCTTTTTTTCAAACCAGAGCCTTTGGTCCTTTCAGCTACTTGGTGCCTGAAGAAGTTAATAAATATTTATTAGGTTTAAAAAGAGCCTTAGCACTGTAGGCAGCACTACTTTGTTGAACCCCAGTTTTCTTGGTTTTGACAGCCTTCTCCTGAGCTGGCCAGAAAGTTAACATAGTAACCAGAGTTCTTCCTCTGCAGCTTGAGGATGGGATCTCTGGGATGTCACAGTTCCAAAGCAAGCCCCATAGTCCACCAGAGGTTCTTCCATTTCCAGAACCTTAGTATAATTGGTGGCTCATCTGATTCAGACACCTGCCACTGCACCCTCCATAGAGCTTCTCAAGAAATGGAAGCCTCAGAGATGCCACCATTGCTTCATAGAGCAGGATTCTGCCGACGGCTCCCCTTCCTACTGCCCTCTTCACTTCTCTGTGACTACCAGAAAGGTGTCATCCAGTCTAACATCATATCCTGCAAATAAAAACAGGTTGGCCCAAACATTGCCACCACAGATGCTGGTGTAAATCCAAACTTATTACCTCAGTAGATAGCTTTTATGTGCATCCCTGTGCTAGTGAAGATTAGGTTTGAACTCTCTTTCTAACAAAGACAATTCATTTGTGCCTTTGAACATTTTCATGTCTAAATCCTTGCCATATTGCCTAATTCTAATTCTTCTGTGGACAGGCATGTTGCACTTCTGCCACCCAGCTTTGATTGCAATTTTTCTTATCATTTGCCAAGTACAGCTCTGATTTCCACACACAACCTTGCTTGGTCAGGACATTCAAGCCTGCTATTATTTCCATTTCAAAGCACCTTCAGCAAAGTAGCAGCAGCAGCAGCAATCCATCTCTTCACAGGATGCCACCTCTGTCTGTAATGACTGTTTCATCAATGTCCAGGACAGAACATCTATAACCCTGATCAGTGTTTTTCTTTCCTTCTTCCTTCGTTTTCCCCTGATCTTGAATTTTTACTTCCCACCTGAATTCATATTAAGGATATGAGTTTATTCTAAATGTCTTTGGTAAATTACAGAAACTTGTTTTAATTCATCTTTCAATCATCGAGGGATGTTACATATTTCATGTTTGGTACCTGTATGATTCTTTTTATCTGTTAAACAACCAAACAAATGTTACTGGCACTAGAATAATTTTTCCCTGTAAAAGGTACAAACACTGACACCTCAAGCTGATAATACCACTAACAAGGTACAAGCAAAAATTTCAGGTTCACTAAATATATTATATAATATTTTATTTGCTTTTGGTAGCTGGAACACTTTACTTGTAATACACCTTATTAAAATATTATCATATTGTGTTGATGTGATATTGTGTTGATAATATGTTGTGACTGCACACATTAATCATTAGAGGTTTTATTTATATGTGTTTATACATAACATTTCTAATTAAATCGAGGTTTTGCATAATATACACATACACTAGAATATTATTTTAAATGCTATCATCGCCATTAATTTTTACTTAGTTAGGGGTAAAAAAGTGATTCACTGGTTCTATCTTTGCAAAAGTGATATAACACTTGAGATTTTTTTAAAGGTGATCCTCTGAATATTAATATCTAAAAGAGAAAGTAAAGTACAATTACTGTGAACATACCCTGTGACACAGTGAACACAGCAGTAAGGATTAGCTCAACAAATTCTCTTTTACATTCTAAATCACCAGCACAGGAAGATTCTTTATCAGGTTCTTGAGTTTAATGATGTAAACACATCAATTATAATACCATAACAGTGTCAAGGGTTAATTGTATGCTTATTCTCCTTCCTGAAACAGAAATGTTTGGTAGTTCTTTCTTTGTTATGGAATGGGGCCTCTCCAGGGGGTGCTTAGAGGGATAAATACTGCATTTCCTAAGTTTGTAAGGATTCACAAGGTGTTCCCCTGAAAAGAATGGGAAATCAAGTTGTGAGAAAACAAAATGGGAGGGTCTCAGTCTCTTGGGGATACAGAAAACTCAAAACATGTTCACACAGATTTGTTCAGGGCAGTCTTTTGATGCTAAAGGTCCTACTTACAAGCCACTTTCCTCATCAAATTGTCAGGCCTGCATTTGCAGATGTCACCTTGTGAGAATACCACAGTGTAGAATTCTTGTGGGATAATTAATCAACACATTTCAATGTAATTAGTCATTGCAAAATGACATATTAATGTATATTTATAATTGAAGTACTTGAACTACTGTCAGGTCAATGCATGTCATCTACTATTTTTCAAACCATTCACAAGTCTCAAAAATGACTGTAGGAAAGTGTTACCATATTGCAGAAAAATTATGATAATCAATAAAAACTTTGGTAAGATCAAAAATGAAATTTATACTATAATGTGATTTTTCAGGCTTCAAAACTATTCAGTATAAGTATTCATTGTGGCTAATTTAATTGAAGTTCAAAAGAAAAATATAACCAGAAGTTTGTCCTAGTCATTGCTGAGAAGGATAAAACAGTTAAATAAGGAATCAATGGGCGTAGTATTTTAACATGATCAATGTAGGACTCACTAATAAAATGTCAGCATTTGCCAACAGTTTTCCCAGTTACCAAAGATACTTCAGTTATTTGTCATTTTAAATTAAAAAAAAAAATAAACAAGATGTTTTATAACTGTTAGTAAATATTGACATCTTTATTGATGACTATGGACAAAATCTTGCCCCTCTGAAGGTCAATAGAAATTACTTCTGTTAAGTTCAGTGAGCCCAGATTTTCACTCCATGTATGTGACATTTCACATAACAGACAAAATAAATTACTTCAGAGTATAAAGTCCAAAACCTGAATAATATTTTTAGTGTGATGAATGAAACATATAAGAGAAGAAGTAGAAAAATGTTGACTTCAAAAAATCACCAGTTTTCGTGTAGTACAACTACAGGGGAAGATTAGTAACTTGTGGGGAGTGAGAATTCACCATTAAGCAACATCCTGGCAAATAAGAACCCAGAAACTCATTTGATGGTTCTGTAAACAAAAGAAATCTTACTACAATCACATACTTGGGAATCTTTAAAGGAAAAATAGAGGCATCATTTTGTGGAACTGTATCTCTTGATCAAAATGCTACTTCTATCTCTGCTCTTGTTCTGTAGAGAAAATAATATTTCACTCTATTTTTTAAGAGTATTGGCATAAATCATCCAGTTTGAATGAAATTAAGTCATGCAACTGGTCATAGAAAAACCTTTTTATTAGGATGCTTTATTTTTTTCTTTTACTATTTTCTATTTTTCTCTCTTGGTTCTTTCACTCTATTCAGAATTGTGTTGTTGGGACATACTTTCACTCAATTTTTATGAAAAGAAATATTGCTACTGTAATCTGTCCCTTGGAAAGAAAAAGAAATCTACATTATTTCTGTACAACTCTCACTTGAACTTGGGGACTTGTATTACACATTTGGCAGCAGAGCTGTAGCAGATGCCATCTGTAAGGTCTTGAACCTCAAATTTTGGAATTTATACCTTTCCAAAACAATAAAACATTTGGTTTGTCACTACAGTTTCATACAGAGACTCTTTTCAGCCAGTTTTTCAAGCAATAAACTAGATATTCTTTTTTATTCTGACAGCCATCATCTTCATGTAAATCCTCTGCAGTCTGTTCTTAAATAGTTCTGTGCTGTAAATTTGAATCCACTTCAAGTTTGTATTGATCTTTTTGTACATTTATTCCCAGGAACAATATTGAAACTGATGCTGGAACTTTGTGTTACAGCATATAATAAAGCTTTGAGAGGCCTCAGGTCTCCTATCAGCTCTTTGGTTTTAAGCATATATTTTACAAACCTGCATTCTAGTGTGTTTCCTGCTTTAAGTGAACTTTGGAGATAGGCCACAATGCTAATTGAAACTGTGGTTTTACCATCTGGGCCTGATTTGTTCAGAAGTATAGGCAAAATTAAACTGTTAAGAGTATGAGAGACAAGCTCAAAGGTTAATCTGCGCCAAGCAGTAGAGGTTGGTCAAAGAGCTCACCAGCTGGGGCTGCCACTTCCCTACCTGTTTCATCCCTCTGCAATTCTAAGACCAAGTCTTAGATTCATTCAGAGAGGTAGGAATTTCCACAAGGCGAAAATGCTGCTTTCATGACTCCTTCCCCTCGTCTCCAGTTAGTTGTGTTCAAAAGAGGTGCCAAGTATGTGGTCAGCTCTTATTCTAAAGTCCTCTACTCTTACTAAATTATATAGGAGCTCAAGCTGCTTATTACCCAACTCTTCTTAATGTACCTGCGTGCATCTCAGGTTACGGTTCCATAACTCAGCAGCAACTCCATTAGAAATTTGTAAATCTGGCGTTCAGTTTTTATCCTGAAAAAGCCGTACTTCAGGGCACAAGGTAATCTGTCATAAGTCCCAAGCAATGGCAAGATTCCTCTAATTATGTTTCCCTGCAACAGCTCAGCAAGCAGATGGTGGATCCTTACTGAGTCAGTAATGAAACCCTCATTGACCTCAGTGGTGCAAGTAACGAACTAAATTAACTTTTTAAATCTATACACCCCTTGTAAGAGTCTGCATCTTATGCAAAAAATTGCCTTCCATTTTGTAGTGTAGTTTAGGACCCACAGATGTTCAACACCCACTGTAAAAGTGAAGAGTGTTCTGATTGCCAAGAGGTTGCCATAGGATGCATTTAGAAGCACCACACAGCTCATGAAAATTGTCTATAGCCATAATTTTCAGAAGAGGTGACAAATGTTTTCTGTGCAGAAGAATACTTATATAAAGTTTATCACTCTGTGAACTAGGTCATTCTTAAATGCTTCTTAGTCTGAGCCCAAGTGAAGTACAGGTATATTTCTCTAAACAGACAAATGACATGCTTTCTGTCATGGTTTCTGGAGCTACTGTGTGACCACAGTGATTCTATTTTCACTTTTAAAAAATTCCTTTAAATGAAAAGTGTCTACCTGATATCTGTCAAGACAGGCTTAGTATTGGAATTCAATCTCAAGGGAATAGCTCCACTAGAGAGATCATAATAGCCAAAGTCTTGGTCGAAAATGTAGCTTCTTGAGCAATATTATGACAACTGCTACTACTCATAGTTATTTGGTCTTGGCCTGTTGTTCATCATGTGTTTCTGGTGTCTCAGCGTTTAGTCTCAAACATATTGTAAGCAGAGTTTGAATGAATTTGATATATTTGCTTGAAGAGAAGTTTTGCCAGCTTGTTTTCATGCTGCAGCTGGGTCAAAATGTTTTGGCTTTCAAATAAGGACTGAAGTATCCACAGATTCTCCAAACCACGTCCAACACAGAGCAACAGCTGCTGAGCTTATCTACTAAACCATGGAGCAAGTGGCAATTAAACCACCAAATTCCAGCCATTCAGCTGGAAAGTCAATGCACCAAAACTGTTTAGTATCCAAGCAAAAGAGAATTGTACTAGAAAGGGCCTTGATAGCTTTGGCATGTTAAGTTTATTTGAAAGTAAGAAAAATCACAAGAGGCTTCATATTTCAACAGGGGTGGTTTTACAAATAGGAAACACTGGTTGTTCGTTGCTCTGCATATTTTCAGCTACATTATCCCTTATATTATTCTCAGTCTCTAGTATTTTAAAAGGAACTCAGCATTAATATTCTCAGCCAGAATTTCCCTGGAATTCATCTCCCATTTTTAGCATCAGAATAAGCAGCCTGTTTTCAGAAGACTTCAGCAGATTGGATATCTAGCAATTTTCAAAAATCAGACCACAAAAATCTAGCCTATAATAACATTGAATAATTTCAAAATATTTTCCCAGAGGATGACTCCGAGCAATTGGAAATCTGTCCCAACCGTTTCAGAAGCCACTTTTATATACCTGGTGCTGACTTATAGTATTTCATTTCTCTAATTAGGGTAATAGTACAGTAGAGGCTGGTAGTGAAAAGCCTGGGCAAGCGACGTGGTTAGCTCACTATTTTCTTTAGTAGTTGGAGAAAAAACGATTGTAAATAAAGATCCTCTACGTTTGCCATACAGCTACTGAAGATGAGATTCATATCACTTTTTCCACCTTAAAGATCCTTATCTACTGCAGCTGTAGGTGGTGAAGAAAGACCTGCCATAGAACAAGTGCCTAACATAGACAGATATATAGCATAACCCACTCCTGAAAATATTTCTTTCCCTGTTTTGATTATAGAAGGATCTTAGGCTCTGAGCTTACATCAGATGTTTAATTTTTGGATGGATGATGTCAGTAGAAATAAACTGTATACGCTGGTGGGTAGGTTGCCCCTTCCTGTGCTTTGTTTTCCTTATTTGTTCACAAAAGTTTCATGGAGTCTACTGAATTAATGTTTTTAAATTACTTAAGATTCTTACATACAAGTTGTTAACTAAACACACAGTAGTAGTAGTATTATTACACAAATATCACACAGTATTAATATTATTACACTAAATTTCCATGACTATAATGCTTTACACCCACGTTACCCAAGGACAAACAGGTCTGAGTTGCCTAGAGAGAATCGCTGCGTTGGGGATACTTTAATGTGTGATAAGAACAGGGCTAAAAGACAACCCCCTGACAGTGTTCTGCAGATGAGTTTGTCCTCCATAAAGTGAGCCGGCTTCTGACCTTTCTATACGACTGTTTTTTTCCTACTATGCTCTTTTCTAGGAACTTGTTGCATATATATGAGTGCTAATAATGAGTTGCATATATATGAGTGCCATTTCTGCTGTTCTCTTGTCCTAATCCTCATTGGACAAATTCAGAGTCCTCCCATTAATTTTTTTTCCCCAATGACAAAATTATGGAGATTGGGGTATTTGAGTGGAAAAGGTTCTAGTGATGGTTAATACAGAATTATGTGGGAATATAAGGGAAACTCTCTACTTTTATATTCAATTACTGAATTGCTGTACTGACCGAAAATATCCTTTTTCCCTTGTATCTCCTTCTCCTTACGATTCACCATGCTCTGAAAACAGTATTACTCTTATATCATTCCAACATCTCCACAGTCATAACTTAAAATATTAAACATTAAACGGAAGAGGGAAACTGGAAGAAAATGAGGGAAATGCATTGTATACATCCCCATTTCTTCGGGAAAATCTTAGCTAATCTTTTTCAAAAAATCACATCCTCTTCTTAAAATGGAGAACTTTTCTACGCAATGGAGTCATTCTGCCAGAGGGAGATGTGCAATATTATACAACCTTTAGCTTCACTTGCTATGGTCAGCTGAAACTAAAAATTGCAAAAAGATAAAGTGCTCCATTAAATCCCTGTTTTATTGTATAAGTGCCCTTATGAAATTGTATGACTATACAATAGCATTATATCAGGCTGGAATTAAGGCTTACAACAGACGTTAAACCACTGCATTACAGTGACCAGATGTAAGGCTTATTTAAACCGGATTTTGGAGTGAAATATTTATGAACTGATTTAAATACTAATGAGCAGACACTCCTACAGCTGTCACAGTAGCAGAATGATAAATGCATTACACAGGAATCTCGATGTCATAGAGCTGGCCATTATTCAACAGTCATGGACACATGTTTCTTAATAATATGGGCAGAAGACGGGCAATGAACTAGGCAAGCAGAAAGACACTTGAGCAATTGGAAGAGCTTCCTTCCCTTTTCTTCAGTGAACTTATTGGCTCCCTGAGTATTTTTGCACTGCTTCCTGATTCCTCTCCCCTTTTTTTGCCTCTTAACAGAAATTCCCAGTCCCACCTGTGGAGGTGTCAATGCTGTCAACGGGATTTATTCCCAGTTTTGGTCAAGGCTGCCTTATCCACACTGCGTGGATGTAAGTTCACTTGCTACCTCCACTGGGACTTCTTCCCTCCAAAAGGAAACTGGCACAGTGGACAGGAGAGACAACTACAAATTGTTACCATCAATTTTTCCTGCTTCCAAGAGGGACAGTCCTCCAAAATCCCAGAAAATCTTGCACGTCTACAGCACCCTTACAATCCTTTGTAGTGTGCCCCATGCCTCTCTGTACATATCTAAGATGTCACCCTAAAAGCCTCAGGGTCAAAGGCAAATCACCTGGGACACAAAACAATCTCAAGTCCACTTATAAAGTTTTCGAGCAGGCAGTTTACTCCAGAGAGTGTTGGGAAGTAAGAGAGCCTGCCCCAGTTTTCTCTCAGTGCAGTGCACAAAGACAATATTGACATTGCAGGAGACCAGCAAGAACGACGGAAAGTCTAGTGCAACAGATCCAGGGCTCTACTGCAAATCTCATCTCTGATTTTGTTCCACTGGGGTAGGAGTAGGTCAATAAATCTCCTCTTTGTCCTTTACAGGTTTTACTCTTAATCTTATTACTCTAAGTAAATAGGAAAGCGGGGATTTTTCAGTTGCAAAAGTAAGTACATACATAAAATGTAACATAAAGGACAACCTCTATGTGCAAAATTTAGGGGAAAATTTCCATTAAACATCTCTATTTTTTCTGCTGTTACCTTTTGAACATTTCCTAGCTTCTAATTTAAGATCACAATTTTTGAATTATAAAATTAATATTTTTTCTTTCAAAATAATTAAACATAATTAAGGAATCAGCTAAACATTACAGTTGTTATTAAATGTTTCTTCGATTCTACGATGCAGCCAGTAACAGAAACTAATGAATTGGTAAAAATAGCAAAGTAAGCAAAAAGTTTACAAAACATATGCGTGATATGTCAAAAGTGCTAGCAGACTAATTTAAAAAATTTTAACTCACACCTGGTGTCAATGAAAATATACTTATGATTCTGAATAATTTATTTGTCATGTCCAGATCATTTCCATCATAAAAATAGCTACTTTATTAAATAATGAATATATGTAGTTAAGAACATCATCATGAGGATAATTCTCAGTGATAGATATACTGGATAAAGACTGTTAAGGAACCCAAGTGCCTTCCTAAGAGGGAGGTAATATCCTTGCTGAAAGAAGGGTATAAAAATGTTTTAATTACTGGATTTGAAATATTGAGCAAGGTATTTTTTATATTGATCATCAGAGAGATTTTGAAATATATTTTCATAGTGCACAGCACTGCACATGGACCGCTTGCAGGTTAAGAGTGGCGTGGCCTTTGAGCAGATGTGGTACGAAAGTCAAAATCTCCAACAGGATGGTTTGTCTTCAGCACTGTCTCACTTACTAATCTTGGGAAATTAATTAGCTTTATTGTTTAATAGAAGAGAGTGGCCTGTGATCAATAAAGTGCTGGTTTCCTCTTAACTATCGATCCTTACTCATTAATATAGAGTCTTCCAGGTTCCTTTTAACTCTGCTGGCAATCTCAGAATAAGTTTGATGCGCCTAAAAGTTCCGCTAATTTCATAGGTCACGTCAGTACCCTGAGAACACGCTTTGTTGAGATGTCACGGAAATGCTGCATTCTGTTGTCTCTCCATTATATGGTAGGAAAGCACTTTCTTTCTGCTGATGTTTTGCCTTTAGTGGTTTTTTATCAGTTTGTTATCAAACACATCTTTGTGCAAAATGCAAATGTCCATATGCAAACATTTTAATGTCACTGTGTAACCATTCGTAGGGTTGCAAAATGAATGTGGTTTAATGTTTAATACTATTTTGGCTACTCCATTTACAGGTGTGAACGAGCATGCAAGGGGATAAACAGTGGAGATTCAACACCTGGTTTAGAAACTCACAAACATAGAAATAGCTTATATAAATCTTGATTTTACAAACCAGGTTTATTTAATCTTTCTGATTCCTGCCCATTTAGTGAGTTCTTATTAATTTCAGATCAACTTCTTTGATCTCATCAGGTCTTCTTGTAGCCCGTTTCAAAGCACTGGCTTCTCTGAGCCAGTCATTCACCATCTCCTCCACTAACTGCTGGGCTGAAAACAAACGTAGTGCTGGGAAAGACATTTTTGAGTTTCTGTTTTCAGGAAGAATGGCGATGATTCCTTAATCGCTGTTGGAGAGGAAGGGGATAGAGTGCAGTGAAATGGGTCGAGCTGAGCAGCAAAGATAAAAGGAGACCTCAGGACACTGTAAGTCTCAGCTAAAGAAATATGGGAAGGAGGAACCAGACTTTAGGAATGGAAGAGTTTGAAGGATGTAAGAGAATGTAGGGAAAAATGAGGAAAAATAGAGGTAACTACTGAAGAATTAATAACAGGACACTGTAGAAGCATGGAAAATAGAAATGAGACATCCAGCTCCTGAAAGATCAAGGGATGCTTCAGTGGAAGCCACCAAGGCTGAAGAGCTCTGTTTTATTTATGTTGCTTTATCTGCAAAGTATCCCAAAGCCATTCCTGGTGCATGCTCAACAGAGATCGCCATCACACATGCCCATTTTAGCACCTTCAAGAAAAACACCTCATCCTGTATCTAGAATATTCACATGCCTGTTCCTCTTCCAGTCTTTGAGAAGAGCTGACCTCCATCACCCGCTTTGTCCCAAAACGGGTGTCAAACTTACGTGCGTGGTTGTGGTAGAGCAAGAGAGACTTCAAGGAGCTTTCAACAGAGGAATGGGAAACCCTGTCACCACTGAAGCGAGGTCTTGGTGCTCACGACAGAACTATCAGGCTGTTTCACATTGTTTGCCATACTCAGCCTCATGGCAGTCACTCAGCAACAGGTGGAGTTGAATTGCAGGTACAATCCTTTCTAAGATCAGGCCCACTCTGTCACAGTGGATTCATACCACCATCCAGTGATCACCGTTGCATGTAGGGTGGCCAGGAGTTGACCTGTTCATTTCATGGCAGAAGTGGTTATTTTTAGTTATGTCAGACCTATGTGGAAGTTGAACACTTCAGACAACCAGAGAAACGTGGCAAATTTTCCATTAGCAAATCCATGTTAGTCACTCCCTGTGAGAAGACCCAAAGGGCTACACATTAGTTGGCTCACTTCCATCTGGTTGTCACTTCAGGTGTGCCAACAACTTTGACTGCTTTCCGCAGAAATATTATCAGGCTGTGCCAAAATCATCAAAGTATGTATACAGGTCCATTGGAGAGGTCCATAATTTTTACTGGTTTAAGGGGTGTGTAAGTAACCGGCAGTTATGAATGGACAATTTATATAGAGCGACATCAACCCCGTGGCTTTTTGAAAGAATGAGATATGTTCTGAAAATTTATACAGTTCCTTGTGAGCCATGCTGTCACCTAATTCTGATTCAGTGATAGATGGCTGTCAAGGCAATTCACTGAAATTGGATCCCGTAAAGGAACTGTCAGATATATGGCCATCTGCAACTACACTGTTAGTATCACCTCCCTTTACAGATCCAAAACAATTTTCACCTATTCGTGCTTATTAATAGGAATCTCAAATCCTCTTTACCACCTTGTTAACATCTCTTTCCCTCCTGTTTCAAATGGTGTTCCCTCTTGTTTCTCTGGTGTTCTAACTTCCTTTTATTTCTAAATTTATTCTGTCTCTATAACATGTCACAGCTTGGCCATGTGTGGTGGGCTGGACACCAGGTGACACCAAAGCCACTCTATCGCTCCCCTCCTCAGCTGGACAGGGCAGAGAAAATATATGAAAATACTTGTGAGTCAAGATAAGGACAGGGATATCACTCACCTGTTGCCATCATGGGCAAAACAGACTCAACTTGGGGAAATTAATTTAGTTTATTGCCAATCAAATCAGAGTAGGGGAATGAGGAATAAAAACTGAATCTGAAAACACCTTCTTCCCACCCCTCCCATCTTCCCGGGCTCAGCTTCAGTCCCCATTTCTCTCCCTCCTCCCCCTGAGCAGCACAGGGGGATGGGGAATGGGGGTTGTGGTCAGTCCATCACATGTCTCTGCCACTCCTTCCTCCTCAGGGGAGGACTCCTCACACTCTGCCTCTGCTGTAGTGTGGGGTCCCTCCCATGGGAGACAAGCCTCTGTGAACATCTCCAATGTGGGTCCTTCCCACGGGCTGCAGTTCTTCATGAACTGTTCCAGCATGGGTCCTTCCACAGGGTGCAGTCCTTCACAAACAGACTGTGCCAGTGTGAGTTCCCCATGAGGTCACAAGTCCTGCCAGCAAACCTGCTCCAGCCTGTGCTCCTCTCTCCACAGTGCCACAGCTCCTGACAGGAGCCTGCTCCAGCGTAGGCTTCCTACAGGGTCACAGCCTCCTTTGGGTGTCCACCTCCTCTGATGTGGCATCCTCCATGGGCTGTAGGTGGATGTCTGCTCCATGGACCTCCACAGGCTGCAGGGAGACAGCCTGCCTCACCATGGTCTTCACCATGAGCTGCAGAGGAATCTCTGCTCTGGCGCTTGAAGCACCTGCTGCCCTCCTTCTTCCCTGATCTTGGTGTCTGCGGAGTTGTTGCTCTCACATATTCTCACTCCTCTCTCCATCTGCATTTGTCCAGTTTGGAATTTTTCCCCTCCTTATCCCAAAGGTGCCACCACCATTGCTGATGGGCTTGGCCTTGGCCAACGGTAGGTCCCCCTTGGAGCCAGCTGGCATTGGCTCTATTAGACATGGGGGAACCTTCTAGCAGCTTCTCACAGAAGCCACCCCTGTAGCTCCTCTGCTACCAAAACCTTGCCACACAAACCCAACACACCATGGCAACTCATTTTGGCTGCTTACACTCCACCTCTTAAGTGTCTGCATCCCCTATAATCAAGTCCTACTGAGCCATTTCACTTCACACACACACACCCCCTCTCCCAGCTTTTTGACATATGCCTAATTGTTCTGTTCTCTTCTGCAGGGACTATGGGCAAATTTCGGCTTCAGCAGATGTTCCTTATCCAGGGGAAAAGACAGCTGAAAACTCACATTCCAAAACAAAACATATTGCACTGCAGCAAGAAGTTCTGTTGGTCAGGTGCTTCGTATTTGACCGTTCTATTAACTATTAATATGCTAAATATAAACCTGGAGTAAGCATGTACGAGATTGTCTCCAGGACACGGGGGGATAAATTTCTATCCTTCACCAACTTACTAAAACTGGTTTAGAATCAAATTGAAGGGACAACATATGCTGAAAGAATGGAAACAAAGAAGTCAGAACATGCTGCCATTTTGACCTTTGCTGTAGTTCAAACTATTTCAACCCAGTATAATTAAAAGGTGTCTTCTCCCATAAGCAGTTAAACATTACGAACAAATTCTGACACTATTAGATTCTTCTTTCATTTGTGGATATTTCCAGACTTGAAATTGTTGAGTAATTATTTAAAAAACAAATCTGTTTTTTTTTCTCCTGTTCTTCTGTAAGTATACCTAGAGCTTAGAAAAAAAATTGCTTAAGTCCTGTGCTATTATAAAATGAAAACATTGTAATTTCCTTGAAAATCTTCTGTTATAATTCAAATTAAAGTTTTCACCAATGTTTTATATCAGTGTCACACTATTTTTCTCACCTTAAAACTTTTGGTATTTTTGAACGATGAATGTGCTAATGCTGGATATGAACGAAATTATTTTCATAATTTTATATGTCAATAGGCTTAAGGGCAAATGTCTTTTCTCATCTTTTGCAATTGCTAAATGCTAGTTCTTAAGGGATATTATTTAATTTGACTCCTCTTATTATTCTGTTTTTCCACTATTCGCTAACTCCTTGAATTTAACACAAATTTAGCCTGGTGCATAAGCAGATCTAAGGGTGTCTAACCTCATCTCAGCTGAACCCAGTTCCACTTTTTTTTTTCTGTATTTCAGAAGAAGTAGGACAACAGCTACTGCAGCTTTTTTAGCATCTAAGATTTGTGTGAGTTAATGTAATCCTGACTGCAGAATCTGCTCCATCAAAGAAAAATACATTGAGTACTTCACTGTTTCCCAGCTGCTTGGTGAGATGCCTCCCCCATGGAGAAGATGTATAGTTTATGAAATGGACATCATTAGGAATATCTAATGAAAGCGAGCAACAGGTGGCTGATTTAGTTTTCCAGCTTAAGATTTCAAAGATGACTGCAATACTGAGATATACATCAACCACTTGGGTTTTCTTTTTCCACTTAAAATGCATTCCTTGACATCTTGAAATCATTTGTTCACTGAATGATTATATCGAAATACTCATTAATATATATAGCCTTTGGAAATATGTCATAAACTATTAAAATGTCTAAATTTTTTTTTACACTTCATTCATTCATTCACTAAAAACTGCTCTGCAATGCCATTGGAAATCTCATGAGCACCAAAAATGACAGGTCATAATCCTTGAGTCTGGTTGAATTATGTTCAGCAAAGGAGAAGAGGGTTGAAAGAGGCCAAGATAGTTCAGCACAAATAACTGAACTTTCTACGTCTCCCAAGCGAACAAGGAGTCTGCCACTCCCACACAAAGTGGGAGAACATCTGAAGCTGCTCTAGCTTTAAAAATCTGTAATCATTGGTCCTTGAGAATCCCCTGAGAACATGGTTCTCCAGACACAGCCCAGTACCTATGGGTCCTTTTTGCTACAAACCGTAAGGCATAGAACCATAGAATCATCCAGGTTGGAATGGACTTTTCAGATCATTGAGTCCAATCGTTAACCTAACTCTGCCAAAACCACCACTATACCATGTCCCTCAGCACCACATCTACACATTTTCTAAATACCTTCAGGGATAGTGACTCCAACACTGTCCTGGGCAGCCCGTTCCAAGGCTTGACAACCCTTTCGGTGAAGAAATTTTCCCCAATATCCATCCTAAACCTCCCCTGGGGCAACTTGAGGCCATTTCCTCTTGTCCCATCGCCTGTCCCTTGGGAGAAGAGACCAACCCCCCCGGCTACACCCTCCTTTCAGGGAGTTGGAGAGAGCGAGAAGGTCTCCCCTCAGCCTCCTTTTCTCCAGGCTGAACACCCCCAGCTCTCTCAGCCGCTCCTCACAAGATTTGTGCTCTCTGGAGCACCTCACCAGCTCCGTTGCACCCCACTGAAGACACCAGCAGAGATTCTTTCAGCAGAGATTCCTTTTCTGCTCCTTTTGGGTTGGATTTTGAACCTTTTAGAGCACTGCAACAGAATCATATCAGGATTAAAGATCTGCCTCACTCACTTTACTGTGTCTTTATACCACATTTCATTCTTCCCAAGCTAGTACAGGTGCCTTGGGCAGAAACTACTTCTTTCTGCTCCAACGTGTCATTTTCCTGTGCTTTCAGCTGTTCTGTGGTGTTGGTATTGATTGCTCCTCCTGCCTCTAATACTCTTTTTCTAGTTCTCTTAAATGGCTTTTTCTGTGTACTAGCTGGTTTCCATTGATGGCGTCATTGAGAGCGGGTACCCTGTTTCTGAAGCCCATCCCAAACGCTTCCTTTCTGTTGCGAACACGGTGGTGATTTTTTAAAACTCTTCATTAGTGACTGGCATTTCCTATATGTGGCTCAAAGAGCTTTATTGATGTTTCTACGTGCAGTTGTCTCCTTTTCTCCTGAAACAGAAATCTTGCAAGCATTGCACATCTCATACATTAGCACTGAGGTAACATTTAAGGCATATAATTAATTTTTCTTTTTTTCATGTTAATACTGGCTATTTTTCTTCCCTACATATTGCTTTCCTAATACTAACATCACTTCATTCCTAACAGCTCCATCGGCTAGGGCACCGCAGAACAGGTAGGTTAACTGATCTGTGCTCTCTATATTTTTTCCTCCCAGTGGGATATTGGTGCTTAATCTGCGAGTTGCCAGAAGATTTGTTTCAACTTAACTGATTTAGAGCTTGCTTGGTCTGTTTCTCTTGTCAGATCATCTTTGTTTAAAACTTTTCAGGGTTGTCACTTACTGGCATAATGTCTTCTAGGCACTTGCCTCTGGATTTGCCTTTTTTTTTTTTTTTCTTCCTTTTCTTTTTTTTTTTTAAAGCCTATACACATCTCCACTAGTCACTCTGATGGTTAAGGGTGATTTAGTCCTATTGGAGCTTTCTTTGAAACAATCTTATCAAATTTTTGTTGCTGTTGTTTTTATGTCGACTTTAATTCTAAGCATTTGTTTTCAGCTTTACGGTTCTAATCATCTGATCCATGATTTCCAGTACTGAAAATAAATTAAGTTTTAATTGCTAAAACCACAATGTGTTTGTTTTGGTTTTTTTCTCATTGCACAGTTTTGGTTTCTTAATCCCCAGAGGCTTTTTCCAGTATTCAGTCACTGGTTTTAAAATCTGAGACTCTTCCTTTTAGAGGAGAATCCATGTGACACATTTTACACATTTACAACTTTTCTTATTCAAATATATTTTTTCTTTCCTGCAGCCTGACTCTCATTGGGAAATGTGTTAAAAGTCGCGTGCATGTCGTGGTGGCCTTTCCTTTGTACCTCCTCCACTCCAGAAAACACTTGTCCATCTAATTAAGAAATGAACCAGAGCACAAGCACAAAACAGGGTCTTTAAATATTTTTCTGATCAGAGGAGTAAATATTGCTTTAGTTTTGAGTATGGATGGGTGGAGTTGGCTGCCACCCTGCACAAGGTATCATGGGTTGGGTCTCAGGTGTGTTCTGGCTTGGGGTATTTTTTCTAGTTTCAAACCCAGTCTCACCTTCCTTGGTAAATTGAAAAAAAAGCTTACTGTATCTATTTCAAGGAAAAAATTGCAGGAAGTTGCTTAAAAGGTTATGAAAACCTAGTAATTTTACTGTGACTGCAGAATTTTACATGAAGAGCAGTAGAGAATGGAAAAATTTCATGTACAATGAGCATTGGATCTTCTCTTCTTCAAATGGACTTAGTAAAATTATACTGACTTATCAAGAAGCTAAGAAACATGGTAATAAAAATGAGTATAATGTCTAGTTAAGAATGAATTAGACACAACTTTGCATTCTTCTAAATTAAATTCTGTAATTTCTTTGTGTTAGAGCTGGGGGCATTCCATAAATTGCATTCCTTTACTGCTATGTACATAATAATAAAATTAGAATGATCAGTTGTCAAATTAAAGTAAAAAAAACCCTGAAAACCAAAACCAAACATCATTCAAAACAAAATATAAAAGTTCAATTAAAGAACTCAGCAGGTTAGGCCTCTTTCATCTACAAGCAATAACATAAAGAAATTCTAACCCTTCTCATTTCACCTCACAAAAATGCCTCAAATATTAAAAATTGTTTTTGTTAAAATACTTATATGAGTAAATACTTGTCTCTAAGGAATAAATTTTGTTAGGGACTGGTTAAAATAGTGGCTTTTATTAAAGAACTTAAGACAAATAGAAACTTTTTACTGCTTTTATCTTTCTTACTGCTTTTCAAAATGTAACTGATTAATTTGAATTTTACGGGTAGTTAAAAATAAGAAATGAAATAAAATTTGTTGTAAAGCAGTAATCTAGTCATAATATAAAATTGCATTTAAAGAGCTTACAATGAGAATATATTGAATTATTCATTGAAAACAATGTATCCTTTGAATTTGGCCTCTGAGTGTGGTTGCAAATTGTCAATGAGCACTCATGAATTTTACTAATGCACTTTGTTATTTAAAATTCTTTGATGGATTCTGCATATGAATATATTTATGCATATAGATTATTTGTGAACTCTCTGCTGTATTAATTTACTCAAATATTCACGATACAGATTTTTGGTTTGTGGTGGAGCTTTTTTCTTTGGTCATTTACAAACACCATTTGTTATTGTCTTTTATTATTTTTGAACAACATTATAATTTGATCTGTGTTTTGGAAGATTCAAAATCAAATTTAATCAATCCATAAACTTTCTGTCTTAACTTCAAGGAAACTATTTACTTTACTATATAGTATTTACTATATACTTTTTACTAGTATAACTTCTTTACTACACAAGGCTTACTTATGACAGTGACAGAACACCAGTGTAAGTATAAAAATACTCTAACTATAGGTGGGGTTAAGATGCCAAAGAAATATTCTGCAGCCTTTTCTTTTTTGTGAGAAGATGGAAAGTAATACGAAGAGGTAGCTCTTACATGGCAAAAAATGCACACGCCAACTTAAAAAAAATTCCTCAAAACCGCAAACAATGGGATTTCCTTGCACATTTGCCATTAACATTTAGCACTTTGGAAAATGAAGGCTGGAAGAAAGAAAAAAAAAGCCTATACATGTCTTGTGCATTTTCTTTCTATGAAACTTTCTTTTCATTTTCTTTTTGTACGAGTCATTCAGATTTGCTCCATGTACGTGGCAGACAGCCATCAGCTTTCATCTCCCTTTTTCCCATAATGTGAATGCATGTTTCATGCATTGGCAAATTCCAGTTTCATGGCCAAGATGATAATGGAGCTGTTTAGAAGCCTGCAGATTTATTATTTTTTTTCTACCAACTTCATGAGTTAAATGAACTAGATTTTTAAAATTTTTTTTGTGCTATCGCTAACCTTTTGCCACAGTCATTCATCACATGCAGTCAAACCACTGCTGTCTGCGAAGGCTGTGATTTCCTGGCCTTCTCAATTTCTTTGATTGTTATACCACCAGCAAACAGGGAAACGGGGACTGACTATGGGAGGTTAAGCAGTGACCAAACAACAGGATTTCACACATCGAGCATTCACCAAACTTAGAAAAATTTACTTTCTGTCACTATTCTCTGTATTTTCTGTCAGTTACAAATTTTAAGTACGTTAAAGCAGTCTTCGTTGAAGAGTTATTGTTTGTTAAAAACTGTAATTTAAATTTATGAATTAATTATTTACATGGTACCGTCATGATATTGTTTGTCTCATTAAGTGCTTAAGTTCCCAGGTTGATAAGAAACTTGTCATAAATGTCATGTGTGACATAATTCACATATTTATGAACAGCATTTCTTTAACCAATTCGTCTCCACATTTGTCAGTATCAGGATTATGTCAGTATTATGTCAAATTATCAACACAGTGGCTTTGTCTATCTGTTCTTTGTTTTTCAGAACACTGCATTTATCACACAACTGGCCTCTCTTTTGGGGTTCTGTCCCAGTTTTCAGGCTCATTCATAATGCAGATATTCACTTGCTGTTGGATCATATACATCGTCCTTCTTTTATTTGTATTTACTGCCACAAGAAGGATATTGTATTTACTGCCATCAGAAGGATAATGGTGGTTTCAGCAGTGTTGGATTCACAGGTGGACTCCATGATCTTAAAGGTCCCTTCCAACCAAAATGGTTCTATGATTCTATCTCTGCAACCAACTACATAATATTTTAAGAATTCAGACCTTTTACTAGTCTAAAAACTGAGTACGGAAAGAATCCCAGTCAAACCACCACCTATTTAGCCTATACAATTTCTCGTGTCACTGTAGAGGAGTAGGACCCTCCAAAGATGTCAATATAATCCCAATGTAGATGTCTCTGATACATGGACTGAATTAACACTCTCTGCCTCCCCCATCATAAGTACATGGCTGAATTTAAGTGAGATATACCACATACGTAGGATTTCATGTGAACTTTCATTACACCACACCACAGATATTCCAATTTCCTTCTGCCTGGCCTCTACAACAAAATGGAGGGTCTCCTCACCTTCTGTTCAGATACCACTGCTGTGATGGTTTCAGCCCTCCAAGGTTCAATCTGCTAAACTCCAAAAAAATGAGGGAATGTCATCTCACAGCCATTGATTTCTGACCATATTTAAATTTTTGCTGGTATGTCTACTACAGGTTTTTTGTTTCGTGTTTGGTTTTTCTTTTATTTTTTTTAATGCTGAATTTCCAGGGCATTTTAAAAATTTTGTGTTTTGTATCAGTGGATCTTGGGTCAGCTTAGAATTATGAACATTTTGGTGATTTTAGGAATGGGTGTAGGAACACCATTTGCCTCATTCCTCCTTTATATACACTGATTTACCTGATTATACTTTGCCTTCCTTCCCCCCCACTCTTTAACCATCCGTAACGACCTGGTGTCACAGTCACGGCAATTGCAATTTTTATATTTGTCAGTGTTTTCCAGCCACTGAACTGCATTCCTTACTGATGTACTTGCTCTACACAAGAGTAAAATAAAACTTATAAAGTGTTTGCAGAAAACATGTTTGGGTTGGTTGTTTTTTTCTGTGGAAATAGCAGTTTGAATCACTCTCTATCTAGCAGTCTTTACTTAAAAGCAGAAAATAAAATTAAGAAATTAAACTACCCCTATGCTTCACAGAAGACTGCGATTTTATGGCCATTTAGCATTTTTTAACCTTTTTGTTTGTTTGTTTGTTTTTCTTGCCAAGTCTTTCCCTGAGCCACAGATGCCATTTCCTATTCAGCTGTTGCTCTGTTTCTTGCAGACACCCTGCAGATCGTATGGGTAACATTCCAACCCAAATTGGATCATTTGAGTAAGAAATAGCTCCTCAAAATCTGTTACTGTTTCCTCTGCATTCTTTACTTTATTCAGTTTGTTGGCTGTTTTGTTGGTTGGGGTTTTTTTCTTTATAAACTATAGTTCAGATCCTTAATACAGACTCATAAATATGTTTGATTTTAAATCCTTAGTCTCAAAAATTCTCTCGTATCTAAAATGATAACGAATATCCAGCCCAGCCCAGCCATTTCTAATTTTTATTGTTTCATGCATGATGCCATTGTAGTTCTTCATTGCTTTAGTTTTTATTGCTTTAGTTCATGGCAAAAAAAAATTGCCACTGAAGTAATACATCTCCAGTTTTTCTTTTTAAAGAAACTGAATATTACCACTATAATCTTCATTGTAAATGAAAATCTTTGAGTTTGTCCTCTTCACAGTATTTAGAATTTAGAATCAATAGTACCTTTTCATGTGGTCTGAAGACAATTTATTGGAACCTTTTAAAACTCGCAATGTTTTTTTCAATGCAAATAAATAATTCAGTGCGGTGGAAAGGAAGTGATTGAAATATTGCTGGCCAAGGGCTTCCAATTATCTCTGGGCAGGCTGGAAAACTGGACTTGCGCATACTACTTTGTCAATGAACCTTTTAACCCAGGGAAGGTTTGACCAATAAAAAAACCTTAGTTCTTCATGATTCTGGTTCTTTTACAAATTAGGAAAGAGATCTCCAGGTACAAAACGAGACCAAACTTGGTGGGTTTGTCACTGTTTTTCACAAAAGCCTACTCCTGCCCCATCCCACTCACATACTTTTTCACACACTATTATTAGAAGTATTCCCAGTGCTAAGTCATAAGCCTGCACTTCACACAAACATAAGCATATTTCTTATCTTATCAAACTGACGTTTTTTCTAGCCTTTCCTTTGATGACTCTGAGCCTGTCCACTATTGTTGTCTGCTGGAAACCCTGGAGGGTCTCTGAAAGAGAACACGACAGAACTTTGGGGACCTGGGCAATTTGAAGATTTGTTTTCCCTTATTTTTCTTGACTTTCCAAGAGCTTCTGAAACAGCAAAGTTGTTCAAAGGCCTTACAGAAAATGCTGTGTCTCAGAAGACTCCTGCTGTGCTTTAATGGCTTAAATTTATCATGATGGTGTCTGCAATTAGTGAACAGAATTTAAAATGACCTAATTTCATAAAACTGTCCGGTATATATATATTTATTTCTTTTGAACGTATTGACCTCTGATCTGTGAAAATCATATTGTACTCCAGTGTGATTGATAGAAAATATACGTTGTTTATATTCTTCATTAGACTTTTAAGTGCAGTATTTTAACTGGCACTTTATACTTGTATGGACATGCTCTCCTTAGAAAGATGAATGAATCCTTGTGGGTCATTTCAGCTTTCTGGTCACTGCTCTATTATGGGTGATCCCCAGGGTTCAAGAGTTTCCTGTATCCTCCTTCTGGCAGGGATTTGTACATTGGAGGATCCTTACTCTTCTCTGCTCATTTCTTTACTGTCGTAACAGTCCCACTTTATACTGAAAATTGGTCTACTCTGAAGCTTAAATATTGTTTTATACTTTGTATGGTTTCTACATTCCAAGTGAAAAATAACATTTATGATGCCCTGGAGAGACCACTTGATTTCAGTCCTTCAAAGAGAAATGTTACATTAAAGACAGTGTTGGTATCCCTGCAGCATATCCGGAATTTATTATGAAACACAAACTGCACAAGAAACAAGAGATAACAGTGAACATGGGCAAGGAACTGACATAGTGTATTTCTTTTTTGTTTTAAAGTGGAGTTATGAATATTTCTTGCATTTGTGGAAATTGCAGCATCGGAGCACCAACCAATTTTTAATAGTTGTGCTACTTTTACCAAAAGAGTAACCCTCAAAACTCATGTCAAGTTCTCAAAGCATTGTGCGTACGTCACCATTCAGGAAGCTGCTAAACACCTCCAGGATGCTCACCAGCTGTCTTGCAACAAAAAGATTTGTCTTTTCCTTTTTTTTTTTTTTATATAATATTTAAATAAATTCCACTTAACAAATGCAGCACATTTTTTAGCACCACTGTAAGCAAAACCAGCAACGATTTTCAATCAGTTGATACCGTAGAGTTTATCTTTCTCCAGCAAAGACAGCTGCTCGTGAGCATTCTTTGATTAATATGAGAAATCCCTGATAGGGAGCTTTCATCTCTGGTATCCATTAAATTACAGGGCCATGTAGTTGGAATTGTGTCTCATCATCTGAGGCTCAAATCTGGGCTTGAGGCACTGCATCTACAGATGGACAGTCAACAGGTGCACAAATAGAAAATATCAAGGCAAATGGAAAAAAAAAAACACAACAGAAATGGCCAGGCTAGATCAAATTGGCAAGTGCATCTGAAAAATAACATGTTAAAGTTTAGAGAACAAGACTGCTAGGCATTGAGACACAGAGAGAACAATTGGACACATCCACGCAGAGCTTTGGAAAGATTGGACGTGGCATGGTTAGAGCAGGAATCACCAGCAGCTCATAAATGTTGATGCAGGCAGTCAGTGAAAGTGGATGACTGACAAGAACAGGCCAAAGTATGTCTCCGGTAATTATGTGAAATAGCGATTCAGACATATATACAGGAAGATAACTGTCAATGAATTAGGAAAATGAGCAATCTTTAAAAAAAACCGCACAAACAACAGCAGTCTGGACAGCAAAGAATGTTGAAAGCCAGTGTTACACGAATTAAAAAAGATATAAGGTAAACAGACGTTGCTTTTAATAGTGTGGGAAAGAAAAAGAGGGGATTTTTCTGTGGATGAGATGTTTTAAAAATCTTATCACACTTCTGGCTGTGATTATAGCAAGTTATTGTGTTCAACTAAACCTGTGTCTGCACTGAAATACCAAAAACTTTCTGGAATCTCATCATCGTAGCCCGGGTCTATAAACTGTTGTACCCTCTGAGGCAGAGTCACACAAAAATCAGGGTATATTGATCAGCACTAACAAAAGGTTAATATGTGTATCTGACAATTATTTCTTACATTTCAGAGATATGTTTAAGAGTTTGTGATGACTCTGACATAACAAAACCTGAATGATGTAGCCTAATATGATGTGGAAAAATAATACCACTCTGCCAGGTCTTTCTTTTTATCCTGTTATCCCTTTGCTATACAGCTATAAAATGTATGTTGCCACCGTATGAACAGATCCCTTGGCCTAAATGAGTTCTCCAAAAACTGTCACAGTGATCTTTTCTGGTTGAACACTGACTAGGGCCTTTATATAAACCCAGTGATGCTCGGTGAATCAGGGTTGAATTTCCTAAGTGACCTTAAAATAGCAGGCAAAGGCTTAGTTATGCTACAAAAAGAATCTGAAGAGAATGCCTCTTTTTTTTTTTTCCTAGGTTTCTTCCAGAGGTATTTTTGTAAACCATGACAAAACAGTGTGATGTTAAAGAATCTCAGTTGTGCTAAAATACCTCTAATTATCAGCCTTATAAATCCCTTGTGTAATGATAAACTGTCCAAGATAATAGCAAAATAACCTGACTGACTCTGGTCAACCAGGATCTGTTCTGACCTACAGAGGCCCCATGAAAGTCTTTACTCCACTGGAGTGCAATTCTGAACAATTATTTCCATTCTTTCAGAAGGAATTCTGCACACAGAGTGCCTGCGGAGTCAGGCTAATATTAGTATTTGTAGCAAGAAGTTCACAGCAATATTTAATTTCTCAAAAGAAAGTGTTATTCAGTCTCCCCATCAGAAATAGAAAGGGGAAACATGAAACAACCAGGGAAGACTGACAGTTTCCCCACACAGTAACGCCTGGCTGTAACGTGAAAGTATTTTCCCACAAGAAAGAACCAGGACAGGACCTGGCTCACGGTAATTCCACTTTCTCTCAAATGCTAGAAGGAATCCCCTGAAAAACTGAGGCGGCACAAGGATTTTCCTATTTGTGTCAATTCTGAGAGGCTGCCAGTACCTGAAGGGCACAGTAGAATCTGCAGAACCACTTGAAACCAAAATTCAGACCAGCAGTGGGAAAATTCAGTGTTTTTACATTAATGTTTTCCTCTTGAAGTCCTTACACGGCTCAGAATTTCACCGTAAACCATTCTGCTGCTTTCGCCAACGTGCTCTTTGTTTCAGAGTCTTTTAAATATCTATCCTTTTTTGTTGCATGTTTGCAGAGTTTCCTTTAGTTTCACATCATGTTTAAATTCAGATACCACAGAAAGCACAGACATTTTGTTGGTTTAGATTATTCACACAGGCATTCAGCTGTTGGAGATGATGCTATCTTGTCTGACCTTACCCATGACTCAATCGTGTCTTAAAAGCAGTTACAGGAATTTTCATTTAGTGAAGAAGTGCAGACTGTATTTCTTTTATTTGACTAAGCTGTTTCCTATTACTTATTGTACTCTCTTGACAGTAATAAATTTCATAATGGTTGCTAGATTTCAAATCAACTATTACACTATCTAGACGGAACAGTAAATCAATAATGGATGATATACAAATCATATCTAATAGCTGGGATGCAGGGGATTTTTGCCTTAAGGTGTCACACTCAGTAATCACTGTAATATTTATTGAAAAAATAGCCAAATGCTATGAAATCAATAATAAATTGGCATAAATATATGACGATATTTTCATAAGCTCAGAGGACAGAGCTGGGAGGATAAAAGGCACTCTTATTATGCATGCACTTACAGAGCCTTATTAATTAGTGTGCTTTATCACATACTTTGTTTTCTACGTTTCTTTTGAAGCTCTCACTTTGAAAACCAGATAAATCTGGATTGCGACTTGGTAAAATACTCTAACAATAGGTGTTAACATTTGTATTTCAATAGGTCTGGGTGCTTCATAGTTTTGCTTAGGAGAAATTTCCGGTGCGATAATTTCTAATGCATTCAATTTTATGTTCCACTCAAAGAGAAACACAATAACCGCACATAAACCTTGACATTATGGTCAACAAGACTAGAAAATTAAATACTGGTGTAGATGCGATCAAAATTAAAGCTCAATTCTGATTCTGTGCTTCATGCTGCACTTCTTATTCTCATTGGGTAAATAGGAGATTGGAACTTACAAGTAATGCATAATCAAGCCCTAGATTGCTTATTGAAATATTATACATAACAGTAACTCACTTTTCACAAGCTCATACAATCTAGCTTGAATTTTATTGAAAATTACTGAAAATGCAGTAATATCCTGTGAGGTTCTGTAGTTCACTGAAGTTTTAGTAGTCAAATAGCCATCTCTTCTTTCCTTTTCCTTTCCTCTTTTCCCCTTCCCTTTCCCTTTCCCTTTCCTTTTCTCTTTCCCTTGCCCTTCCCTTCCCTTCTCTTTTGGAATAATAGAAAGAGGTACAATACTTACAGCTTCATTTTCTTCAGATTTTGAGAAAATAGATTTAGTAATGAAAAAAAATCAAACCAATTAGTCAGAAGTTAGCTGAGATATCCATGAGGTATCCAGGGAATGAACAGTCATAATTTTCATGTCCTTGAAACACTTCCTTCCTCATCTGGCTGTGGTTCTCCCAGCCTCCCAGGTTAGCTAGCTGAACAAAATGAAATGAGGGTGGATAAAAAGCCTCAAGAGCTCCTGCTGTTGTCCAAATCCCTTCTTTCTTTGCTGAGAAAGAAGGAAGAGGTGTGATGCTTATGATTTATTTCTACGGTGGGTCAGAAATGCCTTAGGCGTCAATGGCAACCTTTTGTTAGTAAAGCCTAGAAGCTAGTTTTCTACAACACAGAAAAGGGATGGGATAATTTTTTTGCAAGAAAAATCATCAGTTGAATAATTTTTTGGTATGCATCTTGGAGAGCTGTTAAATGGTCTGTCCTGTCAGGTCTCAAAGATAAATAATTTTACTCTTCTTATTGTGTTCTAGGAGGCAGTAACTACTACCACATAGTACAATCAGGTAAATTAAAGCAGGAAAAGGCATCTGTGATAAAGCAAAGAGGACAAGAAGTCCCATTTTGCATTAAATTGATTAAAATGTATCATCTGATTTCCTCAAGTATTAAAAATGTGCAGAAATATGGAAGTTCAATGACCAGTAAGGACTTTTGGGATTTTTTTTCTTCAGGTTGGAAGTATCTGCTAAACTGATCTTTAAACTAGTACACAGACTATTTACTGCACAAGATGAAGAAATATCTACCATTTCAGGGAGTTCTTATCTCATTTGATCACTACCTTGTTACTTCTCTCAAAATATTATATATCGAAAAAAATGTATGTAAAGTTCTGTGGACCGTAACATGCGAAATAAAGCCTCAGAAGTCTCTTTTCTTTGAATAACCTTCTTTAGATTGCACAGATGAAAGCTGAGTCTCACCTGGCAGAGGAAGCTTGGAACGCTTAAGTATACATTTCTGTCCTACAAGCATCATGAAAAGAATCTGCTTTTGCAAGTTGTTTGCTTCATGATCTAATGTACCAAATGGCTCTCTGAAAAATTGGACAAATTCCAGCTGAACAGCCACTATTCAAATTGATAGTGACAGCTCATTCTGAAAAAAAAATATGTTATTTTCAAATGATTGATATGAACTCAAAGGGGTGTGAAGAGCTATAGTGTTCATATTGCTCATGAGCTGTTGACAGTTTGGCACATCTCTAATGCTGATTAGAAACCAGCCAGGACACTGCAGTTTGCATTCACATTAAGCTTTACCCACCACATTAAATTATTTGATTCGCAAGAACACTCAATATACTAAAATATGCCAAAAATTTCGAAATCGAATGACCTTTGTATCAAGTATCTCAGTATCTATGAGGACGGTATTGAGTGATAAAAAGTTAGCATGAGAATATTAACACATATTAATTAAGCTGAGAAGGTGACCTTGATGATATTCAGTTCTACAGTGAACTGCAGATGTTTTTAGAGATATAATGCAATGAAGAAAAAACATTTGAAAATGGAACTCTAAAAAAACCTGTGTAAATTGTTCAAATTTGACCTGCAAATAGAGAAGCTGGTACTCGAGAAGGTTTTTCTAGTGTTTATTTATACATTTCACATTTCACCTGTACAAATGTTAATGCTACTAGGTATGTTTTTTTTAAAAGCCCTTTGTCTGACATCCTTTCTCTGTGACAGCGCTGGTACAGGCAACCAAAAAAGAGTGTTGTAGGCCATTATTTCTCAATGGGGCTCTGCAAAATGTAAGCATCAGGAAAGGCAACTCCTCACATCCCTCCTGCAAAAACTGCTGGAGTTTCTGTGGCTGAAGGCCACTGTGCCATGTTCCTCTAAGACACCTCCTATTTATTAACAGATCATGACTATTATTTCACATTTCACACACACCTCCCCAAAATACGATGATCACTTTCAACCTCCATCTGAATTCCAGGCTATTCCACTCCTAACTGCATACCAGAGACTCAAACATTTATTTTTCCTCAAAGCCAGTTTGACTAATTCTCAGTCCTACAGGAAAGGGAACACAGAGAAAATGAGATGTTTCCCTAGGCTGAAGAAGGTTCGCTTCCCTCCCTAAGCAACCGGCGGGTGGAAACCAGCCCCCAGGAGTCCAATGACATGCACAAGACCCTGCCACCAGATATTGACAGTGTTCAGGAAGATAATCACTGTCTTGTCTTCTTGGATGCCAAGTGGCAAAGGCAGCCACCTTTCCATTTGTCAGACCTTCCAAAAAACCCAATTTTAGTCCTTTATCCAGAAAGACAGTGAATGGATGTTGGGCTACAGGGCAGTAACTCTGCACACTTTCTGTAGGGAAAAAAGTAAGTCTGGTGCCAGCAAATGCAGGAAAATGTTCAATCTTCTGCTTGAAGAGAACAAGCCAGTACCATAACCATGTTCTCGATGTCCCCAGTGCAAAATGTGTACCGTGTTCATTATCAGCGTGAGATTGAGTTGTCTGGTTTTGCTTTTGTTACAGAGCATGAATCGTGGCCTGATCTCCGTGTTGTGGGGCAAGGTACAATGTTCATTCACAGATCAAATTGAAGAACTAACATAAAAAGGATACCAAGAAAGTTACCCTGACCCAGGAGAAAGTTTAACTTGCATTTCCAGCATTTATGCAGCCGGTAGCTCAAGCTCTGACTGACCTTGGCAGAATGCTATGGGTAATGTAGTCACCAGAGTGAAGTGCCACGGAGTGTTGTTCAATGTACAGTATTGTGTTTTTCTTTTCAACACTGGCTGTTTTATTGCTTCTCTGACTGAATGAATTTATAATTGAATGAATTTATACTTTTTGCCACTGAATACACAATGTGCGCACACAAAAATCTTATCTTGGCTGAATTCTTTGACATAATGTCCCTCAGGTGGAATATAAGAGCAGTGGTGAGACACAGCAATCCCAGTTCTTATTAGTGCTCCTCCACACTCCACCACCAAAGAGGAGCTTTGAGTGTACAGTGACCTTCTCCACCAATAGTTGCCTCTTGTATGAGCAGAACTGACTTTATTAACTTTATTATATTAAGATTCAAAGTACATAGCTCGCTCTGTCACTTCAGCTTGAGCAGGAGATCCAGCTTTAAAGGATATGTGAGTAGCAGTACAGCTTTCATGAATTTTGTGGTGCAGTATCTTGCAAAGCAGTGGGAACAAAGTGTTAGGGCAGGAGCAAAGAAATGGTAAGGCCAGACTGTTCCTATTTAATTCCGTGACAACAGTAATAAAGTCTGTCAGAAAGACATTATAGTAAGTATTACAAAATCATAGATTTATTCGTGAAGTGTTATCACTTCTCCACAAGATAAGATCTAAATATCGAAGAAATAGCTAAATGCATTCTAAAAATTCTCTCCTTTCCTTCATTTAAATAGTTCATTTAATATCATCTCTTTACAATGATGGAAGACAAGCAGTGGTAACAGGTGGGTTACCTCTCTGAGAATGCAGTTGTGTTAAATCTAGATGCCTAAATAAATGTTTGGATCTCTCAGATCCAACTGAACCTTCAGTTTAAAAGCTGATGTGCACATCATACCATTATTGCCCACCTTGGGTTACCACTTAAATGTTTTCCTGGTGGTCATAAGTCATGTAAACAAACCAACTCTAACATCAATCACAGAGCCACAGTTTGAGTTGGAAGGGACCTTAAAGATCACCCAGTTCCAACCCCCTGCCCTGGGCAGGGACACCTCCCACCAGACCAGGTTGCTCCAAGCCCCATCCAGTCTGGCCTTGAACCCCTCCAGGGATGGGGCAGCCACAGCTTCTCTGGGCAACCTGGGCCAGGCTCTCACCACCCTCGCAGCAAAGATCTCTCTGAGATCTCATCTTATTCTCCCCTCTTTCAGTTTAAAGCCCTTCCCCCTTGTCCTTTGCCTCCCCTCCCTGACCAAGAGTCCCTCACCATCTCTCCAGGAGCCCCTTTAGGGACTGGAAGGGGCTCTAAGGTCTCCCCGGAGCCGTCTCTTCTCCAGGCTGAACCCCCCCAACTCTCTCAGCCTGTCCTCACAGCAGAGGGGCTCCAGCCCTCCCAGCATCTCCGGGGCCTCCTCTGGCCCCTCTCCAACAGGTCCATGTCCTCCTGCTGTTGGTGGCCTCAGAGCTGGAGGCAGCACTGCAGGGGGGTCTCCCCAGAGTGGAGCAGAGGGGCAGAATCCCCCCCCTCGCCCTGCTGGCCACGCTGCTGGGGATGCAGCCCAGGATGCTGGGGGCCTTTGTCATTTACAGCTCAATGGCTTTTATAAGAATAAGTTACATGATTAATTTCTATCAGGCTTTCTGTGTATACAGAGACTAAATTTGCATGCAATGTGCATTTTGTTTCAGCTTAATGCATCTTTTAAAAATGTTTGTCTTCCAATAAGTTATGTTTATTTCAAAAAAGTCCAGTTAACTTAAACTTTGCAGGCAGTGTGGATTTTTTTTGCCTTCCACAGATTCTTTCATTTTTCTGTAAGAAATCACTCTACAACTATTTCCAAAACCGAATGAAAACACACAAAATCTGAAGCTAAACACAGCAGACTATGAGAATGGCTGATATCTAAATACACCACAGCTTTTTTTTTTGGGTGCTAAAAAAGCAACAAGAGAGATTCAGAAGTCTCTTAACTGCCTCAAAGACATCTCACGTGCAAACAAGTAAAATAAGTAGTAAAAATGTCATTTTTGTGTTTTCTAATTTTTAATTTTTTTCTATTTCCCAGGCAGTAGAAATCCTTTCCATACTTTGTGCTTGCTGAAGAGTCCTCAGAAAACATTTGATTGCCTTATTTTTCATTCTTTTCCTTTTTTTTTTCTTTACTAATTATCAAAATAATTTTGGGGTAGGTGGGAAAATAAATCAAGTATGGAAAAACACATACCCACAACTTTGAAATGTTTTTCAAGTTTTTCTAAAAAGAAAACACTAAGAAATTGCACAATCTGTGTGTAATTTCCAGTGCATTTATTTTGGAGATTCCAGCTTTAGATATCTTACAAAAAAAAAAAAAAAGGAACATTCAAAATAGCAAGTTTGTTACTATAAATTAATATTTTAGGGCCATACTGTGCCTAGGGGTACCTGCCTTGAAATAGACGTAGTGGCAGATTTCTGGAGTGCAGAAACATACTCTCCTTTATTGACCTCCTTCAGTCTGGAGACAGACTGCAATTCTTGGAGTCACCAGAGCACGGGCTACCCAAATTTCTGTACTTGTAGCAGAAACCATAAAATCCTAAAGTACAGTAGCGGCATTTTAACTCTTTGAGTAGGGCGCACTCTAGTATTCACACAGAAGGTTCCCCGCTTCCAGAAACATGAGTTCACATCTTACATTTGCCTGTTGCTTTTAAGGCTCTCCAGATGAAAGAAGATTGGTTTTATGAATATCATCTTAATATCCAAAATTCTGCCACCACTGCTAACTTTGGGCCAAGAATGTTACACACAAAATTAACATCTAATTACAATAGGCAGAGTAACAGCTTCTTATTGGTGGTTACAGATTAGAAAAAAAAAAGTAAAAAAAAAAGTGGGATTTACCTAAACACTTATAGTGATAAAACACTGCTATTATGTTATTATATCAGTTTCAGAATTTTTAATTTTCTTTATTTATAGCTAGGATCATGCTGTGCATAAGAATCATATGCTTTCATCATGGAGAAAGACATATTATTTCTAACGTAGTAAGAGCCGCTTTCTGCTTTCCAGATTTTTCTTTCCTTTAGTTACTTATTTCCCAGGCACAAAGAAATTAGATGAACAAGTAAGATTTTTCTCATAAATGTTGTGTCTAAATGATAGCTTGGCTATTTTTCCAAGAAGGGTCAGACCATACATCTGATGATAAGGTTTATAAAAAGGTTTCTAAAAAGGTTCGGTATAGGCTTTTTGTACATAATGGTATCTAAGGTTACTTGACTGCTTCTGGAGTGCAACTTTAGTATGTCCTGACTCCCGGTTAATGCCTCCAGGCATTGCTTGTTCACTTCATCTACTGTCCTACAGGGAAAGCTTGGAAGGAGGCCATTGCGTTCTGCAGCTGTGAGCTGTGTGCAGCTACAGTTAGTGACTAATCTAAGTGGAAATGGAATTTTTCACATACTTTGAAAGTTAATATGCCTAATTGCAGTCATATTACTTATTTATATATAAATAACAAAATCATTTCTAAAGAAATGTCAGCATACCCCTGCTACTGATGACCACACTGAGAGTAAGAAGTAGTTTTACTGTCTTCATTGAATTACAAGAAATACATGTGTAGTTGGGACACATTTTTGCCCTCTTAAGTGCCCTTGAACATTGCTGAAGTAGAAGGGAATTAGGTATGTAACCCGAAACCACAGAAAGTCGTTAGGTATGTAAAGAGTATGTAAACAGGAAAACTTTATGGTCTAAATGTCCACAAGATTAGTTGTTTCAAGCTTTATCTAGTAATACTTCTCAAGGACAGTGTACAAGGATCCCTTCCATGTCTTAAAAGGAGAACTGTGATTTTCAAAGTAGGCAACCTTCTTTATTTCCCTCTGAAGGTTCAAACAGTTAACCTGCTCTGAAAAACTGCAACATCCGAAAAACACTGGACTCTGGACAAAAGACGCAGCTAAAGATTTGTATTGGGAAAAAAAAACAAGCAAACAAACAAAACCAAACCCCAAACCAAAAAACCCCAAACACCAAACTAGGAGGAACTATGTGGGTTTCAGCTTCTTTTCTTGACACAGCATTCTGGTTAGAGAGTTTGACCCGGGAGAAGACAACCTAGATTCACTGTTTTCCCCAGCTTTAGCAGGGACCCTCGCTAGACTGCCTTAGCCTGACCGGGAGGGCTCTTGGCCTTGATGTATAAGTCTCAGCTTCTGATCCTTCAAACAAGTGTATTTCAGTCTTTTCTTGAATGTTTATTTGATGAAAAATCACACCAACTAGCTTGGGGGAGAAATCCTAATCCAGGCCGATCCTTCTCTCAGGTAAGTGCCCTACTCACTGAGCTAGAAAGTTGCGGTCTGATGAGTCTTAAATTATTTCTGCAGAGTGGCACAGCTTTGAGAGGAAAATCGCCTGAAGCTTAATCATTAGGTACTCTCTGAGGAAATGACAGACTGTTTTTTAACATCCTAACGCAGAGAAGGACGCTGAAGTGCATGTGAGAATGGCCTAACACCAGCTTGTTCTGCAGAAGGGGAAGCTGCGCTACCATCCCTCAAAAATCTTTAAAAGAAAACAGTAACTTTCTGCTATCCTGTGGAAGGAACAGATTTAGATCCAGCCCCTTGAATTCTGAGCTAACCCAAGAACTCCTTACAAGGTCTTGCAAGGCAATAAAGTCAGCCACAAGGAAGTGGAATTGAAATCCTCCTCTACCTAACACTTGTTCATGCTGCCAGATAAAATGGCTTAGACATCTAGAGTGCTGGATCTGGATAAGAATTGCATCATGAGGACTCCCAGATCTCTGCATGAACAGTCCAGGACACTTGGAAACACAACATGGAAGTTGAGATTCCTTTTTGGAAAACGGAAGCCTGGGAGTCAGCTGATGTGTTGCTGAACTTCAAAGAGAAAACTGGGTAATTTTTAAATTACCCACTTAAAAATGTGCTAACTGCTAATCTCAGGTGACTTCCTTTTTTTGCAAAATCCGGTTCTTCCTTTCCTTGGAAGTATTTCCACTTGTTTTTCCAGCTCTTCTAACTTAAGTGGGACACTGTATTTATTTAAACTAAAAATATTTTAAAGGTAAAGTTATTAGATACTATTTTATTAGGCATCTTAACTACTTACAATAGATAAATGACTGTATCAGAAGAGTTTCAATTTCCTCTGACTATAAAGTACCAGGATGAAATTAGAGGCAGGAAGAGATCAAGTCTTTGATCCAGCAATGATTTAAGTGCCGTACTTTCAAATCGCAATGTGACTTTGGTCACTTTTTCCCAAAGGTTACTGTGCATTTTATGTTTTGTCAAAGTAGTTAGAGTATTTCAAGATAAAGAAAACGTGAGTTGAAAATGTCCTCTTGGTAAAAGAAAATAAGGATTAGGAACTACTTCATTGTTTGTTCTATCACCTTTCCAGAGTCTATTGCAACCAGGGAATTAATTTCTAGGAGGAGCAAATCCTGCAAGGGGATTGCCAAACTCCTATGTCATTGCAAAATACACATTTTGCTTTTTTGTTAGAAATAACACGTTAATTTTCCTGACTATGTGCATATACATACAAAGACACACAGATATATAAAAAGAAAGACGCATTTCATGAGTAAAAGTTAAAAGTAAAACAGGGAAAATAACATCAGAGAAGTGCCATAGAGCGACGCTGATGCTGCATAATTTAGCTTTTACTCTTATAGTTACGGCAACCATCACAACAACACAGGGATACAGCGAAATTGCTGAGTCCAAAAGCTAATCTATTTTCATATCCATGTATTCTGCGACTAAGGAAATATGGTTTTGTGTTGCAGTAACGGAAAGTAAAAACTTTTTATTCTATGCTAAATCAATATCTTTCCCCCCTTCTGTAGCTCAGCACATGAAATTATACATTGCTTAGAAGATACATATTAGGAAGTGTGAGTTATATTTATATTTTGTCAACAAACTCTGTCTTAACACAATTCAGAGAATGTTTAAGTAGCACATGTAGAGACAGAAGTACTGAAAGCTGTGGCACAGGGGAGGTGATTCAAAAAGCTTTTGGAACTAGATGATTTTGGCATTGTCAAAACAAAATGAATGGTGGTTGCCTAGTGCAAGAATCTCCGTGAAAATATCTGTTGCACTAGAAAAATAGTGCTATAACACTTCTGCATTATCACACAAGGAGAGGACAGTCTGCATTGTTCTTGGGAATGGCTACTCATCTTTGTACCTCCTTCTTACAGCAGCCTTAGCTACATTTTATATACTCAAAATGGAAAAAAAAAAAACAACAACTCTCTTTTCTGTAGTAAATGTTCAATCTGTGCCATCACCCACTGTGTACAATCACTGGTAATTTCATGCGTTATCATTTGTAACTGTGTGGCAGTGTAGCAGCACACTGAGTTTTTCAGCCGGTAGAACATACTTAACAAAAAATACAAAACTTACTATGAAGAATTCTATGCATTTAGAATTCCATATTTTAGACCATACCAAAGTTTTACACAGCTTCCTAATGCATGTTTTTGGAGATACATCTCCTGAGAACTGGCTACTGAGGAAAGGTACTGTGTATCTCATCCCTGACAAACTCTTGATGGGCTTTCTAGAATGGGCACAAACCCATTGGAGTTTGGTCGATTTAGGCAATATAAAACTGGGATTTTATATGTTTTAAAGATAACATTGTGCATTGTCATCACAGCTAAGACACAGCTCATATAGACAGGTGAAATGTCATTCCTAACCTTTTCCACTAGTAACATCTGTTTCTAAGTAATCTTTAACAGAAAATCCCGAATGGTGCCACTATTCAAATAGAAAGGTAACATAGGAACTGCTGGCTGAGATAACTATTTTAATGATTATCTGAACACTTAGTCCCAACTGTAGTTGGGAAGTCAGAAAGCACAAAGATGGGTGCTTGTATGAATGAGTTCCAAAATACATCGACAGACTGTCTTCTACTGCTCTGACAGATGTCATCTGGGGTAAGAAAGAAGCTATTTTGTAATATCTTACAAGTAGCACATTTGGAGTGTATAGTATAGCCAAGGTGCTGTATTCATTAATAAATACTAATCTAGTAAAGGAAAGTCCAAGTTTTAGTCCATCTATCATGGTAGATGCAATGTGCCTTGTCTCCTCTTAATTTTAAAATCTTAGTTAGATTGTTTCCTCTTTTAGATTTTTGTCCCTTTCTATCTTCAAAGAAACCAAAGAACTAACATCTGTGTGTCTCAGGGTTAGAAGCTTTGACCAAGCCCATGCTTGGAGTCATAGTTCAGAAGAAGCAAATTCGCTTTGACTCCTTCTTCCTTAGTCCTGGTTTGTCTTCTGACCTGAAAAAAATTTACTTTTCAAACAGCCACTGAATCGTCAGACTAAGCTTTTCTGAAACGCTTGAAGATCAACAGATTTTATATTTACAGTGTGGAAGTTTTCAGATATACAATACCAGAGGTTGTCTATTATGACACAAATAGTTAGAAAAATGAGTTCTTATTACTTTTCAATAAGAATAAAAGAAGGAAAATATATTAAGGGATATGCTGATAAAATTCAGGAGTACTAAGATATGTTAAAAATAAACACAAGTTAGGACAAAATACTGTCCTCTTGGTTGATATCTCCTCCTAGTGCATCACAGTGCTTGGATTTTAAGGCCACGCTGGCTGAGCAAGCTGATCACTGCCAGAGGAAAACAAACCAAGTACACTAAGTCATGTTCTGTGATAACTGTCCACATGAAATTGTATACCTACATCAAAAATTCTTTAAAGGAGAATAAAAAATATATTAAAAGTTACTTTTATTCCCTAATGCCCTCTCCTTCACTCAAAAATTTCAGTCTTTAGGAGCATATACAACAAAAGATATAAAATACAGAGTTATTTAGTCTAGGAACGTTAATAAATATAAAAAATGTGGAAAGAGTAAGTATACAATAGTTAGGAAGTTAAGATGCAGTAAGCTCAGCTATGATGGATGGACTTTTCTGAAAGGCTTTTCCATCTGAAAAAAAGCAACTCCTTTTTAATAGAAGCATGCCAGATGGTTTAGCAGAACATCCATTAGTCAATCTGATAGCAGGCGGTGTAATTTACTGTCTGCTGTGCTAATGATGGTGCCTAGATCTATGAAAAAGGTCTGAATCATTTTTATACAGAAGCTTGGTGGGCACTGAATTCCAACACGAGAAGAAGAAAGGAAGAAGCCTTGGGACCGACAGTATGTGTCGTTCTGTTCTTTCAAGAGATGATATGACCAATGTGGATCTGTTGCACTAGACTCAGTGAACCAAGTCATGAATTAACAAGTTGCAGTGTGAAGAAGCAGTTACTAAAAACAGCGTATGTTAATCAATGATTTTAAAAAACATTTGTGCAAGTGTAGAGTTCCATTCATAAAGAGCAAATCCTTGAGGCTGAATTGGTTGAAAGAAGAAATCAGTATCTTCCTTTACAGCTGAGTATTCGTCTTCTCTAAGATGCAGGAACAAGGAGCAAAATGAGTGTAGGTACAATCTGTCAATCAAGTGATATTCAAAAGCCAAATTAATTACAGTCTTGTTCTAATAAACCCATGGTAAAGTTACCTACTTAGAATAGTTATTAAAGTTGCAACCCCCATTCTCCTTGGTTCCATCATTCTCAGGACTAAAAAGAAATAAAAGAGAGAGAAGGTACAGATGCCATCCACCACTATTTGCAAAGACTCCTCAACGCTTCATTTGGGATTTGGTTACTCCCATGTCTGTTTTACAGCTGTACAATGAGAGCGGGAGACTTATACCTATACCTTCAACTGTTTCTAGAAGGAACCTGTTCTTCTTTAAACATTGCAAATAATTAAATATAACCAAAGCCAAACTGTGCTTTAAAATATTTTAGTTCTTTGCAAAGTTGGCAAATCATCGCAAAACACCACAAATATTTTCTCCTACTCATAAGTATTAAGCCAAAGCGCTTTTTTCTTTTTTCATAAAAGCTTAGTTCAACAATAAAGATAGCCATACAGTGAAAGCCAAAATTAAAACCCCATGTGATCTGTCTGTTTCTACATATATGACTTCTGCTGAAGTGAATGAGCATTGCATTTACATAACTGATTAGGTAATAAAGAACCTGTTGGTTTTTTTTCCTGTGCCTGCTGGTTAATTCTGAGATTAGTGTTCAGTTTAATGTTGAGCTTCACACAATGTTTCAATATCATGCTCTAGAGAAATTGTTGGAGTCCTGAACATTAAATCAATAGGTCTTCTGTCTTGTTCAAATAATCCAGTTTCCCTTAGGCGAGACCCACGCTGATCCCC